>VXAU01001361.1:163968-431951 GCA_013399695.1 Formicarius rufipectus
TAAACAAGTAAACAGAAGCATGGAGAAAAAGAGAATGTGTCTGTAGAGGAGTTTGTTTTTCAATTCAATATACTAATCTAATTACAATCTAATTTTGATCTTCTATTTTATATTTGAAAAACACTAATAGTGGATGAAAACTGAGCTTTCCTATTTCATTACAAGTATTTCCAAGAAAAATAAGAAAATATTAGAAAACAGTACAAGGATTCCCAAACTCAGGAGGCAAACATGGCAATTCTATTCTAAAATAGAATAGTGTTGAAAGAAGTGTTACTAATGGAATTATCAGAAAACTAAACCTGTAATTTAGACAACTTTTTCCCTAAACTCCAGAGCTTTTCTCTTTCTGTTTTCACCCCAAAGTGAACGTGAACATGGCAATATTAATGTTTCATCCTGGCTGACAACTCCAGTTCTCACTACCCAAGCAGAGAAGGTGAGGAGAAGTCCAACCCTCTGCAGCTTACAAAACCACTGGAGTTGTACTGTAGCAGACTGCAAATGTCTGACAAAGACCTCAAAAAATAAAATCATGGAAATAGATGGCAGCTCCAACCTGGCCTTATTTCCTTTCTTTCTGCACACCAGCCTTAGAAAAAGTTAGCATATGCCAAACATTATTGAATAACACAGTTCAGCAAGCTTGCAGGAACCAGACAGGCTCAAAATAACATTTTTCATACAAAATACAATGAGGTCATATTTGTCTTTCATCTGGGATAATAAAATTATGCCTTGGCTACACTAAGCAGTTTCATGCTGAAGGCATCATTGCTGATCCTCATTACTGAAGGAGAAGCATTCATTTTCATCATGTAGTTTGGGTTGAGAGCAACTGTGTATGCTTTGCAAAACAATCAGATAAGACCCAAAATGCCTTTTCCTGCATTTCACCATACTAAAGAGGGAGATATCTCACATAGCTGCAAGCACAATAAACTTCTTATAATGCTGTTCAGCACTTAAGAAAAAAATACACAGACCTTTTACATACAAGTGCATGAAAAACAATCTTTGCTTCCAGTAAAATGAGTTTAGTGGGGATTCTGGATTGCCTTCTGTATTTTTTTCCCCTTAAATATCTCCTAGTTAAAAAAACAAGTTGGTTTGCACTCTTCCCAAAGACTTCTTCGGATTTAAAGTTCAATCATGTTTTAAGAGATTTTGGGCTAGATTCTGCAAACATGCATTCAAACAGCTATTAAACAAATAAACTGGGCTTCTTCACATAGGTATCAACTACATGAACTGGGGGTTGCCTTTCAAAGCAAGCTTTGTTATGTTGCTAAGATCCAGATAAGGAATGCCAGTCCAGACAAGATTTAATATGGATTTAAAGGATTTTATCATCAGACAAGTCCTCAAAGTGACTAAAGGGGGCAAAAAGAACTGCGATTTGAAACTCTTGAATTTTTATTTCCCAGCAGGAGATGAGCACTCATATTGTTCCTCAGTGTTTGGGTGGACAATGTTTTTACTTCATGTGAACTGAAAAAAAAAAATAAAAACAATGCTGCAAAACAGAACACAGCATTGTTTGGGTAAATAACACTTAGAAGAAAGCCAGTTCATTATTATCACTTGAGATTGGAGGCCCCTACTGAGACCAGTGACCCGCTGTGCTGGGATCTGTGTAAATACATGATGAGACACAGTCCTTGGGCCAAAGAGCTTGCAATCCAAACACACAAAGCAAACATCAGAGGTATTATACACATCCTCATACTCAGTGCAGGCCTGTCACAGTCCATAAGTGCAAGACCTGTCTGCAGTTAATAGAAACATCAGTTTTGCCCCCCTTTTAGGTTTGTTCTCCCCGTTTTCCAAGTCCTGTGCTCAGCACTTGGGCTGAGTCCTGCAGGGCAGTCAGAGGTGCCTGGCCCTGTCCCAGAGCCCTGGCCATGGCGGGCAGGGAAGACACACTTGAGTGAGCAGCAAAGAACCCCTTTTCTCTGGCCAGATGGAGCAGTGGCTGCTCACCCCTCTCCCAAGCAGCTTCTCTTGTGCCATGGAGAAGAGAGTCGCTGGAGTGACACCCATACTGCAGCTCGGAGGGGAATCACACCTCCGTCTTTTGCAAAGGCATCATGATGCTGTTTCTCTTTGCATGCACACTGGTGAGCTGGTCTCCTTTCTGATCTCCCATGATGAAGCAGACAGAAGAGACCTGCATATCTGGAAGCAATTTGGAAGGAAGATCTGCAGCATGTTCATCCATCTCCCTTATATGCTTTTGCAACACACAGCTTCCCCTGTCCCTTGCTGCTTGGCACATGGTTGTGCACAGTGTGGGCATGAAGAATGACATAAGAAATACCTTGAATGAGAGGACAAACACCAGTTCACCAGTAGTTTTCAGCCATTGTTGAGCTTAAACTTAACTACAGAGCAGCTGAGACTTGCAGGTGTGTGGCTGCTGATGGCTCCTGGTGAGGAACTGCATCGAGCTCATCCCACCCCAACCATCTTTCTTTCACAGCAGTTCACTGGTATGGGTGATCTGCCAAAATGTCACCCTGCAGCTTGTCTGTTTTTTAATTCATGTGTTATTTTTCCAAAGCCAATTAAAGCAGACATGGCATTATTATGTGTCTGGGTCATTATGCTGCAAAGAGAACTGAAGGCCTGATATGTGGCTTAAACATTTTTTGTTCTTGTTGTCAGCCAGACTATTATATTCTTTTCAACATATCATTTACTCTACTTCTGTAAAAAATGATCTTCAAGATTAAACCTGGTAGCTACAACAAAGATAATGTGAAATACTCAAACTCATTAACCTCTAATAAGAAAAATAATAAACCCGTAACCTTGTAAATACAGATAAAAAAAAGAAGTATAATTCAAACTACATAGTAAAACTCATTAAGGAACAAAGATTCCTAACAAGTCCTCAGCTATCTCCCTGAACCTTTTACCAATTAGATGTAGTCATGTTAATTGCTGTGAAGAGAATTTGGCAAATAGATGGTGCCCTCCAACAATAGGTTTATTCATTCCAACCCTTCCTTTTTAGGAGAATGATGAATTGGCCACTTGTTCCACTGTTCTACCCAGAAATCAAAATGTAAACTCAGAGAAAGCAGAGCATTGCTGGGCAGTGGGAAATTGTAGATGGGAACTGACCAGTGAGTCAACAGAACATCAATGCTGGCAATGTATTTCCATTAGAAGTGGCACCCTACAAAGGATGCTTTACTGCACAGGCTTATATTTAGGGAAAATTCAACCAATGAAGTCTGGAAAGGCCAAGGCCTACACTGGAAAAATGACTACAGAGTTGACAGAGTGGTTGATCTTCCTGTTGAAGCACTAGACTGGGCCTTGGATGAAGTTTGCTTTGTCTGAGAAGAAAATAGATCTGTGCATCAGTTCCTCCTGAGCAAAAGAGAGACTATGTGGCTTGTCCTTAATCTTGCTTATCTATTTAAAATGCAAATTCCTGAGAACAAAGACTCTGATTGCACAGGGCACTGAAAATTGGGCACGAGCTCTGAGTAAGACTTTTGTGCACTCAACCACATCTACCAGCAACACTCATTCTTGCAAGGATACTGTTGTTCTCCCACTCACTACATTTATTTGAAGAGACAGAGGAACAAACCCTCTCCAGCTGTTCAGAAGCTATCCCAAGCTCTGCTTCAGAGTCTGTTTCTGCAGAAAAACTGAGAACCTGATAGAGTTACTGGACGCACTGAATTCTGCATAAAAAAAGGTTGCTTCATTATTCTAGCAGATAATAACAGAGCAGTACCTAACAGATTAATATTTAGTGTCAGAATTTAATACCATAACTGTTCAATAATGAAGTTTTATTTCTCTTTTATTCTTACACCATTATCAGGAAGTAATATTCTCTTCTAATTTGAAAGGGAGCTGCCTTTTTTTTTATAATGAATTGTTCATATCTTTATCTTCAAACTTATATATGACTACCATTAGACTGCTTTTTAAAGAAAAGGATTGCTCTGAATGATTTGTTCACTGCCTTTCCATTGGTTAGTATTAAATTATTTATCATCTGGTTGGTAGGATTCAAATCCAAACTCTCAAAGATTGGGTTGACACAGGAGCTGAAAACCTGTATCAAGGCTTTTAAAATATTAATCAGCACCTAGGTCAATGAAAGAAATAAGGTGTGGAAATTGTTACTTCAGCTAACATTAGCACATGTAGTAAGACATCACTTATGATGGCTCTCTCATGTCAAAACACATGGAAAGGGAAAACCTTTCTAATATGTTATTCAGGATGTGGCAGCTGATCTGTCTGTATCAACCCTGAACACTGTAATGCAAATAGAAGTACTGATTTATTTTGAGGGGGAGGGTAATATACAAGATATTGTATGTAAAAAGCCACAGTCTCATTTTACTGTGTTCAAAAGTAACTATTTTAATCAAAGACTGTTTATAACAAGGTTGATAGAGTTACTGAAACAGATTTTTTTCATATACATCTAACCCTTTTATACTTCCAGCTTTAAAGACCATAAAAAAGGATAGTAAAGATGAAAGAAATAAAAAGAATGACAGAGCTAACTCCTGTGAGCCACAATCTATGTCAAAGCAGAACTAAAGTGATTGACAGCTTGCATTAGTAATGAATAGAGTGGGGAAAAGCTGCCAGGAAGCAGTAACAAGGTCAAAGCCTTCCAATAAAGAATTACATTAGAAACAAATCCTAGGTGGAACTGTGTATATACATCTGCAATGTGACTTTAACCATGATAGTGTTTCTACTGTCCTATCCTGACTCTTTTACGGGTTTCATTCCTGGGCCTCAGTGAGTTCTGACTCTTTATCATGCCTGTGAAAAAGAACGGGTGTAACATATCAAACTGCCTGTGACATTACAAAAAGCAAACTGAAGAGGAGGAATTTTAATGGCACATCCCAAACGGTGCACATAAAAACTTCCTGAACTATTGGTATGGAAATTGGTCTCCTTCCAATATCACAGCACTGTTATACACACTTGACATGGAAGAGAAAGGGATTTTGCATATTAAAAGCAATATTGTAACCGTGATTTGTGCATGAATCACCCTGCTCACCTCAGAGTTTAAAAACAATTTTGTGAGCATGATATTATTCAGGGGATGCAATATATGTAGGCTTTTTGATGTACAATATTTTAGAGAATGGATTCACGTGTCAGAGAGCATTATTTGTACTGTGCCCTGATGTGCTACTGTTTGCCTGGCATCCGGAAGAACAAGAACAAGCTCTTATGGTGAGACTCCAAAGGGCCTCATTTGATGTAAATGGAACCATTTTATTATATCAATATTGCTCCACTGAATCAAGCTAGATATGAGGATTGATACATAGCAACTTCTTTATTTGCCACAGAGGAAATGTTGGAATACTGCATCTTTCAGTATACTTTGTGACTCTTCTGTGGAAGTGTAGAAGTACATATTCACCCCTCTGCTGCTCATAATTTCAAGTTAACATAAAATCTTTTCTAATGAGTCAGTTATTTACAATTTGATTTTATTTACTGCAGCAGAAAGTTCAAGTGTGGCCATGAAAAAAAAACATCCAAAGTTAATCTCTAAGAGCAAAGCTGTCTTTTTTTCTCATTCACGTATGGCAGAAACTTGGGCAGACAGCATTGTAAATGAACTACCCTACCCTTCTTGTTCTAGTTCAGTTCTGCTTCAGTTGTAACTGCAAACAGAATCCAGCTTACAGAGCCCTGTGGAAAGAGAACTGGGAGCTACAGGACCAAATCACACTAGTGCAGATGGATCTACATAACACCTCCAATTCTTCAACATTTCCAGTCTTATCTGTTATCTGAGGAAAGCTAATGTTACTATCCTGAGCAACCAAGCACTCAGAAAACATTAGAAAGTAGGAACTTTCTTTTTATTTTCCAATGTAAATCACCATCTCTGAGTCTGAAAAGGTGCCAAAGGCATATCCTGATTTTCCAGAGCTTTACAGCACACACAGAATCATTTACACCTGTGCACGGTACAAATGTCCCAACATGAACTCAGGAAATGCTGAAGGATTTCCTCTCCAGGGGAATCCCTTAGGACCAGACCAGCAGTATAACCAGTTTCAGATCAGAGCAAAGGGGAGGAATTGCGAACAGGAGTCTCTGAAAGCCAGAGGACAGAAAAAAGGCTTGTTGCAGGCTGTTAAAGCCATCCCTCTTTAGAGAAGACCCAGGATTGCTCCAATTGTGGCTATTGTCAGGAGCATGATGAGCAAAACAAGCAATACAGAAAGGGCAGAGACAAAAACTGAGTACAATTGGAATAAATTGGGTAATACTCTACTAAATGAGCTTCAGCTGCTCACAAACTGGTAGCAATCTCCATGCATTATCCACTGTACAAAGCATGAAACAGCAGGACTGGTGCTGAAGGCATGGTGTGGCTCACAGGCATGCACTCAAATGACTAAGGAACAAATAATCCACCTCTATGGAGATGACTTCCTGCACCTTTGTAAAGAGTGACAATCCTGTGGTTACAGGACCAGTCTGACACTTCAGAATACTGGTTTGATTCCCATGTGTCTCTGGGATTCAATGGGCAAAATAATTTAATTCCTGGCACTTCTTCCCTCTTATTAATGCATACAGTATTGTGAGACTCCAAGCATAATCACGTTCATCAGATTTAAGTTGTAATAACAGGGGCCACAGAAGTACACAGACACTAATGAAATCTACACGTAGACACTTGTTTCACTGCTACTGCCATAATGGTAAAAAGGAATCATCATTATTAACAGTGGGCAATTACTCTGAAATAGTTTTTAAAGAAGTATTCCTAAAGGCACATGATGAATTTATAGCATGCCACCAGAGCCCTTCATGGATATAAAGATGTACTTCAGCACACGTCTTGTTTTTTGAACAAGTGGAAAGCTGTCTAGTAAAATATTAATAAAGCTGAATACTGAAACATAGATGTCTTTCTTACAATTTATTTTAAAATGGGATAAAAAGCTCCAATTGGAGTTAAAATCTAAACCTTCTGTACATTTCTTTCTAATATTCTTTTTAATGCTGTTGATTTTTTCCGGTTACATAATGCATTGCTTTATAGATGTAAAAAAGGCAACAAATCTATTTAGGATTAAATATCATCTTGATGGCTCTTATGTTAAAAACAGAGATACATCTTGAACAGCATCCACCCTTAATTATGACATACGTAGGTATTAAGGAAAAAAAGGTGCTTCTCTGAGTGATAAATGGACCTCAAGATCCTTCACAACATTCACTATAAATCACAAAAGACCATTAATAAACAGTCAGAAAAAAATGACAGTTGCTACAAGTATCTGTTCTCATACTTTGCCTAATACTATCACTGTCATGTTTAAACCTGACATCTTAAATCTTTGACATGAAAACCCTTTAAGTCAAAAGGCTCATCTATTTTAAACAGAATTTTCTATGCTTGTTATTTTGAATGACAGCAAAAGGAAACAGAGAATCTTGAATTCTGTAACCTTACCTGGCTGAAAATCTTTCAGCCTTTTTCATCAACCCCCAAATAAAAGTAAGATCCCATTAGCTTCCACATCTACTTGCTGGGATATTGTGGGCAAGTAGAGCTCCATGTCTTCCAGAGGGAGATGGTGGTGCTCAGCACCCCTTGACTGTGGAGCCAATCAAAACACTGCAAACATGGGGATTGCACAGCCTGTGTGCAGGCTGAGGACAAGTTTGGAGGCAGCTTTCATTTAAACAGGAAAGAGTAACTGGGATTGCCAGAAGTAACACTGGATGCCTTCCTGAAGTGTCACACTGCCTGCTTTCTTAACCCAGGCTGAGAGAGACTGGGATGCCTGGCAGAGGCAGTTAACATCTGCAGTGTGCAAACACTGTATTCCCCAAGAGAGCTTCAGGAAAATACAAGTGGAGAGACCATAAACCTGAGCATAAAGTGGGTTTTGTCCATGGGGTCCTGGAAAAAAAGCGACCTTTCCATGTGGACAAAATAATTTATATTTTTAGGATTAGTTACATTATTTCTTCTTAAAAACCTTCCAGCTAGGAAGCTTTCATTCTGGACATTTATGTTCCTGAGTGACCAGAAATGGATTTTTCAACATCACCACCATCCATTTTCCTCAGACTGATGAAGGGTTATTGTATCAGCAATGATTTGTTGAAGGTCTGCCAACAAGCAAAGGTCAAAAAGACTCAAACCCCTCATGGATACAGAGGTAAACAGGCAAAGTTCGATGTCTCTTGAACTTCTTATTGTTCTCCACTACACAATCATTCCGCTCTCTTGCTTGTTAATGACAAAAATCAGGAGTGAGGTGTCACCCCAATAGCAGGGAATTAGAGAAGTAGTAACTTATTTTCTATATCGGGCATAATAAAACCTCACCATCTCTAATTTTACCACAGGCAGTAAAGCTACATTAATGAAGGGCAGAGCTCTTAAGCCAGGCCCTACAGTTGATGGCAACACAAATGGTCGAAGGCGTCAAGCAGGACCTATTGCTTTGGCAGCAGGGTCCAAGGTAAACACCACTGGTGCTTGCACCCCTGAAAATATTCAGGAAGAGACAGAGACACTCTGGCCCAGAGCTAAAAGGCTCACCCTGAATTTCAGATCAGTACTAAGTGGCGTCCTGCTCAGTAATGGTACTGCTTGGCTGATCCCCCCTTTTATTTTTTTTTTAAGAGCAAAACCTACAAGGCCAGTCAGTAAGTTCAGATGATGCCTTCAAAACCCTGGAACTGTTTAGCATCCTATTCAATGCTTTGTTTCCTCCTTTCCTATTTTCAGTGAAGCAACATCCTTAAATGTTCTTGTGAGTTGTGCAGAGGCTGCTGAGAGAAAACACAGTGTGGCAGCATGTTCCTCCCACCACACTCAGTCAGGCTGGATTCCTGCACCAACAGACTGTCAATGGCAGTTGGACATGGGCAGAGTTTTGAAGCTGAAAGCTCTGTTTGCTAGTTTTGAAGTGGAGAGGCTGTTATTTTTGAATCTGAATTCATACAACATCACTTATCATCTAGGTTACAGATGGACTCAGGATCCCACACTTGGCTCCAGAGTACAGATAACTCACACTGCATATCTGGGGTTTGGGTTCAAGCCCATCTTGAATATAAATTTAGAATGAAAGAAATACATGCAAACACCAGGCATTTTATAAGACACTGCCAGCTGTTTTCTTCCACTTACAAGACCGTTTCTGAGAGAGCAAAGTGTTTTTTCAAGTATAGGGTGGAATATGTGAGTGATGACAAGCTAGTATCCCTGAGTTCAATGTGAACCTGACCTCATTCTCAAGTTTAGGGTGTCTCTTGTTCCTGTCACATGCCTTCCTAGGCCTCTGAGGCTACATTCTTTATTAAGTTTGTTGAGAAATGGAACAGTGTGCTCACAACCTTTTTTTGGATCTCTCCTTGAAAAATATCTGTGTTCTATCTGCGCTTTAATGACAGCCCACTGCTTATTTTCCAAGAAAATCTGTGCCAAAAGCCCGGATAACATTTAACTCACAGGCTGGTATACACAGAGCTGGCCTTGCAGGTCATGTTCCCAACTGAGTAATGGACTCATTATATTATCCCTGGCAACTCTTGCAGGTTGGAATTTTCAAACAAAAGCAAACAAAATCAACTTTTGTTTTGTGATTTGATTATTTTTTAATGCTACAGCTTATTCATTTTGGTTTATTAATTTGTTGGTCCAATGGTTTTTATGTGCTGCAATTCAGAATAGGTCTCTCTCTAGTATCATGTTTTATACAGATATGGGAAATGAAATGTAAGTCTGATACAATTACGGTTGTATGCCATGCAAGACAATACCGTAAACACGACGACAGCCTGGAAAGCTGCTTAGCAAAATGATCCTAATATACAAGGCAGTGTGAAAATGTAAAAAGAATCTATAATGACAACAAAGATTAGCCATTTGCTCTCTAACCTTATTTACAGAAGCAATCAGAGGTATTCAGGTCGAGTTAATGACCCTGTCTCCAATTAATTCAATTGTCTACAAACAACACTGATGCAGTGGTTGTCTCAGAGTCTGCCACACAGTCTCTGAGGGAATACATAAGACTCCATTAAAAGTGACAATAATAATGCATTTATTACTGAAACACTATTGTATTATAAATAAATTCCTGATGTTAAATTATGCTCCACGCTTTAACAGAAATTCAATTACTGAAATAATAAAAAAGATGGTGTATTTGCCAAGTGCTTGGACTATAATTTGGCTGCTTAGTTACCAGCAGTTGGCTGTTTTGCAATTTCTTGTTCATACAGTATTTCTTTTGAATAAATGCCAGACTTTTTCATACAAATTTCATGAACAAGTTGCAAAATGAAATTTTGAGCTTTTGAATCCAATTATGAAAGACATAACTAAATCTATTATTGAAAAAATACTCTTGAAAGCCCTTCTTGCCATTGTTCAGTTCTGTGTAGTAATTGAGGTAAGCACAGGTGCTGTTCATTATGGGCCATTGTACACCATCTGAATTCTGGGAACTGAGGAATTCAGAGGGTTTCAGCTCTGTTTGTGTGAATAACAAACAGGCCTGATTCGGAGGTTGTTTGTACAAGCTTGCACATCGCTCTTCTGGGACTCCTAAGACACCTGCTTACCCCTTTGAAGCCAAAACAGTATCATTTATGTTCTGGCTATTCTTCCTACAATGATTTTTGCAGAAGCAACATATTTCCCCACCCCTCTTCCCTCAGGCTGCTACCAATAGGAAATAGGAACAAAAGAAAACAAAGGATAAAACAATTATCTAGTGGGGACAAGAAGCCTTAGAGAAGCTCTTTTTAGCTTGATGAGATCCAGACAAGAAAAACCTTGTGAGAAAAGAAGAACTGTCCCTCATACTTAGCATCATTCCCACTCTCAACTAGGTTCCTGTGGTAGGCTGTTAAGCATAAAATATCATTAATTTTTTTCTCCTAACACCAATCTGTATTCTCTTTGGGGTTTGGTCCTGTATTTATCTTGATAATGCCTCACCCATTGTCTTCAGATGTTTTACAGGGAATACATGAAGAGATGCATGCACCTTACATCCTGCTATGTGAGTGCAAATGAAAAACTGCTGACAGTCCTCCTACTGGATCCCACAGGTGCCTGCAGCCATATGGCAAGTGTGTATGCACATCCTGGCTCTTCGAGGGATGGCAGGCTCTCACCTCTGCATATTTCAAAATGTGCTGTCTCGACTATGTATTTCTGCTGACAGTGATTATTTACCTTGCACTTTTATTTGATAATATATTGCTAATACTTATCAGCAGAGATGCTATCAAAACATCTGGGGATGAAGTGTGTATGTGGAGAGCAGCAACCAGGCAGCCCAAAGGAAGGAAACATGGAGGGGAAGTTCCTGCAGTCTCACTGTTAAACTGAAAGGTGCCTTTTTTTCCCACTCCTCACACTGATTGCAGTGCAACTAAAACTGCCACAGTTCAAGTACTTCTGGGAATATATCGAGCTGTTATGAGATGCTATCAGACTACACTTTGCAGAAGTCAGAAGGCACAAGAATTCCTTGAACATGTCAAAGATTCAGCTGTAATTCAACATCTGCAATATGGTCTTTCAAAACTTGCAGCAATCAAAGTGAGATGACTTATTGTCTGAATTAACTCTGTCAAAAGCCATGTGCAAATCCAAAAACAGATCTTAGTGCCACCTGAAAGCCAAGTTAAGACCTGGGAAGAGGAAATAATCCCATACAACAAATCAACAATTAAAAAAAGGCAACTACTTTCCTGAACTTCAGGAAAAAGAGGCCTTTGAGAAAGAAGGCTTGGGATTACAGCAGGTTGGAGGGCTGAGGGTTTTACTGCAATAGAAACTGGCTGTCAACATTGGAGAGGACTGTATTTACATAGAATAAGCCTACAGATTTCTAAAGGGGGTTGATCTGGCAATGAGAGACAAAGTGGCACCCCAACCATAGTGTCTGACTTAGGGATGAATGACAGAATGCTCCTCCAGCCAGGGAACCAGAAGGAATCCAAGTAGAAGTGGATAATTCCTATCAGATGTGTGGTCAATTATCCACACATGAATAAAGGAAAAGGAGAAGGAAAAAAGGAAAGACGAGTAAAAGTAGAAAAGGAAAAAAGGAAAAGGAAGAAGAGAAGGCAAACAGTGAAGAAGACAGTGAAGAAAGCTGAGGGTACTCATTGGTCCAAAAGCACTTGAGGAACTTGAGGTGAAGGCCATATTATCACAGTAGATTACAGATTGAATGAAGTTCAACAGCAAAGCAGTCTATGCAAGGACAAGAAACAAAAGGAGTTTTACTGGGGAAGGTGGTGACAGAAGTTATGGCAGCTTTCAAGCTCCAAATCTAACATGGAGACTAACTCCAAGAGCAACCACAAAGCTACAGAGTTTATACACATGTACTGTTTTGCCCTGGGAGTGTGCCATTTTTCAATATGGTAGTGTCAATTATTTGGGGTTTGGGCTTTCTTAGTGGTGACCTGAAATGAAGGTTACTTATATTCCACAATCTATAAGCAAGCAGAAAAGTAAATTCCTGGAAACCGTCAAGTACCAACTCTGCGAGAAATACTTCAAATCTCAGGGACTGGGTACAGTCCTGATTTTTGCTGTATTTTGTTTGACTTGTATAAATATGCACTTAGTGCAACCATCCCCACAGTCACTTGCACTTCTGTACTATAGTAAGAGACCCAGGAGAAAGATGTTTTCTGTGGCTCCTGCTCAGCTCAGTAGCTGCTGCTCACATGTGGGGGGGCTGCTCATCATCTGAAGAACAGATATGTAAGTGGGATGGGCAAGACAAGTTGCCACAGCCATTTCTTTCTCCTCAGTAAAGCTGGCCAACATATGAGGGGAAATAGAATCTGTCCTTTAAAAGATGGAAAGCATGAGCATTGGTGTTGTGTGTGTATGGGATACCTCCACACCATGCCTTGAACCTGTGACACATTGCTTTGGTGAAGGACCCACAATGCCACATGTGGGAGGCATTAAACACAAAGAAAAAAGAGATTATTTGCAAGCGTGGCTTTAAGGAATGGTCCAAAAGAGAAAATGAGAACTTAAAGATATGACTGATGAAAGGAGCAGCAAGGCAAAGTCTGGAACAAGACAGAACTAGGAGAGAGAGCTGAGGAGATAAAAGAACACAAGAGTAGCCCCAGCCAGGGCAGGAGAAACAGAGACTCTTGAACAATTTTCCATTTTGGTTTGGAGAGGAAGGAGTAGCCCAGAGTTTGTGGACTGAGGATGGTTTTACATTTCACATAGTCCTTGACCACATGATTTTTTGCAGGTATTATAGCTAGGTAACAGCATGAAAGGTATAAACATTTGGTCCAGCAAAAGCTTTGGAAAGACTTACTGTCTCAGATTCCTGCTAGAGAGACTTAACAGATCACTCTGTCACTCCTTGCTCCTGCTTAAGACTCTCCCTACTCTGCATAAGTTTAATTCACTGAACATCTTCTTAATGCAATCAGAGAAAGAAATGTCTAACCATTCTAACCTTCATGACAGTATAGTTCTGTATAGTTCTTGCTCCAGCAGAGCTAGGACCACTGCACGACGGCAAGATAAGTTATTCAGATGTGGGATCTGATAAAAGGCTTGAGATGCAGAGAGATAAGGGGAGGAGGGTGGCACTGGCAGCAGTATGGGCAGATTATAATTACTAAAGTGGCAATTTGGCTTGGAGACCAGGATTAACACCCTTAACTCAAATTGTTATGAGAAAGCAATGAAATCTTTAATGGCCAGGACCTTTGCTTTATACCAAATCTGAAGCAGCAACTCTTACAGCACAGTGACCTCTAACACAACATAAGGTCATTATTTCAAAGGTGGCATGGGGACAGCAGACACTCTGTCAGGCCCACACAGTGTCTGTGGTGCCTGAGGGACCCAGAGGGTCTTCCCAAGCCCTATCACAGCCCAGCTCTGCACAGCCTCGGAAGGCTGGAGGAGAATGGCACAAGTGGGCATGGCTGAGGGCCAGCAGCACATTTAGCTGTCATTATTCCCACAGCAGATTCACATGTATTGCAAAGTAGGCCTAATGAGAGAATGTTAATTTATATCCATTCACCAGAGCATAACAGGGCTCTAACATTGACCAATCGTGGGCCTACCGGGCTTTAAAACTCAACTCACTGCGGGATCAGAGAAAGTTACTGACATGATAATGTCTAATAAATCAAATAAAAATGGATATCAGCCAAAATAAGTTCCTGCATGCCAGATATTAAATATGACTAATGTTGTTTGACAGTGTTCCACAGAAGGTGCATTGGAGTCTCACTTCTTCCTTATCATTATCACAGAAAGAGAAAGGTAAAGCACTGCAGGAATATAAATAATTTGAAAAGCCTCATAGACAATATTCTACTGTGCGCCTCATTTGCACTTAAAAAAACCTGCCCTACAGACCTTATGTACTTTTAAGATTCATCTGAAAGATACATGAAGAAGTCTTCCAGTCAAAAATGTACATATTTAATGGAATTAGATCTCTAGGCAAGAAAGTGTCAGAAGAAAAGGAGAAATATTAAAGTGAATGCAGGGTGCTCCTTTCTAGTGCTTTCCTGCTTTGATAAATATCTTCTGGGATGTCATTTACTAGAAAGTCATGATTTAACAAAAAGAAAAACTGCAGTATAAAATATACTCTCTTTATTGCTGAAGTAAGTTGCTATTTTCATATTTTCCCTCTGTATTCAGCTTTTGTCAGCCAGAGGCCTTGATATTTGCTTTTATATCATCCCCATTGAAAATGGAGTGATTATTGCGAAATATTCAATTGCAGAGCTCTTCTGATTACATGGCAAGGGGAGATCATAGGAATCTGTACTGCCACAGCCCTTTCTCTGCCTTCCAGTCTCATGTGAGGGCAATCAAACTTAGAGGAAAAAAAAAAGGAAAGGAAAAAGTAAAAGACCCTGATTGTAGTGTTCAGTAATCATCCCGGGCCCAATGGGCTTGAAAGAAATCCTCTTTATTCTGTCACATCAGCCCCAGCTGCCTGAGCTGAGCAGCAGCTGAGCATCTGCAGTGCTCTTCACCCTCCACTGCTGCAAAATGGAATCACCTCAAAGCTCTGCCCCAAACACCACCCTGCAGAGGCCCATGGCCTGATCCTGTCCTGCAGTCAGGCAGGGCTACTACAATCCATTGCAACTCATCTGGAGGGTCTGGTGTTCCATGGTGATGCAGAAGGTTGTACCACAGATCATCCCTCCAGCAGGACTTGAGAAGTACGATCCTAATTAGTTTTCTATGGAAAACTAAGCAGGGATCTTAGAAATTCTCCCCCAGGATGACCTGACAAAAACAAATTCTCATTAAAATCAACACTGCTATGTGCAAGAAAATTTCAAACTCCCCTCCAAAGCAACACATTTCTGTTGGGAAAATTCAAATAAAATGTTTTGAGTTAATTTCATCCACAATGAAATATTTTGTTTCATTAAATTGACTTAAAATGTTTTATGTAATCAGTTAAGCCCAGAGTGCAGTCCCTGCTGAGAGGTTTAAGTTGGCTGCATCCTGTCTATGGGGGATGCCTTGTGCAGCACAGTGCAAAGCCAGTGGAACCCTTCAATCAATTTAATAAAAGTATGTTGCTTTCAAGTCTGTCAAAATATTTGATTTTGTTGAAGATATTTATGAAAAAGCACTTAATATAGCTGAATTCATATGTTTCTGGGGTTTTTTTCTATAAAATGTCAGTTTTTTCAGACTACATTAGAATTTTCTTCATTCTTATGCACAACCAAAACTTTTTTTTTTTTTTTTTTTTTTTTCAAAAAGACCTTCACCAAAAGACCAAGCAGAATCTGCTAAGAGTTTCCAGGCTATTCTCTACATCTAGGTTTTGCAGTGATGCAACCATTACAAGTGGTTACAAGTGATTCCCATTGATTTTCTTGTACACACTGACATGTCATGCACAGTGTATGTATTACACATATGTGAGAACACATTCACACATGAAGTCTTCAACAAAACATCTTATTCCAAATTCCTGTACATTTCCCACAACAATTCACCAAATCCCAAATAAAACTTTTAGCACTTCTTGTTTCTATAAATATTTTTAGGATGTTTAAATCTTGGCACCTAGGCTGGAAAGTTTTGAATTGTCTGACCAATACTACAAAGATTTGGGGAAAAAAAAGGTAAGCATGGAAAATTAGGATTCCTAGTTCGAATTTGGTTTTAGGCCACTGGCTTAGACTTTACCAGAGCATTCTCTCTTACTTTCTAAATAATGCTGCTGCAGTAAAATACAACCAGAGACATCCAGGATACCATTTATATCCTGTTAAATGCCTGCACATGTTCATGTCTAACTCTCCCACACATGTATCTACCATACTGATAGTTTGTCACAGATTCACTTCCCACAGCACAGGGGGAACTCACCCTGTAAATGTCCACACTTTATCTCCTTGAGAGATGTTCACTCTTTTCTGGCTGTGCCGACCGTTTCGGTAACAGATGTTGATCCTTGAAGCATCCCTGTCATCGTCTGTATCAGACTGTACTGCACTGCACAGTATTGTTTGCAGCTCACAGAAAATTGGTTTCAGGCTATTCACAGCCCAGCCAGACACTTCTGTATCAGTTATACTCGCTTCACATTTTAAAGACTTTTTTTAAATGCTGGGTGAGGAGTTGCCTTTTGCAAAATGAGAAGTGTGAAGGTCCCGCTGTAGCTGCCTGGGACACATGATGTGTGTAGGCATGTGTTCAATCACATTTACTTGTTTCCACATAGAACTCAACTACAACTGCTTGCTGTGGAGGAACTGATCCAGCTCATATTAACTTGACTGAGACTTGGAGCTGATCCCAAACCATACCCCCAAAGTGCTGCTGCTCTGAAGTACAAAAAAGTAATGCAAAAACACCGAACTTCCACAACTTCATAGGGAAGTGTCATACTTTTGTTCCTTCTCTCACTTCAGATTTCCTGGAAGTATTCACAGATTTATGAGAAGATGTACCAAAATTCTTTTGGTAGCTGTAAAGTGGCTGAACTTCACCTCTAAACATGAGCAACAGATGCATGTCACTGACACAATGCCTTAGTCCCATTCCTCATTGCCAATACTGCCTTTTAAAGCAAATGTTAGTACTAAGAAGTCTATTTTGACTGTAAGTCCTACTACTGAGCTAGAAAGAAACTTTTTTTAAATGTAATAGATATTTTCTTTACTCAAGTTGAATTGTTTTGGATTACACTGGAGTGACTCCTGTGACTGCTGGCCCTACTTGGAGAGTATACTACTAAGATAAACTTAGCTATGCAAGACAAACCTTTATTACATTCTATTAAATAAGTAGTATTAAAGAAAATAAATCAAATATTTAATTGGAGAATTAGCTAGCTTACCCCAAAGTCAGAAACTATTTGTCTTCTCTCTTTATCTTGTACCTCATGGATTCAGCTGCCAGCCCCTCTTCTCATCTGGCCAGCGTTCTCTATTTCTGCAATGTTTTGGAGCAAAATTCTCTGCTGGGGTAACTCCAAAGAAATGAACCAAGATATGCCAGAAAAGGCTTTGATTCATGGGGCAAACCCTTCACTGGTGTGAAATGATGCTGATCTAATGAAGTCAGTGCAGATGTGCTCCTTTACAGGAGTTGAGGGATGAGCACTCAGTCTGTAATGACAGGCCAACTATCAGTGTCCCTTTCCTTCCAGCCAGTGGACAACTTCAAGTTGCCAGGAGAATTTGCTGCTGCTGTTAAACACTGAACTTCCTTCAGATGCTGGTCAGCCCAGCCAATCCACCAGCTGCAGCACTGCACTGACTTTCTCCCTGATGTGGCTAACAGAGACCGACAGTCCTGTGCTAGCAGAGTGCTCTGGCTACCCACAAACCAGGGCAAAGGATTTTCTAGTGCCATGTAATAATGAAGATTTCTTTTTCTCCAGCCTGCAACAAGGGGCACTGCAAGAAAGGCTAGCAATGATGCACACCAGCCTTCTGCTCATTAACATTCACTTGGGGAAAGAGATAATTTGCCTTTGTCTTTCTGAGTCATGTAGAGAAATTTATTTCAGTAGCACCAGTCATATAAGATGATAAAAATGGTGCAAATCATGCAAAGGAAAAGAAGCTGCCTTAGCAGGATTTGAGTTTATACGATGAATAAGGTTATTAATTAATTGGTAAAGTGCTATTTGTAATTGTTCCTCTCTGATAAATGGATTAGAACAGATGTTTTAATGAGCATTTTTTCTCATTGTTTCAGACACAAGAACATGTACAAAATTGAAAAAAAAAAATTGTGGTGATGCAGAAAGCAGGATCTGGAGATAAATGGAGGGTTACGTAAGACAAAAAAATGTCACACACTTCCTGGAACAGAAATCGTCTAAAGAGCCCAATAACTTTCCCAATATGTGCAGTAAATGATGACATGAATGAAATGCATTGTTCATAAATGTAGATAAATAACGCCTAATCACTTCAAGCACTCATTTAGTGTTCTACAGCCCAGGACTTGAACTGCTGTGGAGTGAAGAGCAGCAGCTTAGGAAATCAAAAGCACAACTCCATGTCAGCCTGATCCCGGGGCAATGGCATGTCCCACTGTGGAGCTGCTGGAGGCCTGTTCTGCTTCATGCCTGGTGCCTGCAGAGTCCCAGCGTGACAGCAACTGGGAATCTGCATGAAGAAGACACTCTGGCAATACCACACAGAGGCAGGCAGCAAAAAATTGTTTTGCTGCACCCCTGGGCAGCCACGAGATCTCCCAGAGTTGGCCAGCTGGGTGTCCTTGCTACAGTCAGACATCTAGAAGGGAGCTGAAAAAGTGAGGCCTCCAAGTTTTACTCCATTATAGACATGTAGATTCTTTAGGACAAACATCATGTAAAAATACTATGATCGAACTTGATCCTGCATGACTGAACCATCCTTCACAACCTCCTGGATCTCAGACAGGTGCAGGAGAGCCGAGGCTGTGTCCCATTCCATAAGCAGAACAGTGGAAAGCATCCCTGGGGACCAGTTACACACCTGCACAGCCCCTTTGCTCTCCCCCAGCCCTGGCTGCACTCCCTGCACTGGGCTTTGGGCTGGTGGTACCAGCAAGGAAAATGGGAGGCTCTCAGTGCCTGGCAGCACATTATTCCTCCACCTCCTGCATCCAAAACTCACCACTGAGAGATTTCCAGGTGTCACAGCACAGAGGTGTCACCAAAGGGTAAACAGCATCAGGTTTCTAATTGCCCGTGCACTGCCAACTGAAAAGAATCCTGCAATATCAATTCTTCCAATGGCATTAAAGGAAGCACCATTACTTTTCATTTGTTCAAAGTAATCTGCTTGCATGTAACATAGCTAAAATTTCATTTCCTATGTCTTTATTAAAGCAGCGCCACTCTTCAAAGAGAAATGTTAGCAGAAGAATAAGCAGAAACATTTTTTATAGTCTAGGGGGTTTTTTTAAGAGAAGGAAGAAAAGAAGAAGGTAAGCTGCCTCCAAATTAGTTTCTAATCTCCCATGAATCATGAAGATTTTTCAGAAAAATATTAAGGACTTGCAACTGCAATCTAATCAAGTTTCCAGCCTTTGAGGGTATTGGTTTATATCTGACCCAAGCCATTCTTGTTGGTCAGGTCATCTGTTAGCTCTTACTGAAGGACAAAGATTGCACATTAATTCAAAGGGTGTGTACAAGACACTTGTAGAACTGAATGGGTGTTGACAGAATGAATTATTTATTTACAGTGTTTTCTTTGTTTTGCAACATACGACCTCCAGAATGCTCTGCTTCTACTATTCTGCACTGGGACACAATCATCTACTAAGAAATATGTAGTTATGTGATCCAATTGTGTGAAACATGGTGGCATGCTCAGGTGGCATTTGCTCACAGAAACACTTCTTTTAATGCTTTCGTTAGTGTCTTCAGTATGCATAAAGAGAAAGCATCAAAACCTCACTGACAAAATATTATGACAATATAGGAAGGCAAGCCTCAAAAGATGCTCAGATTATTGCTGACAAATGCCATTGGTCTGACATCACCTTGCTCAGTAGTAAATTAACTAAAGAAGTGCTAATTGCTTTGAAGTTAATGAAGACTATATTGCCTTTCAATAATTGGTGTTTGTTTAGCTACTATGATTATAGCGCTCTCTTTCTAGTTGAGCAATGTAAGATGGCAGAAGTTCCACCTTTTACAAGTTTTAAATCCCTGTAGAATTGACAGAAAAAGCTGTAACCACAAATTGGTTTGCAATTTTCCTCTTTCTTCCCAGCAAGCCCTGTATGGTTATATTACGAACCTTGCTTCAAACAAACTGCTTCTGACTTTTATGATCCTTTTGTGATCTAAATGGCTATCTCATAAGATATTCCACTGCAGCTTCTTTTTCAATTGCTTTTACTGTGAAATGGCATTCTGGAGATTTCTGGGGACCATTTCACACTCTTATGGTATTGATTTGCTAAACCTGATGATAGGTTTATATTTAAGATGCAGTCTAGTATATGAACCAAGTGTAAAGCTTATGAAGAGGAGATTCAGGACTTTCAATAATCCCATTTTCTTGATGGAGTTTGCCTCTTTAAAGAAAGTTACTGTTTTACCCTGAATTTCTGAAGGCAGGTTGCTGTATGGACTGTGTTTCTAATTGTCTTGAAATGTTGCCATTACACTAAATTATAGTCACAGAAAAAATATGGAGAAGATGACTGCTAGTAACTTGTAACTCTTCCCAACATGAGGTCAGAGGAAATACACAATGGCACTTGGGAATCTAAATGGAAAAATGTATGTTAAATTGTTCCCAGAGTTCTCACTTGTGAGGATGGCATAGGATAGATTTTCTCCTGGGCACGCTAGAAAATTTACAACAAAACTAACTTCTTTGGGCTTTGGTGTTGGAGATATGCACTTCTTAAAAGACCAATCATTATACAATGGTTACAAACAAGAAAAAAAACTCTTTGATGGTGCTATAGCACAAAAATGAGTCAGAAATGCCTTTATGCAGAGAAGAATGTTTAATTTTCAATTGGGCCAAACCACAGGCCCATGGCTCTGCCTTTACTCTGGCAAATTTTAGGATTTAAGAGACGGACCCAGGTAACTCAAAATTAAGTTAAAATAAAATAAAACAATCAGACATGCACAAATGCAGTGAGGAACATCTGGAATGGGCGATGTACCCACAGACTTCCAGGATAATTTTTTTTTAGAAGCTGGAGCAAAATAAATGTTATAAATATGAACATTAATGTACATATATCCAAGAGAATATGTCTTCGCCCGTGTTCCCCAAATGCTAGTGAACTCCTTCCTTGGCCATGGTGCAAAAGCAGGAAGGTGAGGATCTCAGACAGCTTTCGGAGTGTCTCAGACAGCTCTTGGAGTGGAGGCAATGTTTAGGTCTCTACAGATCCACAAGTGGCAAATTAGGGAGAGGAACTAAGAAAATCTCTGCCGTGGAGAATACAGGACAAAGACAGTGAGGAATCCTTTACTCTGCAGTCAAGACTTTTACTGAAGTGATTAAGAACTCATTTGACCCTAGCACAATTACATGCTAAAAACAATGATTAAATGGTTCCTCTTAAAAGAGAAGTTGGAGAATGTATGCTAGAATATATAACTAGAACAACTCACTACATATATTGTTAGATGCACAGCTTTATTATTGAAATGTATGGATAAATTTTGGAGTATGTGCTTGAGTGATAATACGATTGTGTATGACTGTTGAGTGAAGTCCAGATGAATTGCTTGTTGATATTAAACAAATGAAGAAATTCCTCTAGCAGTATCTGGAATAAGTGAAGATAACACCAGCTAGAGCTGACCAGGGTCAGCTTTTGCTTACACAACAACAATCTTGCATGCTCATTTCTAAGTCTGATGTCTGACTTCTCTCTCTCTGCTTCCAGCCACTTCAAATTTTTAATTTTTTTTTCTGCTTTGTTTTTTCATCTCTTTTCCCTCAGTGGTGTAGGGTCTGAACTGATCTCTTAAATATCAGGTAGTCTAGAAATTAATGATTTTTTTCAATGCAATTTTTGTGACAAAATCAGTACATATGAAACTGAAGAATTGCCCACTGCTGCAAGAACACTGACAGTGGGCATTATTTCATGGAATTCATATGTGGTGGGTTCGTAAAGAGACAGTCACAGCTGCAGAGCCTTTAATTGTTGGTGCTGGACTTTGAAATGTATAGCAAAGTGTTGTTTGTGCATTTCTGTGGCTTGCTAAATGAAAGTTTCTCATATGTACAAAAAACCTGAAAAGTTCATCCCCTTCAGGATCTTCAGATTTCCATAAGTCCCATAAGATGTGCAGCCATTTCAAGAGTTTAAAGGCTTGATCCATTCTGGTAAGCCACATAAAAATTCATGGTGCACTGAGATAACTATAATTTGGGGGTTTTCCCCCAACAGTTTTTACTGATTTTTTTTTTTTTTTTTTTTTTAATACAAAGCAACTTGGGCTGTGTGTCATCAAAGATGCTTTTGTTCCATGCACATGTGAGTTGTGTACACAACCACAGTGCTGCAGAAGGCACAGTTTGGAACAGTCATTAAGGTATTATATCCTTTGGGTCAGCTGAGAATAAATTCAAAATAAAGCTGGCAAGAATTTCTCTGTGATTTCCTCTGTGAAATAATTCAACACAGTCTTTAAAGACTCAACCAAACACTCCCAAAGCAAATTAAGCAGATGACATTATCCTTCCCTCTTGACTTCATGCCCTGAAATACTGAATGGAGACATGGCCAGGGTCAGATCCTCAGCGCCAGTGGAGATACAGTGACTGAGGATCGGTGCTTGTCAGCAGAATAAGAATAAACAACACTCTGGGAAGGAGGGACTTGACATCCTGGTTTTGAGAGCACCACTTTACAAAGAAGTTGTAACAGTAGAAAGGTAGTTTGGTTCAAAAACCTGCAGAATTTGTTAAAATGAATTCACATGTAAGTGTCTCTTTCCTCCTAATGCCTTTGTATGGATATGCTGGCTTTCTTATTTTAGCAAATCATGCTCCAATTATGCTTCTTAAAATAACTAAGGACAGAGTATAAAAACTTTACCTTTAAGATTAAAAAACCTTTATGCAAATACACTGAGAGGAGACTGAAGAATCCAAAATACACAATGTCAATTTTCTATGGCTATTCCAGATTAACATTAGCAATACAGGGGCTACTTTTCAATGTTGGTATCAGTATCAAAAGACTGGAAAATCTTAAAACATTGAAAGACCATCTGTGTGCACTAACAACTGCCAAATTTGCAACTGTGGTTTCTTCCCTGCTAATTCCATATTTTCCTGATAGATTAATGGGCACCATTTATCCAGAATAAATAAATGTGGAAAGCCCGCCTTCCCCCTTCACTGCGCCTCATCATTTTACTGATTTCCACCACACCACTGAGCACATTAATGCAAGTAAGCCTCTGTCTGGATTCAGAAATCATCACATTTGGTAGAGAAGGAATGCTTGGCATTGCCAGTTTCTTTACAGACTGAGAGTCCTTGAAGTTTAAAAAAAAAATGTATTCACAGTACTTCAGACTACAATCAACACAGATAAAGTGCAGTTGTAGGATTTTTCTTTCCTTTCCCTGACTTAAATGTAACCTATGTGCAGAAAGGCATAGATATTTTACACATACTACTCCTGTTTCGCCATGTGCATTTATCTTATTTCTTTCAAGAGACATGTCAGACACATATATTTAGACTTCTAGCTTGCTAATTTATGCCAGCTAGTGTAAAATTATAGGTTTGAGAATAAAGTTGCAGAATCAAACCTTTATATGTGCTGTGAAGGAAAATTTTCTACTATATACAGTCAGACTTGCACAATCCACAATTTGCTAATCTATTCACTTAGCAATTTGCATTCCTGCGTGCACACAAATGCACTCACAAACATACATCCTCCACAGAAGAGAATGATATTTCAATGAGGTCTCATATTATTCAGATTACACTGATTTCTATGAAATGCATTACTGAGCTGTGCTGCCTTATATCTAATAGTGTGTTTAATCTATAGAAAGTCTAACTACATATATCTAACATTATCTGTCACTTGGATGATTTCATTGTGTGTTCATGGGGTGCTAATTGCAAATTTGGAATGCAAATTGTACCTAACCTTGTTAAACACATTTCTTTAAGAGGAAGAGATATGCCTTTGCTGTATGTCTGCTGTCCCCACTTTCTGTAGCTCCAGGTTTTGCTAAGAGGTATAAGCTGATAAAGCCTGTTGGTGTATTTGCTGACATATCTTATCCTGAATGACATTATCATGGCATATTATATCTAAAAAATAAATAAATTGCTAAGGACTGGGCATCCCATTGGCAAGACATGAGTGTGCCACATGCCAAGGGAAGCATGCACTCTGTGATTTTATAGGAGCAAGGCAGGGGATTGCTGTTGTGCAAGCTCTGACAGGGATGTCTCCTGAAGTTCTTTGCTACTTTCATAATAGTCTCTGTCATCTCTCCTTCCTTGTAAATACACATCAGGTTAAAAGCAAAGCCTGGAAGTTCCTCCAAGTGAAGCACAAGTGAGGAGCCACACAAGCTCCTTAATCCTAAGAGACAGAAAAGAAAGGTCGAGCAGCATAGGTTCACTTTCAGCCCCCACAAAATAACAGATTAAACATTTGGGTTGTATTTTCTACTAGACAGTATTCCAATACTTACTACACTACTGTTTCTAGTATGCTAAATCAGCAATCTGAGGTATAAAATAACCTAAATAAATTACTATAAAAACAAGGGAAAAATAAAACCTCCTTCTCTCCAAGGTGCCTTTCTTGATCTTACTTATTTTTCTAAATACAGGTAAAAAGAGGTAGTCTTACTCTTTCCAGGTAGCTTTTCTGAAAGCCTGGACTTTATTGGAAACCCTTGTTTTTTTCCTCCACTGCTTGAAACACTCTGTGCTGGATTTATTTCCTATTTGCTTAATTTTTTCATATATAAAATGATTAGTTTTGATACAATTTTTTTATATTTACATCAGCATGATAAGCAAAGCCAATCATATATATCCATAAATTCATGAGAATATAAAATAGAATCTTTAATTATTACTTAAATAGTAAACTCGATATTAGTTAAGTGAAAGCTTAATGAGGCTTAGTGGGACTTAAGAAGATGATGAAGTATTTTTTGAAACAGGGTTATTTCCTGAAGACCATTTATGGCTTTTACAAATCTGACTGGGTCTAAAGTGACAAATACCAAGCTATAACATTTAAGAAGTTGAAGGAATAATATATTCACAGCTTTATAAAAACACTGACTGCACTTGCTTGTTCATGCACACAGTGGCAATGTCATAATTTTGAAGGGAACTGGTTATTCAGTTGAACAAATATATCAAGGGTTAGGAAGAAGAAAAAATCCAACAACCCAGAAGGCAGTTAAAAAAAAAATTAAAATCTGTCAAAAACAAATGGAAGTCCTCAGTTATAGCTTATCCAAGATTTTATGGAGGGAAGAAAGCTTGACTCCTTTGAGCCAATACTGTTTACAGTTGCTGCAATGAAAATTCTAATTTTGTGCTCTAGTGAACACAAAGCGATCCATAGTCAACCTTGGCAAAACTTATAATGACTGTATAATTGAAGTGACTTTGTCACATTAAAAAAATATTTCACAAAATTGTATGAAACTGCCAAGAAATAAAACTATGGGATGGGCAGTCTTGGGTATGTGACACAGACAGCCATATCATCTTTGCTGCTTGCTACATGTTGGGCTTATAAAGCTGTGAGATATTTGTGTGCAGTCATTCTTCTTACAGCATATTAAACCTAATTGTGAATTACAGCAACTGCTTTGTGGTAAATGTGTGACCCAGAATTTACTTTTTAAAAGCACTGCCTGGGCTGTTACACTATCTGGCACAATCCTTATGTGTGGGTGGTGCTATATGGAAAGCTGCCAGGTGAATCTCAATGTACAGGTTGTGTGACACTGGTGGACCTTCAAAGAGTTCCTCCGTTTTGTAAATCTTACAGAGAAGGGGCAACAAAGCGAGAACTGGGATTGAAGGCCACTGGAGAGCATACAGCTTGAAGCACTAGAATGGGCAGAACATTCTTCAATACACCTGATTTCTCCAGAAATATCCCGGACTGAAAAGGTAGACACTCATCTTGCATGTTTATGCTCATCATGATGCATGTTCTGGGCTTTTCATTCTGATTTTCTCCCCTCCCTTCCCTATAACCTGAACTCCAGCAGGGCCCATGTTTTCATCCTCCAGTGGGCAAACCCCTTGGACCCTTCCAGCTGCCTACATGGACAGCTCTCCGTTGCCCAGGGATGGGGCAGAGCCGATGGAGAGAAGGTAAGTCACAGGGAAGTAACAGTTTTGTGTCAGTGAAGCACATCAATATTTAACAGATGCCATGCTGAAATTCAGAGGGATCCATTCATATTCCAGGTCCAAATTATCCTCTGATACAACTCCACTTGTACAGAACTTCACTGTAAATATTATAGTTTTGGTTTCAAATATGACTGAACAAATATCTTCTATTCACTTTCCACAACAATTACTTTGAAAGCACCTGCATAAATCCTGTAAAGAACACTAAGACCATCCCCAAATGCAATACTAATGTTTTTTGTTTGAGTTTTCCTGAATGATTTGGGGATTGGGCACTTAAAAGTCTTTAGGAGAAATAAGTAATCCCTCCCCATTTTCACTGGGGTAGGAATTTTTCCAGAGATCAATATTTCAGAAGACTTTTCACAGTGCTCTTTTGACTTGAAGGACAAATCTGATTCGACATGAAGTTCCATTACAAAGAAACTGCTACTTGTGATGACACTGGTTATCGAAAATTGAAATGAAGTGAGAGGAAGCTAACACCAACTTGTATGAAATTCTGCTGTCTTTGAATGACACAGGGAACTCAATATATCTAATCATCAAAGTGAAGCCCATGGGGAACCAACCTACAGTTGTATTGCAGAAGGTTGTGACTTGATTGCTAGACCCAAAAGTGCTAAGCCATATGCCACTTATTTCTGTGTCTGAATAGCTTACTGTGATTGATACTGAGGGTGGCTCTCCTCTTCACAGTGAAACAATCATGAAAACAATAGGAATTAGGGAACAGAGCATATAGATTATTTTTTACAATCCTAATTTTTAACCCTGTCATTTCCCTGAGCTTAAAGTAATTTATTCTTTAATATCTTTCTTTTTTTTTTTTTTTTTCACAGCAGAACACCAGCTTTTGCACAGACCTTAGTGTGCAAGCTGCATCCAGTCCTTTTTTCTCTTCCTACTGTTGGTGTGTGGCAGCCGAGCCTGATTGTACAGGTTCAGTGTTGGTCTTGAGTGCAAAAAATATTCCTTCTTTCCTCAGAAGGAATTTTTTTCCATCGTCCTTGTGCCAATCTCCTTGATTTTTCTTCCTCACTAATCTGTCTCTCTGCATCAGCCTTTTGCCAGCACTCCTCCAGCCTCCCCACACTCAAAGTCGCTCCAAGGTCAGCGGAGGGCCCTCGTACGCGGCGCTCCACGTGTCCCTCCTCCCTGCTGGAGGCGAAACGCGCTCTGTTTACAATATGCTCAGTTTCCACTTGACAAGGCCTGGAAGCCGCTCCAGAGATCTGAACTCAGGTCCCGCAGTCAGAGAGCATGGAGCTGGCACGATATGACCCCTTTCTGCAACCAAAGAGCCAGCAAAGAGGCAGGGTCTGATGGACGAGCCGATACCTGAACTTACGTTACATCTGCAATGTGAGAGCTGTGCGACTCAACACAGCCCTGACACAGAACATGAAACAAAAATCAGCTCCGACACCACAAGCACCCCCGCTCCAACTATGCTAATCTCTTCTTTCATCCATGATCTTCACAAGTCACACAGCGTTACAGTAAAATGTTCTGCACTTAAAGGAGTATCTGCGGCTTCCCTGCCACTATTCATAAAAATATTTAATGCTCTTGTTAGGAGGCGCAATTTGATTACTGAACTGTTATCCAACAAATCCTGAAAACAATTCAAAGTAAATTTCCCTAATATGTCTATTTTTCTATCCTGCCAGAAGGGTTGCTAATGAATTTGCTGCTTGAATGCACAGACAGATTGGGAACTATAACTGTGCTGGCCTGGGCAACATGGCACTGGCACCAAAAACCTATTTGTACCCATGCAAAGTTCTCTCTAGAGTATGTCTCTCATCCAGAGGTGATTTTCCAATAAAATCAGCCTCGATTATTGCAAGCGCAGGAGCAATCCCTGAGGGAGTATATCAGGCAATTCAATACTAGGAAATGTTGTACCAGGCAAAATTAACCTTGTAGCAGTGTTATGTCCTGAAGCGTTATCTAGCTTTTGCCTTTCTTTTGTATTCATTGATCCTAAATGACTGGAATTTTTTTCTGCTTCTCTCATTTAGCATAAGATCATCATTTTTTGTATTTGTATTTAAAAAAAAAAATGCTTGAAAGACACCTGTTTTTCTTTTATTTTGTTTACTCGGTGCCAAAGTAAAGGACAGTTTGCTGCATGGCAGGCATGCTTTTTGGGTATATAAAAGGTGGTAACAAGGACAACCTTTACTCAGCCCTATTTTTATGACCATGCAAGACAGACAAACCTTACTGGATATATTACCATGAGGCCACACACCAGAAGGAACAAGGAAACTTCATCGCTTCTCACACCCAGGAGTAGGAGAAATGCTAGTGAAACTAGTGGAATTCTGCAGTCCAAAACAGAGCAGACACAGGCCCACAGATTTCAAAGACACAGTTGACAGCTTCAGTTAAATCCCTCTGCATCATAACCTTATCCACTGCCTCTTACCAGGCTCTCCAAGGCAGGGATCTTCATGTGGAGAGTGCTAGAACCTAAATAAACCATACAGTCATATGCATACTCCAACACTACTTATAGTTTTGTTCTGATTATTTACCTTTCAGCAACACAAAAATGGCACAACAGTGAAGTGCAGGGGTATGAGACCCGAAGTCTGGGTCCTGTGCTGTATTCAGCCAGCTGGACTGACACCAGCAGCACAGGTTCTCCCAATTATGTCAGGATCAGGACTTTCCTTCAGTTTTCCTAGCATTTGTTGGTTGGTTGCAATATCTTTATTGCTCAGAGGCAAATTTTTAAAGCATTAATATAAAAAAAGAGCACAGCTAGTTAGAAAATAGTCATTACTTGATGCAACGCCCAAAGCAAACACTTAGAAGGATGGTTTGAATAAATGCTAAGTGACTTAAAATTAAAAATAATAATCAAGAAAAATTATAAAATCTAAAATAACCAAAACTACAGGATGAGTGAAGAGAGATAAATGGGTACTCCTTTGATCAACAGTAGATACACACTAAAACTGGGGGAAAAAATGGCCTGTAACTAACTTTTTTCCCATCAAAGAGAGTCAGGCAAAATAAGGTTTTCCTTGGCTCAAACTTTATTTTTTTCGTAACTTTTAACAATGGACCTAAATTTAATCTTGACAAGTTGCATCACAACAAAGGTGTAAAAGTGTTTTGAAAAATAACAAAAGTGACCCAGTTAAAATGAAAATGTTGGTTTTTTTCCCCCCAGCTGCAAGACTCTTGACAAATTTTACACAAATGCATGATTAGCCTTGAACAACTGGCATATACATGCCTCTGTAAATAAAAACATACAGAAGACTAGGTTTCTGTAGCTGCCTGAAGACCCGTGATGGCCACTGAGCACCATGCCTGGTGGCTGAGGGGCACCTCATGGCTGGATACAGCCAGCAGTGCCTGGTATTGACGGCGTGCACTCAGATTTGTAAGAGATTCAATGAATGAGCTCTCAGAGGCTGCTCGTCTCATTGTCTTGTAAGCAAACACTGCACACTGTGCAGGCTGTGTGGTAATTTAACCATCCTCCATAAATTACACAATCAAGTTGGAAGCATTTCACTATCAACGTGCACTGCGATCATTTGAAGAA
This sequence comes from Formicarius rufipectus, assembly GCA_013399695.1. NCBI lineage: Eukaryota > Metazoa > Chordata > Aves > Passeriformes > Formicariidae > Formicarius > Formicarius rufipectus. Next base: position 193,967 of record VXAU01001361.1, read on the forward strand.
CGTGTGTTCTCTCCAGGTGCCTGTTGTGGTGCTAGCTGAAAACCTTAATAAAGCACAAACTATTTTATATTTCAGGGCTTAGCCAATGTGACTCATTTGTACAGTTTTAAGTCCAAACAAACTGCTAGTCAACTAAATTATAACTTATTACTACAGGCTACAGACTTTTAATACATTCTGTGGTTGGAACAGGACTGATTTACTGCTCTGGGCCCTGCCAGTAGTTATCATGCATCATTTCCCTAGAAATAAAAATAGCCCTACTGTGGTTATCCTTTGGACTGATAAAAATTTATCTAACAAGATGTGTCAGAGGAACAAATTCAGAAAATAAAGGTAAAATATTAAATAGACTTATTATTTTATGTCTAAAGTACTACATCTTCCAGCTGCTATGATGACTTTGGAATAAAGCAAAAGGTACTGCAAAAAGGAAAAAAGATCTAAAGGAGCAATTGAGCTCTGATAAAACCACATGGGAACAGCTGAATTGTCAGAGCTTTGCAAGAGTCAAAATTTACATAAAAATCAGTATTTAAGGATTAATGCAGTATCATAAAAAAAGATTTAATATGTGCGTTTCTTTGCAAACAGTTTAAAAGTGGGAGTTCTATAATCCATTTTCAACACTAACCTTTAACTTGTGAGAGTAAAGTAATCCTTTGCAACATTTCTAGAGTTCACGTTCTGCTGAGGAAATGCAGCCCCCCCTAAACAAAGCTCACTGGAAATCAGCAGCATGTGCACACTGGTCTCACAGCGACACTCCAGGTGCTGACCCTGCTGTCAGTTCTGCATGTCTGGACACACTTCACCACGGGGCCAGCTTGCACAACCAGTGGCATTTGGGGGTTTTGTGAAATTTTGGAGGGACTTTATTGCTGGTGCAATAAACTGATCCCACTGACCAAACTCTGCACCTGTGCAGATGCTTAAGTGGACAGACTAGGAGGATCAGGGGCTAAAGAACATTGTCTATAATTGCCTGTAAGAGGGCTTTTTCCTGGATTTCTGCTGGGGATTTGAGTGCTTTTGCATGCTAGACTTAAAGTATTAAAACATGAATATGAATGGATTTCTTTGAGAAATGAATATGGGCAGGCAGTTTGGGCACTATGTTATAATGGATTTTTAGAACTAATTGAATTGGTGCTGTCTGATTTAGTAGTTGGCCAGAAACAGTCTGAGGAAAAACATTAGGAAGGAAGATTTAGAAGCAAAGACAACCAGGTGGCCCTGTGGAAAGTGCTCAGGAGTTTTATTGAGAGTGAGTCTTAGGAGGTTTGGGGGTTTTGTTTCTTTAAAAGTGGTTTAAACCCTTTAAAAAAAATGTCCTTTAGGTACACATACACAAATGTCCACCTATGGTCCACAGCTGCCTATATACACATGTATGTACACAGAATTGAATAGTTTGACCTTTTAAAGCTCATCTGGTCCAAACCCTCTGCACTGAGCAGGGACATCTTCAACTAGATCAGGTTGTTCAGAGCCCACTCCAACCTGACTTTGAATGTTCCCAGGGATGGGGCACCCACCGCCTCTCTGGGCAACCTGTGCCAGTGTTCCACCATCCTCAGTATTAAAAGCTTCTTCCTTACATCCATTTTAAACCCTCCATCACATACATATATGTATATATGGTCATCCTCCCATGCAGTTATCCATGAAAGAAAGGCTTTTTAAACCTAGACATGACACATTTCTTTTAATCTGTTTTTAAACACAGGGTAAGAGATACCCTGCAATGGAAAAGCTGAGCATATGTACCAATAGCACTCTGTCCCTTTCATACCTTTACTGAGTGCAAGTGTCTAATCTGACTGGTTAAAAACAATCCAACTTTCAGACCTAGCCCACTGGCCTGCATTTTTGCCAGTGGGAGCAAAAGATCTGTTTATGGTTACTGCTATTACAGCATACATTAAGTGACCCTTGGAGTCTGACCTGCTCACCCTCCCGCTTAGTGAGTCAATAAGAAAATCCTTTGGCTCTGCATGACTTGCTTAGACCTCAGACCTTCCATGCAGAATAAGGTCTATCCAGGGAGGCAAAAACAAGGTGCCACTTCAGCTGGTAAAACAAAGATATTTTTAAAGTGCAGTCACTAGAAACAGGCACTCCTATTCTATGTATAATCAAGGATGAAAAGGCCACGAAAAATACCACTGCGCTTTGCAAATGAGAGGTCAATTGAAATGTCAAGATATCAAATGTTAATGGATTGCATTTCCAATGATGGTCAGGACAGAAAACCATACCAAGTCAAGTCAGATGCCCTTATGAGGAGAAGATGAATTTTATGGCAGGAAAAGACAATAAACACCAGAAATCTCGCTGGTTAACAAACTTGTGGCTGATGGAAAACAAATATATTTTGAAAATATAAAAAGCAGCAGGATTTTAACACAAGCTATAATCCCAAAACACGTATCTGGAAGTCATTAAAACTACAGCAAATTTAAGCATATGCAGGTGTTTGGGGAAAATGCCATACACTTTCTATTGAAGATTTAAAAAGGGACTATAAAAGAAGGGAGTATAAAGGACACTCAAGGAAGTCAATGTTTTCTTCCCTGAAGCAAGAAGTCACTTCCAATATTCTCGCAGTTCTACAGCATTTCATGGACTACATGACTACACCTTTAAAAGCATTCATTTTCCATTTTAAAAATTCTGATTTCTTTCTTGAAAAACCTTTGTATTTCAAAGTGTTGGATGACATCAGGTGTTAGCCAGATCATTCTTTCATCTGCCCATGTTTTTCCAAGGAATCCATTTGGCCGTTTTCATAAAGGACTGCGATCTGAGACGTTTGTTTAGAATGACATATCCAGTCCTTATTTAGAAGGGCATTGCCATGCAAAGAACTCACCGGTGGGCTCACATACTTGGAGAGAAATCAGCATTATTAGCAGCTCTTGAGTAGGAAGATTCCTTGGTCTATACAACAGAGGGATGTAATATCAGGAAGGAAGAACAGTGACTTAACATTTGCTCTTTTGTGAAACAATAACTACTTGAGTGGATTCCAGAGAACATATGAGGAAAGGCGTTTAAAACAAACAAAATGTAGTATTTTTTCACATACTATGGTGCTCAATGCCAAAAGATGTTGTGGGGCAGGAGGCATAAATGGATTTCAGAAGACATTTTACATGGAAAGTAAGTCCTTTAGTGCATTCTCAACACAGATGTGTGGTTATGGAAGTGTAAAAAGCTATGTGCAGGAAGGTGGGAGGATGTCCCCCACGGAGGATGCCTCCATAAGTACTGTTCTTTGTGCCCCCCTTCTGCCACTGCTTGGTTGACCTTCAGTCCATGTTGGCTACCAAGCCAAGTGCATTTGTACCTGAGAGTGAGAACTAACCCTGACTGGACCTGGATATGAGGGGATCCTGCAGCTCAGTCCACTGAGTTTTTAATGATATTACTCTTCTACCCCTCTTCCATCAAATCACAGGGTATATAAAAGATTAATTCCTCTGAATGTATCCTAATTCAAAACAATTTCTCATGTGTCAGTTCTTTGGAAATCATAAACCCTCCACAGAGTGAAACTGTTTAAGTCATGTTACCTCTTTCAGACTCAGGGAGAGGAACAGCATGATAAGGACAAAAAAGTAAGAAAGAATTTACATCCAGGAAATCCCTTTTCTACCTCAGACTCTCAATGTAAATACAGATAAAACCAATGTGCGAAAGCAAGTTCTCCTTACATGACAAGGGCAGGAGAGCATATGTAAGTGAAATGTAATGGATTCTGCAGTTATGGGGACCCCCTTGGTGCCACATAGAGACAGAAAACGGTCTTATGCTTTTGAAAAAGTTAAATGAAAGTTAAATGCACTCTTTCCACAAAAAAAAAAAAAAAAAAAACAATTCTGAAGACATAGAGACTTCTTAGCTATTTACTTTGTGCTTATTTATAGCAGTATTATGTCAGATGATGCTACCAAAACATAAAGATGAGTTCTCTGAATGTCTTGTGCTCTAAGCAACATGGAATTGAGACCAGGCCTTCTGAAGGAGCCAAATGCCACCTGTATCTACTTTGGCCAACAGGAAGTTCACAACAGTTAGTCTAAGCACGAACAGATACTTGTACATTAAGAAACCAGCTGCTTGGCTGCTTTACTAAACTGTAAAAAGAAAACTTCCTTGGTTTTTTTCCCTTCATAAGTGTTTAGTGCTGGAGGGATTCAAGAGAACATAAAAGAACAGTAAACTTCCTACCAAACATTATACCAGCAACATTAATAAACTGAGCAATGAAAAGTAAATAGACCATTTCAACAGAAATCTTCATCACGCTCCTAAACTAATGTGTTAAATGATGGCACTATTAGGCTCTGTCCAAGGACTTTATATAAACTATGGTCTTTAAAAGGGAGTAATTTCTGCTTCCACTTTTGGGACACAAGAACTATGTCAGCATAACATAAAAACAAGGAAATTTTTATGCTAATGACAACTGCAAATATTGTACATATATATATTTATATATGTAAAAAAAATTATATATTGTAGCAGATGTCAAATGCAGTTAGATTCAACTCCACTTATTAGCGCATGGCTTTTAGCCAAAAGCAATTCACATTTGCAGAATTGTACTATCACATATGTCTTAATAACAAAAATGTGTTTTTAAAAATGTATGTGATAAGTCACATATGGTAGAGGGAATCTGTACAGCTTTCAGCCCTTATGACAATGAAAGCTACTAACTTTATTTTGCATAGCTGAAGAACATTAAAATTTAAGTGAAATTCTCCTTGACATTTGAGAGCTACAAAAGCAGTGACTAAAAGCTAGCCAAGCCTGAGCTGTACTAAGTGTGGCCGTGACACATACAAATGAAATCCATGGCTACTACTGGTATCTTGAAGATGCTATTCTTTCTTTTGCCTTGAAAGCTAATATTTCAGCATAAAATCATAACTGTATACAGGTACCTTAAATAGTTACATGTCAATGAAAAAAAAAAACTAGGCACTTTTTTCAGCTGTTTTGTTATGCAGAGTGTAATTAATACATATAATGGATTCCCTAGGGTACTAATTGAAGCTGCCACCATGAACACAGTCAAAGAGAAGTTAAACAACCAGTTGGGGGAAACGTGACAGGATGAAATACACACATGTAGGTGGAAAGAGCAAGACTGTCCATCTGGCCTTCTTCCATTTCGAAATGTTACATTTACTCAAGTCCTGTAGAAAATTATTTAACCTAAATCACCCTTTCCCCCAAACTCCCAAATCCTTCTGGTGGATTAATTGGGCATCAGTCACATACATGCTCTTTAATAACTGCAACTCTCAATGTCTCTAAGTGGGAAAACTCAATTCATTTGAGTCATTTTTGAGAATGTGACTCAAAATACATAAAAAAGTAAATGAATGATAAATGATTATTTTGGAGTTGTTCCCCAGGACTTTCATCACCTTGCAACTCCTGGATCCTGTATAATGCAAGGTGAGAACACAGCTAATTTCACTCTCTATTACAAGCACCAGCTTACAATGGCTTTAATTCAGCTTGCACTGAATTTGAACTAGACCTATAGGCAATAAAGGTTCCTTGTCTTATTACAAGTTTCAAGTGCTATCACGTCCCTGCTGGATCTTATTTCTAATTTTTATCAGACTGAATGAAACATAAAGAGAGAGTGATTTATGGTCATCTGACACATTGCCTCATCACTCCAAGGAGTGTTCATACACGTTTTGTATTCATTTTATAAGGTGTAAATGACTATACATGATGGAAGCCAAGTGAGAAGTAGAACTGTATTCTGTTATGTGTGCTAAAGCACAACGATCTATGAGTCCTGTCAGTGCATGTTCTTACACATAAAAACCCATTCCAGTCTAAAAGTCAATATGATCAGCAAACTACTATGAAAATTAGAACATTTTCTCTGTGTGTAACAGGAATATACAGTTACCGGGACTTGGTTAAACTGCTATGATCACCTACTGAAGCAAAAAATGTGTTTTTATTGGTACATAAGTGCCTATTAGGACTGGAGTATTCATTATTTAAACAGAATAACTGATGCTGGTAGCTTTAACTGAAAAAGCCTTTTCTCAAAGAGCCAGGACATCTATATAGCTACTTTCTTAATTCAATGATATATGGTTGAGTGTTGCTGCTAGCGGCCTAAGATTTAAGAACTTCTCATAAAACGCCCTTGAAATTGCTCCCTGGTAGCTTGCTCATCCTTCACAAAGCCCTACTGTAAAGAGCAGAAACATACATGTGCATGTGGTATAAGAGAGACACACACACAGAGTGAGAAAGGGCTCTTAATCAACAGGATGGCAAAGCCTCGATACATAAGTGCAAAATATTCCCATGTGTCTAGAAATCATTTGGCACATTACTAGTGATTTCCTCCCTGTCAGACCTTCTAGAGCATTGCAATTAAAAATCATCATCTTTTTAGCATGTACAAGCCCCCCCAAGGCCAGAAGCACTATGTATTGGGTATGATTGTGATTATTTGGCAGCTATTCATAGACAACACATTAATTCATGGAAACTGGATGAAACTCAGGGAGTGCAATCATTAGGGGCACATGAGAAATCAAAAGCTTTCCTCAGTGATACTGACCTATTGCTGTGATTAGAGGTAACATGAATTCTATCTTCTCCTTCATCACCCTTCTTACTGTCCCAGCCTTTTTAACCATTGTATTCAACAACACCATTAAACTTGCATTTTCAAATGGATATAAAAATAACTTACTTCACAGGAATGTTTCTCAATTTTGTCTTTTCAGCAGCCTGTAAAAAGAAGAGGGGTGGGGGAAACAAACCATTGAGTGCCACACCAAAGCGTAGCCAAGCCACAAGCAAACACCAACCATGGAAGCCCTTCAGCAGAGCACACCCCGCAGCCGGGGCAAGGGCTGCTTGGAGAGCTCAGGGTTTGAGACACTCCTGCCCCAGCCAGTGATGCCAATGTGGTTTGCTTAATTTCAATGGCCACGAGTGTTTAGGAGCTGCTCGTTCAGGGCTGTTACTTTATTTCCTGCTCTGAGGTCCAGCCCCATTGCCACAAGCTATCCATTCCATCTGGAGCAAGAACAACGACAGGGAAAAATGAAGGAAAGAATGGACTCCATTTCCAAAGCAGTTTTTATTCACCAGCAGCAGAAAAGGGCAAGGAATGACCAAACGTTCAGATCAATTTCCTCTTGTGAAACCTTTGAGAAAACACACTCCAAATCATCTAAATGAGTAAATCTTTGGGCCTCTCGGCCCGCACCACCTCAGACATGGAGCCTGGTTCCAGTTTATTGCTGAACCCATTGATCTGTGTACAGTCCATTTATCATTCATGAAAAGAGCCAGTGATCTTCACAGTATATTAGAAGAAACAACTCAGATCATCTGTCAACGGCCCTCTTATTTCTGTTTCCCCTCTCCACAGGGATTTCATCTCCTTCGATTCTTCTTGAATTAAAATGTTGCTAAGCAACACAGCTGGGGGCACCGACGGCAGAGCCGCGCCAGTCTATCACACTGCTTAAGCCGCTGGAGATGTTAGTGGGGACTTTTTCTTTTCATGTTTCTGTGACATAATTATGTAATCTGAACCGACCTTACATCCTACTCTGGTTTTGTTAGAACAGGTAAATAGCAATCTAAAGGAAGAGGGCTGGGAACATCACAATCTGATAAACTAACGTTGTCACATCCTTTAGGAGAATTCCTCACAGTGTTTGCACAACCAACAGAACTGCAACAGATTTAGACGTGGAAAGCAGTCAGATGGTTAGTGAGATTACAGACACTGAGAGTGGTGAAAGGCAGAGAATTAAGACAACTGATCCATAAACCTATTATAGAAAGGAGAGTTTTAGTTTCTAATTACCTTCAGAGATACTTTTATACAGCCTACCAAGAATTAAGAGTTTTGGTGACGAACTTTAACCTCTGCTAGGGATGGAAATAAAATGGTTATATGCAGGAACTGCTAATATTAGTGGTTTTGAAAAATGCTCACATAAGCCTTCAGAAATTAAATCCTTTATAAAAACTGATGAACTTTTGAAACCTCTGGTACCTGCAAAACTGGGTTCTAAATTCTGTCAGAATGAGTTTTCCTTTGGGCTCTACAATGGGGCTAGTTTTTCAAAATACCTGCTGTTTTGGCACTTTTGCCTCCATTCATAGCAGAGGTAAAATCCAAGTTAAAATCCATGGAAATCCCTAATAATGAGCTTAAAAGCTGGGACAAAGAATGGGAGCTTGTGAGAGCTTGTATGGGGCAACAGCAATCCTTTGAGCTGACTCCCAGCATGTGAAGAAAAATGTGTTTGTTTCATTTGGATTTTATTTTCCATGTAAAGAATAAATCAATGAATGCATGATAGGAATCAGTTATATTAATTGTACAGTAGGGGTGGTAAATAAAACCCTTAAACCTCAGGAAATGCTAAACTTCAGATTGCACAAGTAAGTGTTACAGACCCAAACCTAATTATGCCCTCTCAAACAAACCTATGATGAAATGAGGTCTCTGCCTTAATAGTGAGGTAAGTGAATTGTGTCTCCTTCCAATGATTCTCTCTCAAATCTCCCTTTTTTTTTTCAGCAGCTACTTTCAAAAGCAGAGTCAGAAGCAAATTATTAAGAAACTTTGTAAGTAATAAACTACATGTAACAACACGCAAATGCTTCATTTAAAATGGATTAAAGCACATCAAAAATGGCATTTCAGTTTCCCAAGCCTCCCACTAAATGCCATGTTGCAGTCCCATCCTGCAGGAAACTAAAATTATTTTTAAAGCTCACAAACATCCACAATGTCAGTTCTTTTTGACTTTGCAGTGGTATTTTGCTTGACTATATACCAAATAGCTGGACTATAACAGTTCTGTGTTCAAGCATGTGAAACTTGCATCTAAATCAATTTTTTCCCCCTGAATTATTCAAAAATAACTACACAAAACCTGGTATGAATATAGAGTTGAAGAAGAGAAAACAGAAGAGTGGAGAGTGTCCAGGATCACAGGTAAATCATGATAATGCAGTCGATTTAATACAAAACACAGCAGAAGATATGCTGGAGAGCACGTGTGTGATGGTGCGAACTAAACTGTTTACATGAAAGATTAAAGAAGATGAAGATATTTCAGAGAGTGAAAAGTGGCAATGTCAAAGTCATAGAATTTTAAAGAGCAGAGTCTGAACTGGATGTTTGATTTCTGACCACTTAGCTATGTCTATGGCAACTGTTTACCCTGAAAGAAATGAAGTAGTTTTAGGAAGTACGAATTACAGATATATTTTATTTTCTTGGATCATGAACATTCTGGTGCATGTCTTTCCTTATATTTTTAAATGAAGAATTTCCACATTTTCCTTCCTTTGTTATGAGGAAAAGGCACTTTCCTAACTCTTAAGAAAAGGCACATGCTGGGGGGAGAGTGTTCTCCTCACACGTTTGCTTAAACAAAACTTAAAAAAAAAATAATATTGCAAATGCCCAGGTTAATCTACATGCCAGCCTAGTTTAATGTTGGATTATTAAGAAACTGGTTATTTCCTATTACATATGATTCACTTTGCCTCCTAGTGGGATCACAGTAATGTTAAACATAGCACAGAATACATCACAGACTGTGTCTGAGAAAGAAATGCAGGATCTGTCCTGCTTTTATTTGGCTTGTAGGTGTTGCTCATTCATTTTTCAGAGCGTATTTATTGCAATATCATGAGCATGCCCAGTGGCAGAACATAAAGGAAGGCAAAATCAAAGTGACATTGAGTAACTCTACATGTAAAGCTTTGATGCAGAAACACATTGTTTGAAAATGTTTGGTGTGCAGCAGGTCTGTCAATTAGAGCTAATTATTTTTCTCTGATCAGGAAGAATGCAATCTTGTTTTAGGCAGGTTTCTTTGAAATGTACGTCTTTTATATAACTTCATTATAGGAAAATACTTCTTCCAAATTACTTCTTTTCTGGGCTGCTTAGCTATTGACTCAAATTGTCTGTGTTGAGTAGTTCTCTCTGCTTTGATAATTAACTTTTGATCGTTACTGAATTTAGCAGCTCTAGTCAGATGTGTTCATAGCCATCCTCCTCAACTATTTCAGTGTTCATCGCCTTTAATCTTTGAACAAAATGATCTCATTGAGCCTCCATCAGCCTTGCTACTCAGTTAATAATTCCTGTTTCTCATCTTCATGACTGAGTTTGATTTGTTTTAGACTTGATGCAGGCTTTTGATTATTAATTTAAGATATTTCAAAGACAAACATGTTTTAAGAGTTATTTTTTTTTAATCTTAAATTCCTAGGGCTTTAAAAGTAAGAAACTGGTTTTAACTTTGCAATGATTCTTAAACTTCATGTATTAAAAGTACTATCTAGAAACAGAGTGGGTAGGAGGTCCCTAAACCACGATATATGTGCCCTGAGTGAGAGATGATGCTACAAAAGATTGGAGTGAAATTGGACTGGCATAATGTAATATTCAATGGGTGTTAGGAGAATTACATCATGGGACCTTTGCTAATTTTGAGCTTGAAAACATGCATTAAAATAATTTAGGATGATTAGAAAATGGAAGGCAGTGTGAACTAGACAATCATTCTACTTTAATTTGTAATTTTCTTCTGATTTTTTTTTAACAATTATGGCTTCCCCATAATTGTGCTTCTGCTCTCTGAGACCTTATTTCAGCAGCTGACTCCAGTGTTGAATAAGAAGGAAGATGAAGAATACGTGGAAAGCAGTAAGACTCAGAGAGTATTTGCCCAGGAATGTTTTACTATAATTTTTGTAGCTGTGAATGACTCCTACCTCTACACCTGATTTTCGCGTTAGTTGTTTTACCATTAGCTGAAAAACCACCTACACTGTGCTTTACTAGTTCTGCAGTGTGGATTTACCCATGAACTTTTTAGCAGGTATTTAACTGTTACACAAAAGATGAAACACAGCAGTAAGTACAAACAGCTTCTATATTGTGTACAAGGACTACAAAATGTGAAAAAAAATATTTTTTTCTTCAACACTATCAATTAGCAGACTGGCTGTAGAACAGAATGAACCAGAAAAAGTCCTCTTCACCCTTCTGATTCAGAAGCACTGATCAACCACCTAAGAAGGCAGTTGCTGAGCCTCAAAGCACATCTTAGGGTGAGACACATGGCATTTCATGCCACTGAATCTGTTGGCAGAAGGGAGGCCTTCATGCTTAAACTTTTTCCCTTTTTCCATGCTGTAAATTGAACTTGAGTTTATCTCCCAGTTTCTTACCAGCTCTGTCTGCTTGGGTGAATAGCCAAGCAACTCTACACAAATAAGTTTACACCCCACTATGCTGTTCTCCTGTCCTGTAGGTATAGAAGAGACTCCCTGGAAACTCAATTCAACAACACAAGAAAAACAAAGTTACTTTCTACATTACTTGAGTTATGTATATAGTTATCTATATCAATCTTGTCCTATATTATAATTTGTGTTGGAAGTTGCACCATGCTGTTACTTATACAGAATGCCTTACCTATGATCTTAAGTAAGGAACGGAGAGCCAGGACTTACCACTTGCTCTTTACTGTGCTCTGGTTCTTTGATGATACAGCTGGTGCTAACTATGACTTCCTGTGGAGGAGAAGATGGTGTATAGCAAACAAATCATCCAGGATTGTGCTGAGAATCAGAAAGCCCAAAGCCAAGAGCTGACAGATCAGCATGTGATAATACATGTATTAAGTATGTTTGTTGTGTCCCTTATTTTTTTTCTTTCTTTACTTCTTTGGTTACACTCTCCTCTACCTGTCCCCTAATGCCAACAGAATAGATTGTATTTCTTTCTTGCTAATTGTCTTTGACATGATGTTGGCAACCTTGTATTTGGGATTCTGTGTGTGATATTCTGATTCAGTCTCCCCTCGAGGACAAAAAGTCCAACATTACTGTGTCCAGAACCAAAAAAAATGGAGAAGATACACTCCTTCTCATATTATAATTTTAAAAAATGGGTACTTTTCCTTCAGAAGTCAAATATGTGGGATGGATCAGCTAAAATCTATTTTCTGAAATATCAAGTCACTGAGCATGTGGTATCCACAAATCAGAATGGTTCATTGAACTCTCACTGTGTATGAACCACAGAGTGCTCCTCATCATTGCTCTGAGCAATGCAGTAACCTTCATGGCTTCACAGAGAGATGCTCAGGAAGACTTGAAATACTGGAAATTCCATTTCAATTGTTGCAGTGGAGGTTGGGGAAAATGAAAAATAGAGTTTAAGTGAACCAATCTGAAACAGTCTGTCTGTGGTTTAGGAGTCACCTTCATCCTTGATGTAAGTGAAATGCTTTTAATTGAGCAACGAAAGATATATTTGGGCTTCTTGTCAGTATTTTTTCCCAAATCCCTGTTCTCCATCAGACCAGTGATGGAAATCAAACTGAGAAAAGGGCTACACACACTGAATATGCCCTGCTCCCTGAGGAGGTCTTGGTTGCTTGCGTAGCCATACCTGAGCTGGTTTTAAATTAGCTGGTGTGGGTACCATAAACGTTGTTTTCCCCACACAGGTTTCAGTTTACTCAGTGTCTTTGGTGAACTTGACAATAAAAACTGTTATGGCTGTCAGTGAAAGGATGCATTGCAAAGATACCTCATGTAATATGAATCCTTGTTTTAGGACTTAAATACTAACAAACATACCTTGACAAAAGAAGCTTTAAACATTGCCCTCATTTCCCATAAAATTGTTCTTGCTGGGAAGTTGCTTTTTGTACTAATTTTGGCTCCACAATCCACCAAAGGAGAAACTGTAGTAACACATTACAAGTTCTGCTGATTCTACTTTTGGAGTCCTACAAGCATTGTAACCTATCCAGGTGACCCTGCCTTGTCAGAGGGGTTGGACTGGGTGATCTTCAGAGGTCCCTTCCAACCCTAACGGTTATGAGATCCTGTAATTCTATGACTGTCAAGTTAATTTAAAAATACTAACCAATGTCTTGTGAAGTCTAGCAGATTGAAATGCTCCCACTATGCCATTTGACTTGGTCATTGCAGAGTTCTATGGCAGAGAAGAGAAAAGAAGAGAACTACTGGCTAGAGTTAGGCCAGATTTTTCATAAGAACTGTTTCATTTGGAAAACAATTATACATCCTTGGTGACAGAAGAGGTTGGGAAACTGCACCAAATTGACCACGTTTAAGAAAAAAAATCTGAACTGAAATTTGGATTTCCTAGAAAACAATTTGTTACAAATTGATTACAAATGACCAGGGCTTAGTGTATGATAATGCTATTGTGAAAATATAAAGGATCTAGCTGGGAATAGAACTCAGTATTTGTCATCATCTTATTTACTCATGATTTTTCTAAAATGTGTTTGGTGTAACCCTCCAGATGGCTAATAAATAATAAGAAAAATCCATTATTTATTTGGCTTACTGCATAGCTGCATTTCAATATGTTAACTGCATGATTAAAAAATCGAGGAGGCAAAAGAAACACAGAGAAGGTCGAGAAACACTTATAAGATAAATAGTCTTCTCTAAACTACTTCAAGGAATAAGCAGCAAAGGGCTTGTTTCAAAGAATATTCTGTGACCTTACTGTCCATCTGCAGATAGCCACCATAATCTGTGGATTCTTTAGTTTCCAAGTTCTAGCAGGAAAGCAATCCTTTGTATCCCTGAAACTTAACTTGAACAGGGCTGATACTCTGCAGTCTTATAATACAGTGTGTACATAGATAGACAGATAGATAGACAGACAGACAGACAAGGTATACTTTTAGAGAACAATATCTGAGTGTTAATTTTGCAATATTCACATAAGTTATAACTTGCAGTCCCAAAATGGAAAGTTGGACAGGTAGACACCTCTGAATCAGCCCCTTGAGCCCCTGCTCACTTGCAGTTTATGCCCTTAGATTTTCCTTTCTGGCAAAGGCCTTAATCTCATTCCTCTGAGAGTCCAAGCCATCACTAGTCTTCTCCCTACTCTAAATCAATGAATAGCTCCCTAGACTTGAGAAGCAAAAGGACAGAGTCACAGAGTACCAGCAGAGGCAGGGAATTCATGTTGCTACTGTTTGTGCTGCCCATTTATTTCCTTTGCTGTACTAAAGACTTTAAGGATTTTAATTTATACTGAACACTATATCTATACTGGATGTTAAATCTATTACAAGCAGGTGAGACAACAGAGGGAAACACAATGAAATAACTCTTTGCTGACCTTGGCCCAGTTTAGTACATTGTTCAAGTGACTTAGCCAATTAATAAACTGCACAGCTCCAAAAATTATACCTAATAGTATTGCCCTGAAATTGGCAATTTTGTAAAGAAGGCACACTCTCAGTGAGAGCACCCTGCTCAAATCAATAGCACTGTCACACAGTGGTCATGACCTGTCCCTGTGCACCAGCAGGTCTGTCCTGGGAAGATTCATCCTGCCAGCACAGAAGAGAGCACCTCCAACCCCAGCCAACTTTGCAGTGAATTCACCATAAGAAAAATTAAGGTGTTTAGTTTTCATTACTATTCTCCTTTTGGAATACCTCCAAGGGAGATCAACTTTCACTTCTTCTCCCCTTATTCTGGCTGACAGAAGCTAATTACTGGATTTATCTTGCCCTTTTCAGCACCTACTTCACACTTGAGCTGGCCACCTCTGAGTTCCTCCTCCAGCCTTCTGCAGTGCTCCCTGTCTCAAACTCAGCACTAGCACTATCCTCTACTGGTGTAAAAAACTCCCAGGAATTCAGATTTTGAAGTTCACAGATGGTTGCTTGGGCTTTTACAGAAGAGTGACATTGCAGATGGCCAGTGCAAGAAAGCCAGACACTTTACCAAAATGCTTCAAAAGGCATTCATGATAACAATCACACTCTCCTTTTGAGGAGAAAAGGAAGATAAATGTGTCCTATGTGGTCAGATTAGTGAGTGCTGAGCACAGAGATGGCCTGCAGGTATTACAGGCTCCAGATTTTTTTTTTGACGACAGTATGGCCAAGTCTGGCTTTTCTCTTAACAACAACAATGCTGGGGTTCATCAATTATCTCACCTGCTGCTGCCTCTGCTTTGTTGCCAAAACAATACAGGGCTTTTGCATAAGTAGCATATACAGCAACAGGCCCTAGGGAAATCTATTTTCCTCCATGCTTATAATAAAAACTCCTTTACAAAAAATTGTGTGCACAACCATGCATACACACACAGAGCATATGGCCTATCCTGCAGACTGAAAGCTGAATCTACCTCCTCCCTCCCAGTCCAAAAGGGCTGGAGAATCTCCAGGGTCTGGTCCTTACAGCTGTACTGAGGAACAACCTCCATTTAACTAGTGGTGGAGGCATCAGGGTTTTTAAAGCTTTCCTCAAGGTGAATGATGTCTTACAGTGTGGCTTGACAGCTTCAGGCTGGTGGCATGAAAAATGAACCCAAGAGCAGCACCTGCTAAAGAGTGCACTGAGGGGCTATGGAGGGACTGCTTACTTGTGAGGAAGTGAGGAGAGGACTTCTGGAAGACACATCATATAAAACTTCCTTTCAACTAAGGCATTGCATTCCCACTTTGTTAGGGCTGTCTGCCTGCCTGCCAGCGTTTCCTTTTCATGTATTATTTTCTCTAGTATGGTGGAGGGTTTTTGAGACTTTGAGCTGCCAGTGTCAAGCCACAGCAACCATGGAGAAGGCGAGTTGGTGGGAGGGATGGAGGTCCTCCAGCTCCTGTGCTGGTCTGGGCAACTGTTGCCCCTGAGCCCAGGTAAGGGCACGGCTGCAACCTATAGGGGCAAACTCCCTGCTGATCTGTAGTACTGTGCACTCCACAGCAGCCACTTTTCCTGAGGGCTGTATTAATCCCTTTCCTCACTGATGGATGGCCTCCACTATAACAAAAAAGTGGGGGGAAAAAATTACATGCGATTCTGTGAATTTGAACAAGTTAAAAAAAAGATAACACTGTGTATTTCAGTGGTGTGCCATGCTTTCTGCAGGAAGCTCAGCCCAGATCTCAGAGTGGTTACTGAAAGCTTCTGCTGATAATAAACAAATCATATGAACCTACATCTTACCATGTGAATTATAACCTTAGTCATCAAATCTCTTACCATCAAAGATTTGCCTAACAGAAGTTGGAGTATTAATACACAGAATTGATGATATATTGTTATTTCAACCAATGTTGTGCAGAATAAAATAATTTGAATATCAACTAAAATGGACTGAGGTAACAAGGAGGGACTTATATGCATGAAAAGATTTTTTACAGTTAAAGACTAACAAGGTTGGAGAATGACTGTATCATCCTAATAGTTTCTGTTTTCATTAATGGCTTAATGAGAACATTTCCCTATGATTACAAAACATGATTGCAGATCTTAAACACTGGAATGTGTGTTCTTTATCAAAACACATGCTGCTGTGACTACGACTGATGCTGCATCAGTCTGGGATTTCAATGGAACCTAATAACAGATAAACTGTTTACATTAAAAGACTCTATCAAAGTTATTTTGCACCTAGTTTCATCCTAATCCATCTGATTTTTCTATAGCTTTGACAAGATGACCTCTCTCACTGTGTGTGCAGTATTGATGTCATTACTGAAGAGCTGTTCTTCAGCCTTTCTGCTGATAACAAAGTAAATGGAAATGCAGAGAAACCTTGGAGAGGTAAACAGCTTGTTCAGGATACAGTGGGAAAATACAAGAGGAAAAGATATCTATTGTTACAAGGAAAGTCATCACTGTTGCACTTTAAAAAGTGTTTACACAATACCATGAAGGCATCTCATGCCTTAGAACTTCATAAACTTTAAAAAAAATTAACTTGAATAAAGACTTTGAAAGCTCAGCAGGCATTATAAGAATTCAAAGCTCAGCCTATGTTTGATCACCTTTTTAGACTCAGATACAAAGTCAAACGTTTTGAATGTAATTTAATACTAACTTAGCAAAAAAAGAATTGTTAGTGCAAAATACAAATGATAGAGCAGGGCCATGAATGGCTTGCATGCCTTGTGTTTGTTGGGTTATCAGAGGCAATAAAGTGGTAATCACTACAGGAAGAAGGAAAAAAAAAATCAAATAGAAAAGAAAAACATCTTATTGATTTGTTTTGCCAAAACCACTATATACATAAAATACTGTCAATGCAGCAGGTCTGTAACTAGTATCAAAGTTTCTTTGGTTCAAAAACACACAAAATGCTAGCAATGTGCTTTAAATTAAACACACATTTAAAAGGTTAACAGGACTATTCCTTCGGCAGAAGAACAAAGAGGAGCTGGTTAAAGAAAATTTGGTACACTACAGCTACTTAAAATACTGTATCCAGGCACAATTCATTTGGATGCCTTTGAGCTCACAGCGAATTTGAATTACATAGAGGTGCTTTAGAGAACAAAAATACTAACCTGTGTTTTATCTAAGCTCTTTTAGCTGAAGCGAGCTACTAATTAAAAACCTTCACTGCTCTTCTTAATTTCTGATATAGTTTTAACAGAGCAATAAAGCCATCTAAAAGCTCTGCGGTTCCTCAGAAAATAGTGTTAACATTAGCATCTCTGAAATGCCTTGTCATCTAATGGTTTTACTAATAGGATGTCTGTCATCTGCCTTGACTGTATCTCTTGTAGCCAACCTGAACATATTGTGCAATAGGACTCCTGAATGCAGTACTGATGCATGTTCCCATGTTCCTCAGTGACAATACAAGAGTTTACAATACAGGCAATGCTTAAACGTAACAGCATCTCTCAAATAATACACTAAACAGATGTGTACCTGGTATTATAAATATGTGACATAAAAATCTATTGAGTTGGTCAGTGTGCATATTAAAAACCATTCAAGTAGGTCAAATTGTGGATAACTTAAAACTTTAAAGACAGCAATTTTAATAAAACTGTCAATACAATTTTCTTAGTAAAAGCATTTGACACTGATTATGCTGCTTATATTGAAAGAGAAACACAAGGTCTATATCTTTAGATCTTTTATTGAACTGTGAGCACAGCATCAATAACTGCTTCTCAGCTGTAAATGAAAATTGATTCCAGATCTAAATCATCGTTTTCTGTGTGTCTTTAATCCCAAATCACCCACAATGAGACATAAGAACCAGCATTTTGTCTATAGGACAAAGCATGTGTCATATGGCCAGCTGCAAAGTGTCTACACTGAAGACAGTGCGGGTTGTGTTTACATATGTTAGATGCAGGTGGCAAATAGTCTCTCCCTGCAAGCCCCAAAAAGTGATAGTAGGAGTTTGCGGCTGGGGTGGAGTGATTGTAACTTGCCTCACACTGTATTGCAATGATCAATATGGTCGAAAGGTTTACAGACCTGAGGCCTGAAGGGACTTGCAATGAACACCTCACTGCATGTCCCAGCCCAAAGAAATTCACTTGGCAACTTCTCTACCAGGGCCACAACTTCCAAAAGGCAAAAAGGAAAAGAAAACCATAAAGTTTCTGTGCAATTTGCAGCAGTTTGGCACTAGTAGGTTGGATTTACAGTCAGCTCTCACATGATGAAGACTCTTAAACCCTCAGGGATGAAATTCAAGTGTACAACCTCCTTTCAGGAATCTTTTGGTGGCATGTTGCTAGATCACCATCATGTGTGCCTTAACCAAAATAGACCTAACATTTACATTAAGGAGGGCTCGCCAAATTGAGTTTATAACTTTTAGGAGCAATTTCCAGTATTCAAAATTCAGCTTGAAAAGTGAATGACAAAATTGGGCACCATAATCAGTAACAACCTTGCTAATACTATCTATAGAATAAATACCTTCCATTGACTTCAACCTGGTAGTTCCTAACCTATCCAGAAATCAAGCTCAATTTCTTAGTTACATGACTGACTGGAGCTATCATGTGTGTTGTGTTTTTCTTCATCAGTGGGCAGAAAAGGAAGATGTTTAACACCTGGAGGAGTGCGAGACCCTCAATAACTGAAACAAAGTTCATAAATAAGGGTGCTCGTTCATATGAGTGAGGGAGGAAGACAGAAGAGCTTTGTTTCTTGCAGCCAAGTTTCTAACAACCTTCCACCATGACAAATGGACTACTGGTAGCCCCAGAAGACAGGCTGATAGATCAAACTCTCTCCACATGTTATAGACCTTCACTAAAAGCTGAGATCAAAGTGCATTTATGGATCAGTGTCACTATCGCCCTGCCATGTAAAAATTGAAGGGTCCCTAGCAATTCTCAAAGGATAAATCTTAGGGCTCCCCACTGACTACTGTTCTCAAAGAACTGCAATTTCCTTGAAACAAGAGCAGAAATCAAGGGGACAAACTTGATTTTTACCTACTGTGTTTTTATTAATAAAAATGAGTAAATGCTAGCTCATGCTTCACATTGGCTGCAAGCTTACAGCAGAAAAAAATATCACAAAGATTGCAAAGTTCCTTTTCCTTATAGAAATGCTGTGTAAACTGTTAGAATAGATTTGAGCTGAGAGTTGTAATCTTTCCTCTCCCTGCCAGAATGGCAATGGAGCTGGGGATGGGTCTGGAGCACAGTTCTGATGAGGAGCAGCTGAAGACAGCAACAGTACTACCTGATAATATATTTATATTTCTGAATTTATGCATCTCAGAATCACAATGTCATTTTACAGGATAACTTGGGCAAATTTCCAGCAGATCAAGAAACTTGACGGTGTCATAAGCCACCAGGTTAGCACAACAGCACACTGCACAAGTACAGGATTTTGACCCTTTGGCTTCAAAATGAGAGTGCAAGTCTAACTCAGTGCTAAAAAAATACTGACTTGTATGAATAAGTGTTCAACTTTCTCCAGAAGGTAAATCTTTCCTGTCATGACCCTAAAGGATGGGTTAGGTAGGTTGAAGTAGAACATTTAGGTGGTCTAAAAATAAATAAGAAAGAAAGACTGACTTAACATTTCCCAGACTGAACAGATGATCTTATGCTGAATTATAGCACTACTTTCCTCTCTGTTGCAGACGTTTAAACATTTGAGCCTATTGCATATATAAAGTAAAATGAAGGATGAATTTAACCCAGTTTCATTTTTTTTCTGATAAGAATGTTGAGAATATGAATTTCACCAGCATTCTTTCCCAGTATTATCCATAAATATTTATAAAGTGGGAAGCATAGAGAATGACATGAGCCAGTTTTCTGGAAATGATTCTTCATTAACATCCCAAGTAGGTTGAAAGACTTTCAGTATTGATTTACAGCTACATGCTGAGGATTTTTCCTTGTCACAAATGGGAATCACTGGATTACTGACTGTGGACTCCCAACTCCTTACTCACTGACTGGAACCAAAACTTATGGATCTAATATTACTGTCTGCAATAGTATAAATTAACTGCAAAGTGCAAACCCACTCTGTAGTTGTGTTAGTGGTATGATGGGGTCACTTTGCACCCACTTTCAGAAAACTCACCAATTCAGGAATTGAGTGCAAGGCAAGTGTAGGCTGTTCCCTGTTTAGCTTGGTACAATGAAGGAGAGAGATACACAATACACTGGCTATAATAAGTGATGCCATGTGTGATCTCTAATTCTGAGGTCAGTAAGACATGTTTTGGTTTATTTTAATCCACTTCACAAAGCTACCCAGCAAAACTGACCAAATACATTCCTATTTAAGAATAAGTTTTCTCCCATGGGAAGGAAGCAAATGCTTGAAGATGATGGATTCTGCAGCACCCCAAAACGTTTTTGATGTAAATATAGTAAACCATCACACAATCAGATCCAACTAATCAATAACTTTGTCAGATTATATGGTCCATGAATATCTATCAGATGTATTTACCTGTTCATTGTCATCTTCATCACTACTGAGTTTCAGATCATCCTCAAGCATTCTGGAAAGAAAAGAGAGACAATACAGAATTACACTTAATAAATTAAATTTACATACAACAGGCTAAATCTACACCTCAATAAAGTCAGAGGAAAAGCTCTCTTTCAATTCAGCAACAGCAAAATCAGACCTGTGGTAAGTAAACTGATGAATACTCCATGTATGTGTGTATTAGTCCTTCTGTGTGATACTAGGGAAGAGCAAATGACTTTCAGACTAATCTATAATGAAGTTTGGCAGTCAGTTCCTCTTTTATGTCCTCTTTTATTTGCACATTGTCTCATGGTGATTAGTCCATATATACCTATGTGTATTTCTAAATCAAGAGGGAAATTCAGCTCTGAGACTGCTAAAAACTGAGAAAAAGTCATCTGTGTTTCATTCTCAATTTAGGGCCATCAATTTTGAGACTGGCACCAATCCCCACCTTATCACTGAGAATGCAGAATGGAGAACACAAGAAGAGGAGATGCTTGTTTGAGCTTTTATGGGAGTTGTTGAGCTGTTAGTATCCAAAGGCAAACAGTTTCCAAGCTGAAAATATGCCAGTTTGTTACCCCAGTTTTACTTACTTATTAGCACTGGAAAACCTCACAGGAATGCTCCCTGCCCTTGGTTAAAGAGGAAATAAACTCATAAGAGATGTGGCTGCCCCTATGGCTCCTTTTTCTTTGGCAGAAGAAAGGGATAAATAATGCACATTACTATATTAACACCCATATTACTTGTGTGGTGTTGTTGTTGTTGTTGTTGGGGTTTTTTTGCCTTTTGCCTTTTTTTTTTTTTTTAATCCAAGATATGGATATGGAAAAATATATGGAGTCAGAAACCATATTATTTGCTGTTACAGAGAGAGAAAAGGTCTTTTCCTTTGAGGTCTGTAAACCTGAAGAGACACAACTAGCAGTCACCAAATAAACTCCTTCACAGCTTCCCACATATTCATGCCTTTATCTGGTGGTCCTCCCCAAAGCTGATATTCCTGGGGCACACTGCTACCTCACACCCATCTTTTCACCTTGACAAATTGTCTTAGCATGGGATGATGTATGAATGAATCAGCACAGTTCACTCAGATCCCTTGTGACAGCCACTAGAATTGCAGAGCTCCCTTTCTGCCAGCCTGAGCTACTTTACCCACGGCAGGTGGCTTGCAAATTGCAATTATTGTTTCCTTTCTGCCTTGATGGAGACTGAAGTCTATGATTTTTTTATTGTTAGCCTTTAAATAACTGTAGCAATCAATGGATGCTCTCTTAGGAAAATTTTTTTTTGTTTGAAGACTACCAGTAAATCATGGAAGCCTCCTGATAAATGGAATTTTAAAGAGGGGACAATAATCCCAATGTGGAAAAATAGTCGAGGCCCTGATGGTGATCTTAAAAAGAGAAAATGAAGGAGATCTTTAAACCAGTTTGTAAGTCATCTGTCTTTCAGTGACCTCTGTTGTCGGGCAGCCCAGTGGTTACAAAGTACCAGGACACATAACCACTAGTCATTACAACCCTGATAAACGGCCGATGCCTCCCTGTAATACGTGAACCCATAAATGTACAACGTAGCTCGGATAAAAAAGTCTTCTAAAAGTAAGGATTTGTGGTGGGTTGACCTTGGCTGGATGCCAGGTGCCCACCAAAGCTGCTCTGTCTCTCCCTTCCTTGCCTGGACAGGGGAGAGAATACAAAATGAAAGGCTTGTGGGTTGAGATACACACAGGGACAGATTACTCAGCAATTGCCATCACAGGCAAAACAGACTCAATTTGGGGAAATTAATTATAAGTATAGGCAATGAAATTAGAGTAGGACAATAACAAATAAAACCAAATTATGAAACGCTTTCCCCCAACCCTGCCCTTCTTCCTGGGCTCAACTTCTCTGCCAGTTTCCTCTACCCTCGCCACCACAACCCCAGGTGCAGGGGGATGGGGAATCGGGAGTTCCGGTCAGCTTATCACATTTCGTCTTTGCAGCTTCTTCCTCTGCAGAGGGAGGACTCTTCCCACTCTTCCCCTCCCAGCATGGGGTCCCTCCCACAGGAGGCAGCCCTCCATGAACTTCTCCAGCGTGAATCCTTCCCACGAGCTGCAGCTCTTCATGAGGTGCTCAAGTGTGGGTTCCCCATGGGATCACAAGTCCTGCCACAAAACCTGCTCCAGAGTGGGCTTCCTCTCTCCATGGGCCCACAGGAACTTGCTCCAGCACAGGCTTCACATGGAGTCACAGCCTCATTCGGGCATCCATCTGGTCCAGCATGGGCTTCTCCATGGGCTGCAGGTGGATCTGCTCCCCTGTGGATGCCCATGGGCTGCAGGGGCACAGCTGCCCCACCACAGGCTGCAGTGCCCGAACACATCCTGCCTTTCCTGCTGCACTGA
This sequence comes from Formicarius rufipectus, assembly GCA_013399695.1. Lineage (NCBI taxonomy): Eukaryota > Metazoa > Chordata > Aves > Passeriformes > Formicariidae > Formicarius > Formicarius rufipectus. The sequence continues at coordinate 217,206 of VXAU01001361.1, forward strand.
CCAGGGTGCTTGCAGAGCTTTTTCTCTCACATATTGACACTTCTCCCTTTCAGCTGCTGTTGCACAGCAGTTTTTTTCCCTTTCTAAAGTCTGTTATCCCAGACATGCTACCAGCATCTCTGATGGGCTCAGCCTCGGCCAGTGGCAGGTCTGTCTTGGAACCAGCTGGCCTTGGCTCTGTCAGACATGGGGAAGCTGCTGGCAGCTTCTCACAGATGCCACTCTTGATGCCACCCTGCTACCAAAACCTTGCCATGCAAGCCCGATGCACTATTTTCCAGGAATTATTAATCTTTAGAGGCCTGGACTTTGGTGATGAACAGAAACTTTTAATACTGTTTATCTAGCAGACACGTCCATTTGTTTCCCCAGAGCCAATACTTGCTGTGCCATTCTCAATGTATCACTGTACCTCCGTCTATCTGCAGTCCCTGATTGTTATCTGCAAGTCTCATTACACTAGAAGGACAATACCCCCAGGAAAGTGAGACCATATTCATACAGGACTATATCATTCTGACTCTTAACTCTAATTCGATCCCACACTGATACTTTTAAACCTACATCTCACTTTAATGTGCAAGTTATCCACTGTTTTAAAGAAATAATGTGTTCTATTGTTATTTTTTAATGCAGATCTAAGAAGATATAATGCAAAGGATCTTTTCATGAATGAAACCCAAAGGGTGGTGTGTGTGTTTTTTTCTTTTAGCTCTTGGGTGGGTTTTTTGTTTTTTGTTCATTTGTTACATGTTAAATTTTTGACATACCTCAGTACAAATAAACTAAAAAGGACAAAATAAATTACATATTGGATAAATGGAAAGAACAAAGAAGAAAGCATAAAAAAGATAAATTGACACACTTACTAAACTAACCCTACAGCCATCTGAAATGGCTGATTAATAACTGTCCTCATACAGCCTATACTGCAGACACATTCTAACAAGTACAGTAAGCGCAAGACATGTTTATTGAATATTGAAAAATATAAAATTGATATAAAACATGATTAGTAGGAAGGACAACTGTTTGAGTTGGTTTCAGATAAACTAAATTTGCAGGATTTATGAGTTCCCTTCAAGAGACTAATGGATGTTTAGATGACTAGAGAGAGGAAAAAATTGGATTTTGGTATTTCTTTAGCAGTTCCAAGCTTATCACTTGGAGTATATAATTCTTCTTAGCCTGTTCTGCTAAATGAAGAATATGTCATCCCATTCAGTTCAAAACTCAAAGGTTAAACAACTAAACCACCCAGATTCTAAAATGCATCACACTCTCCTGGCAGATGGAATAATTAATGAGAAACTGAGTATGGTATCAACAATAAATACATGATAGTCAGAGAAGTGAGGGAATAAATTAAACATACAGAGTATGTGTAAATGAAAGTAGAAGACTGAAGATTTCAAATAATCTGCTCCCAGAGAATACTGTTTAGAAGAGGTAATATTTTAGAGAACACAGAGGACTAATGGTCTTTCACAATTTTAAAATGTGCTTAATATTCTGAAGACACGGGTCACAGTAGCTTGTAGTGTTTAATGTTTCTATTAACTCTCATTTATAAGCAAGCAGCAACTGATTGCACTCAAAGCCCAGTAAGGGTTTTTAGAGATTGTCAGCAACCTTAATCCAAGGTGACTATTTAGGTATCGTAAATAGTAAGGGGAACCCATTTCAGTCTCCAAGCTCTGAGACAGAAGAGCTCTGTATCCACAGCTCTCCAGGATGCTGTCTAGATAGTCTATTGTGAAATTAGGCCCTCTTGACTATAAACACCCATATGATCTATTCTCCTCTATATAACTGTTCACCTCAGAAACACCCAGGCTGGAGATTACAGAGTGTATGTTATTAAGATCAGGACAGCTATTAATAAAGACTAATTTGGTGGCTATGCTAAAATTACAATGAATACTGCCAATGAGGGCAAATCAAAGAGAAAACTGCCTGTATCAGAAAGCTATCTACAGAGCTGTTATGAATGAATTTTATTTCCTATTCTTCTCTGACCCAGCTAATATTATTATTGAATATACATGTACTTGTTTGTCTTTTCATCCATAGCTAATGCAAAGCACCACTTTAGGGAAAGAATGGGATTAAGTAGGATTTTTTATTTCATTATTAGAGCAATGCCACTTTCTATAACAGTTGAAGTTGTGTCAGCACATTTATTATAATCTACAATTTTCAGAGGTTTATAATTTGAAATGTGGAATTATTGCAAAGCAGAAACGTTGTGACAAAGCAACACGTTTATCTGTGGTGTAAGTAGGGGCAATCTCATTGACTGACTACAATACCGACTTCCTCCAGGGATGAATTGGCTCCCAAAGCAGATTGTTCCTACATTACAAATTTAGCTAGACAAATGGCTGAATGAAGGCTTTTTTTAGTATGAGTTCTGTACAAGTGTCATTAGAAATAGTAGGAATATTGTTTTTAGGAGTCTTCAACTTGTATCAGGCCTCAGAAGATGTTGACATGGGCAAAAATTAAAATTATCTATTTTCATAACTTTTTGGCATAATAAGTTTTATCTTCTCTTTTTGACTCTTCACACATTTTCCAAAAATATCTCAAAAATATGGCATGATAATAAACCCGTTTAAGCATAATCAGCATCTGTACATAATCTGTATCTGTTCTCAAAACAATGTCAAATGATTATGCAAGTCCCACTATGGATTCTGTTTCTCAGTGGGACAGACTCTTTTTTTCATATGGTTTTGCTGTCCATGTTCAGCTTTACTGAGTCCTGCAGTCCCTTAGCCACTCCCAGCAGCTGTTACATCATGAGCTACTCAGGGAAAATACAATTTTAGCCACATTTTTCATGGATAGTGAGCAAGTGGCCAAAGCTGTGGAGCAAGATGACCCAGGACTTGATGAGACTTTTGGGGTGACTGGAATAGGTTTTCCCACTCATCAGTGCTGGCAGCAGCAAAGGTGTAAGAACTTCAACTCAGCTCTGGGGTTTGTGCTGAAATTCCCTGAGGTCTCACCAAGTTCAGCTGCATGAACACTGAAACAGGACTTGAAGCCCCATTCTGTCTATTGAATTCAGCAGGTGTTTGGTGCACACCAGACCTGCTGGCTTGGGATCCTGTCAATGAGCAAGTGAGGATTTGATTAGGAGACTTGAGAAAATCCCCTCCCTGAAAAAGCACTACCACAATATCACTCCATTCAAGTTATTTTTGTAGAAGACTCTGAACTTCTTAAAGGAGTATTTTCACAGCTCAACGCCCTTCTTCTAGTTTCATGTGTAAATTATTTAAATGCTTTTTACAAGGTCTGATTGATAGTAGACTTCTGGGAATGCTATTCATTTCTTCCTGCTCTGGCTGTGGAGTGCTGGGCTGAGAGTCCAGTGCGTTTGTAATAACACATTTGGTGACAAAGCTTCCTCAAGGAGGAGGCAGTTAAAGGGCAGCATGAATAGGGTGAGGTTCTGCATGTCTAACTTCAGCATCAGTTCACCACTGCACTGAAGCTCCACTCCACTGCCAAAAAAAGCCTTGTGGGAATGAAAAGGATGGAGAAAAGGGAAGAGGGTGTTGCAAGCAGACAGCCAAGGGAATATGAGGCAATTCCCTAATCCTGAGCTGCCCCAAAAAATTAACTTGCTCATGTCAAACCGCATCTGTACAAAATACATATCCCATCTGAGTTATTTCAAACCCAAGTGCTGCTTCTGAAGGAAGGAGGACAGGCAATGGTGTTAACCAGACCCACAGACATGCCATTCTTTTCTTGCCAGATTTGTCTCTGGTAAAATGGGAATATATTTATAATATTCCTGTACTTCTCAAAATATTTAGCTCATTTGTTTTTGTAAATACGTAACATTGTCCTTGAAACATCAGTGGGAAAACCTTGCTTGTGTCCCATTAGCGAAGTGGGATGTATTGCTTAAATGTGGATGAAAAGGATGAAACTGTGACTAGTGACACAAAAGATACAGCAAAGTGCTGCTAAGGAGAAGCAATGCCTGGTATGGGAAGCTTACAGAGGATGTGGGTGCTCTCCCTCCCGCTTCGACCTTCCACTGATAGATAAGGACAATTTTAAATTGAGGTTTGTGAGCTTTATACTGGTGTAGCATGTGCTACAGCTAGTTATTTTGTTTGGTAGTAAAGACAGAGCTTAAAGTCGTAGCGCAAATTTCACTTGTGAAACTTAATAAGACTTAAATTCAGACCAGGAAGAAAACAAATAAATGCCTTTGAGGTGAATAAAGCAGCATATTGCTATCTTGAGCTCCCAAGCCCTTGTTACCCTTGTTTTGCAGCAATACCAGTGTGGAGGCAACACCATCCATGAACAGTGACTAGCACTGTGATGCAACCTTTCCTACCCCTCAACTTCCATGGGAATAAGACCATCCGTTCAACACAGTCTCTGCTGGTTCACCCTACAGACTTCATAGAGAACTTGTTTTTCATTTTCCTCCTGCATTTCTCTGTGGTATATAAGTCTTCTCTGAGAGCAGTAACTCAAAAGGTATCATGCAAATGACAAACTGCATAATGGAATTCAGATGTATTTCAAGAATGTGTTGCACACACTGGAGCACAATTTTATCATTTATCAAGGGGGAAGAGGGGGCCTATGTGTGTGAAAATATCTAAGAATAGATTTCCCCGGAGAAGTTCATAACACAGTGAACAAAAAAACTGGGGAAATGAAAATAAATGGTAGAGTAATTCTGAAGGAAAAAAGAAGATCTTTTGTTTTAAAACATCCCATCCATAAATCTTGAAACCTGATATTAGTTCTTTTGCTGAAATGTGCAAGTCATCTTCAGATTATTTTTTCTCCGATATTGTAAGAGTTACGGTAAAAGAAAATCTCAGAAGATTAAATGGAATTTACAAGCACCATTTACCTTAACAGTCAGGGCCCTTTGTCCAGCAATTCTATATACACTTAAATATAATTTATTAATCTTTCCTTCTCCTCATCCATGATTTTTTCATTACATTTTTGTCAATGAGGAGGTCTGTCTTGCAAACTCTTACTCACAGAAGTAACTTTTGCTCATTTAAGTAGATCCAGTGACCTGAATAGGGCTAATTTACTTAAGGTATAGATTAACTCCTTAGTCTATGGACTGAAGTAGTCTCGCCTTAGAAAGAACTGAAGTCAAGTTTTGTGCCTGCACTGCAAAACAGCCGGTGAGCAACAGAGGTACCTGTTGCCTTCCCTTCCCATGGGAGAAGGCACACATTAGCCTCCCAACATGGTCAGCCTCCCTCTGGCCCAGATGATGGAGAAAGATGTCTTGCTAAGACACACTCCATTTTGTGTTGTCACACAGCCTGCCTTACTGTTCCTGGCACCATATCAGTAATTAGAGTAATTACAGCTGGTGAGAGAGAAGTAACCCCTGTGGTTATCTATTAGGTACCTCACAATTAGAGAGTGCACTTCATTACTCATCTCTCCATATCATCTCTTAATTTCAAAAGGATTAAGCAAAATTAATTCTTTCAGTAGAAGAATTTCTTTATCCAGCCATCCATTAATGTCTATATATAAAAAGCTCTTCAAGGCAACTAAGATATTAAGTTGCTACTAAGTGCATTATAACTACTGCTCTGTTGACAGGCATTTTGTGTTTCATTAAAGCTGAGACAAGAACTTTGGGAGGAGGGAGGAACCTACTGCCAACTTTTATCTGTGTATTTTAAGCATAGATAGAAATCTGTATGTTTAGCACAAATAATACTATAGAATATCCAGTAACTTCATATCCCTATTAAGCTCCAATCCTGCTCCCAAACAATGCTTCCAATAGAATGGGAGCACAACTAGGTCAAAATATTTTAACTGTGCAATAAGATGTTTTTAAAAAATCGCAAAAGGCAGCATCAAAAGGCTGGTGACTTGATATTTTTGTCTTAATAACACTAATACCACCAGGTTTGCCTTCTGCCTTAGAAAAGTGCAAACTCTATTACACTGTGTCTCCCTCACTGTACAATGACTCCTCAGTACAACATATGACTCTGTTTGGCAAGGCCTGAGTATGATGCATCATTGAAGTAAAAAGGGAGGAAAAAGGGAGAAAAGAGAGAGAAGAACAAAGAAAAGTATGAGTCCAGGAAAAATACAGGGAGGGACTAGTAATTTCTAAAAATGCCAGTGTAAAATTTGTATTCTTTGAGTTTTTAAAGAATAAAAATGAGGACCCCACCTTTTTTAGTCTGCCAAATTCTGCCAGAGTACACAAAGCTTTTACTATTTTCCCTTTGATGAACTGCAATGGCTGATATAATTTTGGGTTCTGCTATTTATCAAGAGCAATATATAGTCCAAGAGCCATTTCTGTGATACATACTCATTTCCAATATATTCCACATGAAAAACACCTGCTTACTCCAGCCATATTTGATTAAAACTGTCTCCTAGTCAGAGTACCAGTATTTTCTCTGGTAAACAAGCCTTCAGTTGGCATATTTACACATAGAGGCTATGGGAACTTAGCACACAGTTAAAAAATGATTGATAATTCTACAGCAACTTGCAAAGGTGACTTTAAAACATCATACCAGAATATATATTAAAGAAAGTTGTTCAACAGGGGATGAATAACACAGGACTGGCTCATCTATCCAGTGCATATGGAAGGACATTAATTTTATTCCTTGATTATATTCTTTTATTTTATTCCTTTTTTAATCTGGTAACAAAGTGACTTCTTCAAGGAGCTGTTTGATGAGCTGTCAGTACCAACATGACATTTGCAAATCTTTCTCTGTGCACTCTTTTCCCCTTACATAGACTAATCTCGTATCTGAAGAGCAGAGCTCTTTTGTTTCTGCAGATTGGAAATGAGTTGTGTCTGGTAAATCTGAAGCTTCAATAACCTGGTCTGGAGTGCAAGCAGGTTTTTTTTGTAGATTTAAACCTTTATACTGATGTACTTTTGCGTCTCTTTCTGCCATTTGAACTATTTGTTTCTAATTTTGAACTGCTGTCTGCCAAGTTCAGTGCCATGGGGAGAGACTGCACTTCAGTGTTAGTGATAAGAATGACAGTGAGTGCTCAAGGCACTTTAGAGAGACAGCACAGACTGAGATGAACCCTGTTCCACTCTGGCAGGGGTATTAGGACTGCACAGAGCTGTGCACTGGGGTGCTGAGGAAGAGAAACATCCAGCACCTGCTGTGACATAAGGACACATGGCAGCTCACCAGTAGCACCAGTATGTTCCAGTCTGTGAGTTGAAATGGCACTCACAACCCTTCCACACCTGAGAGAACCTCTGCCTCCTGTTTTTCATTGCCCTGGCACAGTCCTGTGGCAGGAACTCTGGGGGTAGTTTTCCAGTCTTCCTCCCTAAGATAAACCTACTTCATCCACTCTTTACAAATAAGGGCGTATCTGAAAAGCCAAGAGTCTCAGAGAAAGCTCTGAGTGAGCAAATAATCAGAGTAGCCGGCTTGGAGTTCGGATGAGAGGTCAACTTATCCCCAGTGACATTCCAGGGGTTTGCAAATCATTTCCCTACTTTAAACTCTTTTAGCCGTAACAAGGCCCAGCAACCTCTTGACTACAATTAACATGAGAACTATTTCCCTTCAGTCTCAATTCCTTACCAAGGTCTTTGAACAGTGTTCATAGACAATACATATTCATGCCCTGAAACCAGGTACTGCTTGGTTATTGCCTCTGCGGAGGAGACACATCAGCTTCCACTGGTTCACAGCACTCTAATATGAATCTTCAGTAAGGCTATTCACTTCTATCTTTAAATGAACATTCTGTTAATCAGTCTAAAATGTACAAACATTAATCCACACAGTACTAAAGCTAATGTAAATAGAGGGGATAAAACTGAGCAAGACTAAAACTAATATAAATAGATCGGATAAATGAAAATAAAATGCTTAAATGATTTCTGAATCTGGATGATTTATAAGGCACTGCATATGCATGAGAGAAATCAAGTACCAAGCACAGTCCTGAAAACACTGACTCATGCAAGTAATCCTTCCTCCTGTAAGCACTATTTTTCAGGCTCAGATCCAAACACAATGCCTGACACTGTTTGCTCAGATAATCACTCTAAGATAAACAGATATGAATAACTGCAAATACTTCCAAACATTTCCTCTCACTTATAATGTAAAAAGAAAAATTAGAGGATAAAATGAAAATGTATGTTTCCACTTCTAGATTTCATACATCATTAATTCTGTAAAAATATATCCGTCTTCATGCTGATAGTTCTCTTTGCTTGGCAAGCTTGCAGAATGCAATATGCTAGATAACCTGATTGAAAATTTGATCCTATTGTTTAACAAAATGAGGATTGTTTCATAAGGGGCTCCACCATGTCTGTGCACATTTCCCCCTAAGTAACAGTCTAAGACTTGTATTTCCCCAGACAGATGAACATTTATGTTGATGTACTTGGCTACAGATCCAATCTTGCTCTGGCTATAACACAGGAGAATTTTCCTTAGCATTTTGAATTATGGCACTGAAATAATTTAACAGTGCCTTCTGTGCATGTTACACAAGTTTTCTGATATAGTTAGCTCTTACTGAAAGTTTGTTTACCCTATAAATTGTGCCACTTGATTAAACCATTCTTTGTCCTGAAATCTGCAGATGTTGTTTTTTCAGTACCCCTGCAAATGGTAGAACTCTGGAAAAGCTATGATGTCCCAGAGCCACACACACACCCTGAACATACACTCTCCAGTCTGTATATTTTTAGGAAGCCCAGGTTACTTTTGAGCCATCTGTTATTTCGTGCTTGCAGAGCCCTCTCCAAAGAAGCTGTGAAGAACCAAGAAAGGAATATTCAGTTGTTGGTTTAAATGGCTACAGTAGGGAATACCCACAGACCCCATTTTTGCCTTAATTACAGAATCCCAGAATGGTTTGGGTTAGAAGGCACCTCTGGAGACCATCTAATCCAACCACCTGCTAAAGCAGGTTCACTCAGAGCAGGTTGCACAGGATCACATCCATGTGACTTCTGAATACCTCCAGTGAGGGAGACTCCACAGTACTCTGGGCAGCCTGTTCCAGTGCCAGGTCACTCTCATGATAAAGAAATTTTCCCTCCTATTCAGATAGAACTTTGTTTGTTTCAGTTTGTGCCTGTTACCCCTTATCCTGTCACTGGGCACCACTGACGAGTCCAGTCCCATCCTCATCACATCCTCCCTTACCGTATTTGTGTGTACTGATGTGGTCCCTCCTCAATCTTCTCCTCTCTGGGTTGAACAGGCCCAGCTCCCTCAGCCTTTCCTCATATGAGAAACACTCCAGTCCCTCATCATCTTCACAGCCCTTCACTGGACTCAGTCCAGGCACTCCATGTCTGTCCTGGACTGAGGAGCCCAGGACTGGACAAGCCACTCCATCTGAGACCTCACTAGGGCTGAACTAGGACGACAACCTCCCCCGACCTGCTGGACAACAAATACTGAGAGAAAACCCTGCAGGTTGAAATCTTGACTCTGATCCTAGTGAGGACATGACATACACTGACATTGTGAAGATCAGGAGAAAGACTACCTCATTTAGCAGCTGTTTGCTTTGACATCTCTCTCCCAAATTCATCTTGAGACCACCCTGGTCTTCCTGTACCACAAAGTCTTTGAGGAACATTGTGGTTGATTGTCTGAGAGGCAGGTTAATATTATTTTCATAACAAATTAGTTATGAGATGAAATTCCAATTTTTTGCCTTTTTGTACATTTATACCATATTTGACAACTGGCTTCTTTGTCCATGACTAAAGTACCTCAGTGTTATTATCAGACAAATAAACAAGAATATTAGTACATAAAATTGATAAATGGATACTCAATGCTTTTTTCAAAGGGATAAATTTATAGATGATGCAGGCTAAATTTAATGTATAAAGTAATGATGTCATGACTTTATGAAGACAAGTAATAGATTAATAATACATCAAAATTATCAAACTGGATCAGGTCGGGTGGTACATCTAGTTTCTGCATCATTTTTTAGTACTGAATTATTTTTCATAATACAACTGGAATGTGATGCTGGTTCATTATGCTCACAAAGCACATATGTCTCCCAAATATTTTATTCCAAACTTTTATCAGAATCTCTCTGAGCTCTGTCTCCACAGCTGGCAGCAAACTGAGTCCTAACTGTTTGCTGTGTAAGAACCTGTCTGTTTTACCTGGCTTTTTTATCCAAGCATTTAAACTGTGAGAAAAGGAATGGGAATTTTATAGGATCTAAGTGGGACTAGGTGCTTGCCTCCCATCAAATTTCACTAGGGTTTCAAAACTTGATTTTCTATCAGAGTAAGTACAAGGACATAATGCACCCTTTTTCCCCGGACTATTACTTTTGTACTTGCTCTACACACCTGCTGCAGCAAGTCTAAGTCTTAGTGACAATTATCTTCTGAGGAACAAGTGTGGAAATGTACCTTATGTCTGACATGCAGGCTGCAAAGCCCTCCCCATGTTTGCCGAGTTTTGATGTTAGTTCAGTTGGAAAAGGATGAGTCCCATGAAGAGCAAATTGCACATTACACCTGGACTTGGTGCAGGACTTGTTAATCTACAGACTAATCCAGTTGATACATATGGTTAGGCAGCTGGGTAACTATCAGAGCACAACACTACCTTTCATCTCCTAAGGTAATGCAAAAGTTGTATCTCAAATCCAATTTAAATTGGTGCTCCCTTGAGCTCAAAGATAATTTCTCTCTAATCCTCTTCTGGTTGTCTATAGGGTAACCTTCAAAATCTCAGAAATGACACTGTAAAAAAATGATCAAGTCATAATTTTTTAGCACAAAACCAAGCTATTTTTCCTGGTGGCACTATGTTCCAACTGTTATCAGAATCAAGAATTCTTCAATTGCCTTGAACTCTGCATTTATTTTACTTTTCCAGATTTTTGCCAATGAAAATACCTCAGCACTGCTTGAAGAGAAAATAATCTTGTCAGTTTTATTGTGCCATATCTGAGATGATGAAGGTCATGCTAACTACAAGTCTGTTCCAATTGCCGCGGGGTTGGGTGAGGTGGACTTTTTATTTTATTTTTGGTTTTCCCCTTGCTCCTACCACAAAGTAATAGGGATTTTCCCCTTTCATTCATCTTGCCTTTTGTTGTTTTTAATCGACCACCCATCAGTGCCGAATTGCCTTGTAACTGTCTGCTGAGCTTTCATTTGACAGAGATAGCTGCTATTGTTAGCAGGAGCCTTCACTTCAGCCCATTTAACTTCCCTCAGTTTGACAGCTTCACAATAGCCACCTTCCATCTAAAGAAAACTGTGATTTAGTAGAAAGGGAATGTGGGACAACAGCCTGATCTGTCACTCAGTCTCCAGTGAGTTCTCTTGGCATAAAGTTCCCCTACAAAGCTGGAGGATGAAATACTACATGAAAATAAGATGGTCATGAGACATGTTCAGTTATATATTCCGGTAAAATCTAAGCAGCAATCACACTTAAAAACACAACCCTTTCCTGTCAGTAATATCCCACACTGGGCAGCAAAATAAATATTTTGATTGATTCTAGATTTCCATTTTTTACTTATATTCCAGGGTAATACTTAACTCTTTTCTCCCCTCTTTATTCACCTAGTAATTGTGCTCAGACTGATTTACAGCAACAACTAGTGGAAATAATATGTCACAAGTAAATTAAAGCTTTCATTGGACCAGTCGTCGGTCCTAACATGAAGAGATGCTGATGAATTAAGAGCCTGAATATCCTCCCTTACCAACAATTAAAACAGTCAAATTACAGCTGCTTAAGCACAGTCTGAATACACTTCCCAGCTCAGCTCCACATTCAACTTTCTTTTCACATGCAGTTTGGAAATACATTTATGTCTGATTTTAACCATTGTGCAGTGATGCCTAATGCCCTTTGCAGTTAAGCTTAAATCTGGCTTTATCATTTGGCACAGATGACAAGCTGTAGACATCCTGATTTCCAGGCACCATTTATTTTTTCTAGCCATAGTTAAATAACTGTATTCTTGTCCCAAATCCTGGATAAGAGTTTGATGAACTCCTCCTTGGTAAAAAATGTGTGTAGAAATTTGAATCTGATTACTATAAAGTAGAATTTATTTCAGTCCATCTATGTGCCTCTCTTTAACTCTCATTAACTTCATCACAAAAAGCATGAGAAAACAAGCTGACACCACAGCTGTACACTGCAAAAGGAACCCCCTAAACTGACTGCCACATTCACCTGAGTCTGAGAACCACTTCCTGGTCTTTAAAATAAATAAGCTGCTCTGGTAGCAGTAACTAATCACCAAGCAACATAGGAATTTTTGTTTTGCAGCAGCAATTCAAAGCTTCAGTCGAGAATTTGTCAGAGCTACATAGAAAGGCATGTACAGAAATGGAGAGAGAAAATTGGATGACAGATAACGCCAGTAAAAAGACAGATAACAGTTACTAGAGAAGCAACTATTGCCCAGAGTTCACTTGTGAGAGAGTACCCACGAGGTTACAGTGAGGAAGAACACCAGACTGCTCCACTGTTTCTAATTAGGGAGGACATCCTTCATTTTATAGCTCCTGTGGTCTAATTTGTAGAGAGCCATATCCCCTAAAGCTTTCTGTAAACCAAATTAAAACTCACTCCATCAAGGAGTTTTAGCAATATACATACAGTCTCTGATCACAATACATACTCATGGTCACCGAGCTGCTTCAGGCAGACAGTTGGGGGGCGCATTCTTTTTGTTTTTAGGGCTATTATTTTTCCTTTTTATTATGAAACTGCAAATTTCTTCTAGGAAAATTTTAAAGCCCAGCGAATCTGGTTCTGTTTAAACAGTCACTCATAAGAAGGAACAGTACATACAGTCCCTCTCCACTGATTTTCCTGGTAATCTCTGACTTTTAATTAACACATTTTTCTCCCTACTTTTTTCATTCAAGACACCTTAAAGCTTCCACCAGCTCGAAAAACATTGCTAGCAATTTATTTTTCTCTAAATTAAAAAAAAAAACAAACAAAACCAAAAGTAGCTTAGAGCTTTTTGAGAAGACTCAAGACTTCATGAATACTTTTGAAGTTTGCAGTCCCTTCTCAATCCAAAATAACATTAATGTCATGTGCAGCAGTAACAAACATCCCACTGGTCTTTAACCCAGCTCTGGACAAGGAGAGGAAATTCAGTCTGTATGCTCTTTCAGTCCTTGGCCCCCATGCTGCCACTATCAACAAGGGTGCCAATTAGGATCACAGTTTCTGGACTTGGACACATGTCCATTAGACTCTGATGGAGAATTTAATTTCACACAGGCCACTGAATAGCTCTGAGAGTGTAATGACTTTTGCTCCCTACAAATCTGCCTTAAATTTGAACCAGTAACCTGAGGGTAAAAGGGTCCATCATCCTATTGTAAGAGCAGTCTGTGCCAGTCAGAACCCTCAGTTATACAAAGAATTTCGTATCACTTGACTGCTGAGCTTCTTACAAGCACACATGTGCACAGAAAATTCCCTGAAAACACATGCCTCTTCCATTCCTGTGGGATCTAATATAAATGCACAAGTTTATATGCATCTGGCATGGCTGCTTGTATCAATCAACACCACAAATACAAACTTAGATGCTTATTTCCTCCCACATGCAAATGGACTGAGCTAAATTCCTTCAAGATTTCAAGAAAGTCTTTATCACAGCTGGTATAATTATAGAATTACCTGTGAAAAACCACAAAGGCTGAGGGATCTAATGAATAAGTGGAAAACTACAGCATAATATCAAACAAAATGTCTACAGTCAAAATATTCTGCTCGGTAAAGGTCACATACTCCCTGCCTCAAGGAACAGCAGAGCACACTTTGAATGCAGGCAGGTGAGAGCTTTGCCTGTATTATGTGAGGAGATTCTGATAAACATTCCAACCTATTTTGACAGCATGTGGCCAATACAGCAAAGTGGTTCACAGTGGTTCACAGTAGCAGTTTGATATTAAAAACTGACCAGTAAGAAATGCTCAGAGCTATTAACCTTGAGAAGATTATGGAAAGGGGGTGCCCTGTGTCAGCACCATTGCCTGGGAGAGCCCCAAATCCCAAGGAGGGTGTTGCTGACCACTCTACTCTGCCTACTACACCCACCTCGTTTCTCTCCACTGTATTCTTGTCTCTTCCATTAAGCCTTTATCCACTCATTTCAAACAAACCAAATACATTGTGTTGTTTAAAGGCTTATCTACATTTCCTGTGAGTTATTTTCATCAGCAGCACTCTATTAAAGTTATTTCAAAGTAAACTAGCAAGAGAGTGAGCACTATATCATGTCTTTCCAAACCAGTTAAATCACAGCAAGAAGTTAAAAAAAAAGAGATCTATTTAAAACTAGATTAAGCTCAAGCTGCTAAAGCATAATAAATTGCTCTATTTTAACTGACTGAACTGTGCACACTTAGAATACAAGGGCATATTTCATTTGGGTTTATGCAATTGTTCAGTCTACTTTTCTACCATTTCACTCATCACCAGATGAGAGAACTTGTCAGGCAAAATTGTAGTTAATGATGTTTAATGGTGGCTAAACCCGATAGACTTGTTTATTTCTTTCTTTTTTTTCTTTCCTATTTTTTCTCTTTTTTTGTTGCTTTACTTTCACTGAAATAATGAAAATATTACATGAAAAATTTCTATATTATTTTCAGGAAAAGCCTCCATTACCAATGCTAGGTAACATAAAGCTTTATCTCATTTATACAGCAATCTATATAAATCTACTTTTATGTTTTATTTGATTTCAGCCATTAGACTGTGCTAGGAAGTAATTCTAAAATATATATCATAGTGGCAATTCACTGTACTATACCAAATTAATCTACATAAATCTATACCTGTGTGCAGGGAACCAGCATGGTAACAACACCAGCATGGAGGAGGAATGGATGCCAGTAATTCTACTTGTAGGCTTTCTAGGAACTTCAATATGTCTCTAACTACTGAGTAGAAAACAAATGTCCCCTGTAGAAAAATTCCTCTAAATTAACTGGAGCATCATTAGCACAGCTCTTACATTCTAAATTTCAGAATATGAAACTGCATATTAGGAGAGGTATTTCCTCTTTATGACTGATCCAAAGTCAGAAAGCTGGAGCACGGATGGGCTGTTTGGAACAGCACATCCTTTTAAAAACCTGTATTCCTTACTGACTTAAGTTCCTTACATAGCTGAAGCCAGTGTGCTTTTCACAGCTGAATGAGGCCAGCTGGCAAAGTAGGAGCATATCAGTGTTCTGCCTGCTTTTCTTTTGTTTGAATATTACCTCAGTGGCCGCACACTAAACGATGTGAACTTGATGGGCTTGACTATGACCTCAGCTAAACTGAACAATATGAAGCTGGCACATCTGTAATCTCAGGCTTGCTATTTTTCAATATATTTTTCACCTGATTTGTATTAAGATGTGGTTCAAATTTTAAAATAAAAATAAAAAGGGCCTTTCTGCATTCCAAATCAATCAGCAAATGCTGGCATGCCAGAAGGCAGGCTTCATCTGCCTCTTCACACCACATTTGGTGGATCCCTGACTTATGAGAGCTTGATTTCTAAATGTTTATGCAGAAAGAAATGCTTTACACATCCGTTTCTTCTCAGATAGCCTACAGGGATTTCTGGCAATACCTTTTTTTTTTTTTCTNCCTTCCAGGTTTTCTCACTGTGGATACATAAAGACGGAGTGACAGCAGGAGCAGGCTCAACTCTCAGTGAGCAGCATCCGTACTTATTATTGCTATTGACTACATGAGATAAGCCGGACATCTGTCTTTACTTTTAGCAAGTTCTACAAGGATAAACATGAGCATGAATGTGGGCTGCCCATGGACAGTTTACTGGTGCTCTTTTATACTCCCACACTGTTGCTGTGCTTCTGTCACTTTTGTCTGAGCCATATTTCAGCCTCAGGTCACAAGAGTTCAAAACACAGTCAATTAATCAAATGGCTTCTATGAACATAACACTGCAGTTCAATAACTGTTTCCTATTCAACATAACCAAGAAAATGAACGGAGGAGGTAAATGTGGAGATAGCTAGGTTACGTGTGGAGATAATAAGCAGCAATCCCTGATTAGCCATCATCAGACAAAGGAACAAACCTGGGATGTTTATGGCATGATCCTGCTCTCAATAAAGTCAAGTTCTTCTGTTGACTTACGGCTACCAGTTCAGGATCTTTGACCTTGGCAATAAAATTAACACAGCAGCACAAAACAACAGAGAGAGATATAAAAACTCTCTTGTAGGATGCACTGTGTTTACACTAAGATACAGGATTCAAGCCTGTGAGGTGAAATAACTGCTCCCAAGAGGAGGGGAACTGAATATGGGACATGGCAGCCGACAGGATGAAGCAATGGTGACAGGAGTACTGCATCAGTGCAACAGATTTACATGTGTATGGTTTACAGTGCAATGACATGGGGTTTGTAAAGCTGCTGATTCCAGTTGGTGGAAGTGGAAGGCCCAAATTCCTCAGTCTTTGCTTCCTGAACATGACCTGTCAAATGGGGTGGGAAGCAGCGTGCTTAGCCTGCCAGCAACTCTGCCTAACAAGGCTTTTCTCCATCTCAGCTGTATAGAAGTGCTGGGACTCTGCTTCACATCACCCAATTCTGTTAAAAAGGGGCTGTAATAACCCTTCTAAGCAGCGTGAGAATTCTTCTTTCTGATGCGATAAAACCCGTAAATATGTGTTTCTAACCACTGAAGACAGAAAGCTTTGGAGGGCTTAAATGGAAAAAGCTAGTTTTGATTGAGCCAGTTCTGGGTATTGCCACACATGTCAACTAGCACTTTACTTGACAAATGGTCCCAAAGAAATCTATGAAGCTATTCAGGGGGTATGGTGGTGTTTGGTGTGAGTAAGGAGATTAGAATCTGGTCCTTGTTTTATTTTCAGAGAGATTTCAAACATGTGTTTGTTCTAATTTTCCCTTCCTTGTAGGTTAGAATACCAGATTGCTGGTATCCACTTGGCTCAACTTTAGAGGCAGCGGGATGTGAAAAACAGCACCAGTAAAAAAAATTATAAACTCTCTAATATATGACCAAAATAGCTTTTTCCCCCATAAAATATGTGGCATAAACGAATTCCATAATGATGCTCTGTGTTATAAAAGTTTTATTGGCACTCGCTTGGGATTACCTGCATAACTCACTTGTGAGTTCACTACTCGTGGGTAATGCACTCATCCCAAATGCATGCTAAAACCCAGCTTATGTAAAAAGTCCTATTAGAATTTAACAGATTAAACTAACAGTTTTTTTACAGAAGCCTCTCATAGTACAGAGGTTCACAGAAATTATAAAAATCTGGGTCTATAATAGGCAATGTTTTCAGAAGATTTATTCCAATCATTCCATATTAAATTCTGTAAATTCTTAACCAGTGACACGCATATCCACTCTGCAATTTCACATTTTTCCTCTCCCTATCCACAACTTTGTGCCGTATCATACACATGTGACCGCACCAAGAGAGAGCAGGTCAGTACAAAGTCATGCTGTAAG
The DNA here is from genome assembly GCA_013399695.1 of Formicarius rufipectus. Classification (NCBI taxonomy): domain Eukaryota; kingdom Metazoa; phylum Chordata; class Aves; order Passeriformes; family Formicariidae; genus Formicarius; species Formicarius rufipectus. The sequence goes on from VXAU01001361.1 coordinate 234,757, forward strand.
AGTCCTTGCTTTAGCAACTGCACTGTCTAAACTGAAAAGGCAGGGAATGGGAAAAAAACCCCAAACACACACAACAAAAAAACAAACCAAAACAAAACATTGTTCCTATTTACAGACTGAGAACAGAGGCATAATTTCCAAAAGGTCATACAGGACGTCCTTGTTTGGGCCGGAATTAAAACCACATTCTCCTGAGCACAAATCTAATGCCTTAACAACAAATTCATCTTCCTGCAACATCTGTGTTTTTCTTCATGTACTATATTCCATGCTCATCCCTGTATCTTCTAAACATCTCTCTCTAGCACTGTGACATGATTAGTATCTGTTTTGACTGAAAGCATCACACACCCCCCGTACACACCTGGACACGCCAACCCGTGAGGAGGATGAGGAAGGTTGTCAGGCACTCAGTGCATCAGAAAACAACACAGTTTTGCTCAGTGACCATTACCAAGCACCTAAACTTGGTAAATGCAGCCCAGGGCAATTCCTTAGCACCACAGGAGCAGAACTGATGCTGACTGGCAACAGTTAAGCTCATTTTCCTGTTTTCTTTCTGACTTTCCTGTGTTTTCTTCTTTAAACATCGTCTGACTCATGACGATTTCTGTGAGGACTCTACAGCCAACAGTCAAACCTGCTGCACTGCCAGGAGGATTTCAGCCTGAAATTTGAACACCACTCAGGGAAGTTCCTCTAACTACACAATCTGCTTGGACAGAATCAGGGAGAATTTCTTTAATTAACCAAAGATTTCTTTTTTTTTTTTTTTTTCTGAAAAAAAATGGAAAGGGGACAGAAAGACACCAAAATTACCCGACTATTTTCTCAAAGTAAATATTTCCTCAATGTTCAGGTGAATGTTCTGTGAAAATTTATGACAAATAAAATTTAAGGCAATGTTTTTTGGACAATACTTTTCTTCTAACTCACATATGAGAGCACTATAAAATTTGGTATGAATTAAGGTTAAACCTTAAAAGAAGCACTAAAATGCCATTATAGTAAAAGATTGAAATTAAGAAAATGCTTTAGTGATTTTCTAGGCATATTGGGTATTAATGCAGTATAGTTATTTCCAAGGAAGGTGGAAACAGTAAATAAGGAAATACATCTGTTTTTCTAATCTTTTAAATGATTTCATACCTAAAGATATCACTTGATTTTCAATCACTTCAGAGCAAGCAACTTATTCTAAAACCCGAAGAACATACCTGCTATTAACAATCTCAGCAGTGTCTAATAAAAAAGCACTTAAGCACAAACTGTACTTAATTTATATGATGAGTAGCTATAAGTTATCAACCTCAGAATCCTGTGCAGAAATTAAATATTCAGTTTTACTTTACTAATTCAAGTAGGATTTTTATCCCTCAATTGTGTAAGCTTGACAGCAGGGGAAAACGAGTCAAGATAACCCTCCAGGAAGAAACTGTATCATGCTGGGTGCTGGGAGGAGGAGAGATGCAGGGACGTCAGAGAGGTAGAAAGTTTACAGACTTTCAGAGCATTCTCAGTTGTCAATACAGGTATAAACGTGCCATTTGTTTTCATTGAACCCATTGGCAAAGCTATAAAATTGCTGAAAAAAAATTGATTGTGTTATTCTTAGCATAGGCAAGTCCATTGGGTTAGAGAAGGAGAGGGAAGTGAATCAACAGAACAGATCCAGCGTGCTGGGTAAATGGTAAGCGGAAAGCTGTAGAAAGGACAAACACACATCTTCTACTGAGACTATATTGAAAAAGAAATGTCACAGGACTGGTCAGTCTGGGACAGGGGAGAGAAAGAAGGAAGGTAATAACGCAATAAGCCTAGGTGCAGGTCTAGAATTACCCAAAATCTCTACTGTTCTGTAGGGATTTTGAAGACCACGTTTAGAAAATTTGTTAGGAATTAGGAGAGCAGGGTCAATAAAGTTAAACTCTGTCAATAATCACTCTGTAGTATGCACAAGGATCTTCCACCACAGTGCCAAAGGGCTACCCTTGAACGTAGAATTGAACTTTTCAAATTTAAAAAGACCCATTTATTGTAGCAAGTCATTGGAGGAAAACTTATTATGGAGAAAGGTCTAAAAATAAAGCTATTTTTTTAATACTCAGGACTGAAACCCTCCCTCCTTCCCTCCTCCCTGAGACCATCTACAAACCAGACTTTGCCAAGAGGAATATTTAATGAGAAGTTTTCAAGTCATAAGCCCAGCCATAAGAGTGACTGCAGGGATTCTGGAGGCTGGGGCTGACCACACATGGAGCAACCAGGTTATCAAAACACGGGGGCCAGCTCCACGTTGGCTGGGGCCAGCACCCATGGGTAGCCAGGGAAGAAGGGAAAATAGCGAGGCAGGACCTGTGCCTTGTCACCTCAACACCTCTGAAGTGTTAGGGTCATGTCCCCAGCACATCCAGGTGTTTTTATCTCGCTCTGGGCACACGGTGCCAGCAGCACCGTGTCTTGCCCCTCCTGGCTGAGCATCACCTTGCACAGCAACACTCCCGAGGCCATCACGGGACACAGGACACACCAGCGCTGGCCTGGGAAGCTCTAATGCTGGTGACACCACAGTTGTTCCCAAGGCTCTCCTCCTCATGGGCACTTTGGCACATCACCCCAGCCTCAGAGGGCAACCATGGGATAACTCAGCGTACGGCTCTCAGGAGGAGAAGGGATACAAAAATTCACCATGAGCTTATGTTTTACTTGAATATTTACATAAAGCATATGTTCAAAGTTAAAAAGCCCTCCACTTCTGTAATTCAAAACATTGTGGTGGTACAGGACACTATGAATGCTGCATTGACACAAATCCTGACTGCCTGAAATGACAGCCGTGTGAAGCCCTTCGCTCACAGTGAAAATATCTATGGGAAAAGGTGGGAGTTGTGTGCTATGTGACATCACAAAGCAAAATAAGCCATTTTAAAAAAAGAGAACTATCTAAATCATGGATGTTTTTAATAGGGCTATCTAGTCCCTAGAACTTGATCTTGCTCCTTTTTTGCAGTTTGCCATTCCAACAGTCTTGCTTATTGTTAAATGACTCCATGGTGCTAATCTGCAATGGTATGTTACCAGAAAACAAAATGCACAGACGCACGTGATAAACATGGTTTTTGAAAAAGACCGTCATGTCCTTTGGATGAATGACTCTGGTAAGTTCAATGAGATGACTTTAATGACTAAGTATATTGGGATCCTTCTCCACTATCAATTAATCCAGTTTGTTCAGCAACACAGTAAGGCCACCACAGATTCAGCTTGTGGGTGTCACATATAAAAATACCTACTCAATTTCAAAAATTTCAGCTTTAACTGCTAATTTCATTCAGAATATCCCACAAAGATGCACTCTGTCACCTCTCATACCAAACAGAGTTTTGTTGTTCCTTTTTAAATGGCCTTCACAAACTCAGTCCTGATGGACCTTGATGCTGAAACCCCTACTTGGTCAGGTATGAGATCACATGCACATGAGATTACAACCAAGAGCTGGCAACACAGCACATTTGGGTCTAACCTCCACCTCTTCTTTTTCCTCAGCAGGAAATTTTGTTTCAGCATAATCTGAAGATTTTCTTGACAAAACCTCACCAGGTTTTCTACAGGTGCATGTCTGTCAGCACCAAAACACATTGGCACCATCTAGACTGACGTGAGTGCACTTGGGGAGCTGCTGGAGTACCCTGAAGGCTGCCCTGGATGGGCACAGCAAACCCCAGTGCACAGCAAATTAAGAAAATGTGTGTGTTTCTGCCTGGCAAACATGACAAACCTGTGACAAACCAACTGTATTCTACTCACTTTATGGGACTGGGTGCTTACAAGTACTGAACAACCTGCAGTCTAACATCTTGAATGTTTAATTCTGCATCCTTGTTTCATCCCCAGTGAAAGCTACTGCATTTTGAGGGATACAAAGTTTAAACATGGTTTGTTATTTTTTTTCCCTGAGTACATGCTCTGAAGCTGTAAATTATTAATATTAATAATGGGGAAAATTTGTCATGTATAAACAATATAAACAAACAGTAGCAACCACTTAAATTTGTTAATCTGAGAATTTCTTTTCTCTGATTCTCTTTCATAAACAAAATATTTTTTTCATCAGGCAGTATTCATTATACTCATCCTTGGTGTAGTTACAAGGCAAAAAATGTGGATTATTGATGAAATAGATCATAATGACTCTTTCCAAGCTATTATCATTTATCATTTAAATGTGTATTCAATGGGCTTTAATCTGCAAATTTGTCACGATTGGGAGCCATTATGATTTAACAGATTCATTGTGTTTGCTTTCTTCTTTTTTTTTTTAATACAATGCATGGTGTGTGCTCTGCAGGCTACACATGAAGAAATTTTACCTATCTGAATGGACTTTTAAAAAACTTACTACAGATGAACTGCAGCTGCTTATTAAGGCCTTCATTCTCTAAACACAACATTGTTGAAACACCATATTGTTATACTAATAAATGAGTCCTGCAAAATCTTCATAACCAGGTACATAGTTATTTCTTCTGAAAAATCTCAATATCCCATTAATTCTAAGAACAGCACCTCAAACAGTCATATCTGAGATTTCAACTACATAAATTTTCTCTGATCTCATAAGTACTTTTTCTACCAGCTGAGACAAAGCAAACAAAATCAATGAATGCTCTCTCATTAGTATTAATCAGTCTGAGCTGTGTACCAAGGATCCAACCAACCTCAGTCCTTGAGTATTTTTTTTTAATTCACAGGAATCAATTAATAATAAGAAGAATAGTGGGCAGCACTTTGGCTAAAGCAAAAAAGCATAGGAAGTTCTGTGCTTTGGAGAGGGAAGGTGATACTGGATTTTTAGCTCAGTGTTTGCATAGCTGCACAAGTTACAAAACTGCAAGAAATGTCAGCAATTGGCAAAACATGAGCTCTTACTGGGTTTGGCTATGGCAGATTAATTCCATATCCAGTTCGTATATAATTCACTTAACACCTTTTCTTACTCAAGTTTTGCAATTTCCTGAGTAAAATCCCTCTGAGAGTGAGCTGCACTCTGTCTCAGCAAACTCCCCTCACAGTCACCAGGAGCACTGCTGTTTGCTTTGAATGCTAAATGCAGAAAAGTTTACCAACCCAGAAATCAGATCATCCTCTGGTTGTCTTTTATCCCTCCTGGACATCATCCACCAATGCTGTATGGTGGGAAGGTTCCTCAGCCAGGCACAGATGCCACCTGCCACCAAGGGATCAGAAGTTGCACAGTTCACCTCATGCCTTTTCTATTTGCAGCAGGCAGGCTCTGCACTAGTTGAGGGTGCTGACAAGGGGGCAAGGGGTATGCACATGACTGACAGCTGGGCAAAGATTAGCTGGAAACTGTGGCCTCCAAAACATCTGTAAGACGCTGTGCCCCTCGTGTGTAGCAGCAGACAGCCCTGCTGCCCTGGGGCAGCTGAGAGCGTTCCAAGGCTCCACAGGGCTCGGGAGCTCGGGGAGGTGGGCTCTGACCGCCCCTCAGGCCATGCCTGCAGGCTGCTAAAAGGAGTGACAGGCTTTTCTCATTATCCATCATAATACCATAATTGCACAAAAATCTAGCGGATAGCTGTAGCGGGACTGCATGACACCGCTGCACTCTGCTCATGTGAGGTGCATGTGGGCATTTCTATTCCACCCTCAAGCATTGTTTGCCCCATGCTAATGAATTATTCATAGATTTTCTGAGGACAGCTTTCGCCTGAAACACAAGCATTTTTAAGTATTAAAAGATATGCATCTAAAAATAAGAAAGGAATCATCTGTTGGGCTTAACACCAAATAATCTCACATAAAAGTATTTTTTAACAGCACATATCTCCTTTATGGCACTGGTCTCTTAACTTCATGCTTATAAGTTAGGGAAACAGCCCCTTGGTGGATTACTTTTCATAGTTTGCTCAGTAATGTGTTTACAAAGCCATTGTTGCAACTAGATGCTTATATATTTTGATATACAGTCTGCACTGCAACAGTACATCTTCAGAGATTTCATGCTTATTTCAAAAACCTATTTAAATGGTTCTTTACCTTCCCTCTCAGAAAAACTCAAGTTTATTGCCAGATACTCCAGGGCTCCATAGTCCAGTCTGACAGTAATTAAGGCAGAATTAGTGGTATTTTGCTGGAAATGGTAACAGTGGCAAGTGTACAGCAGGATGGGCTGAATTCATCGCTGACAGCAACTGCTCTGAAAAAATTAATTTACTCTAGGAATTAATCTGACACTTGAAATTTCAAATAATGGCCTCTATTTTTAACTGTCTGATATTACTGAAGCACATAACTCAGAGCCTGACAAATGTTAAGTGGATTTTATTTTCCTTTGTTAGAAAACTGCTCATCTACTCACTCACTTTCTACCATCTATCAAGAGTCTACTCCAGAAACTGGTGTTCTGTTAAGATGATACAACACATTATTTCAATGCAACTTGCCCTGGATAATGGACACTGATACTGATAAACATTACCTCTAAGCCATGCAATGAACAATACAAAACACAGCATGCAAAATTTTGTGTTTGTGAACATCTGTAACGTTTCCTCTGATCCTACACCAATACATAACAAATCCAATACTTGGGTCGTGTCTAAAGGAAACTAAAATATTGGTTTTTTTTTCTCTGCACACCTACGTGAACTGAGACTCCAAATGTCTTGGGATTTTGCAGTAAGTTTAGACACTAAGCTTTGGCAAAACTATCTCTTCCAAAAATTTAATGCCATCTACCTACAGCTGCTAAACTTTTATCTAGCTACATATAGTGCTTACAATCCAATCTGATTGTGCAGCAGTTATCTAACCGTACAGAGCATCTAATCCAATTCAACGCTTTCTATTTGTCCATTAAAGAACATCCTTTTTCTGATATGTAAAATCGACATTTTTATGTGGCATTATTTTGTGAGGAAGACAGTAATCCCTACATGGACTCTAGAAAGATGGGCTAGTTGCTGCTAGGAGGCAGCATTCCCTTGTGTGACTGGGGCTGGTTCTGGTCCTTGATGCCTTGGGAAGGTGAGCAGGGACCTCACAGCATCCTCAGGATGACTGTGGGGAAAGCCACAGGGTTATATGAGATTGTGTTGCAACCTGATCTTCAAGGTTATTTGATTTTGGGATGAGGGGGATTCCTGGATAAAGTGGAAAAGAGCAGGAAATCCTTTAGGTGACCCTCAGAACCTTCTCCCTTCAGGTTACAACTGCATTCTGCTCTCCATGGGGAAAAAAACAACTTAACCTCCTTTATCAGTGAAGGACTTGCACTATTACCTCCCTCTGACTGTTGCATTGATTAGATTGGAAAATGAGTAACTTTTATCACACTTGATCTGAAATAGCACTATCTAGCTTATGTTTATCCCTTTACATCTACAGAACAGATAATTGCATGGATTCTAGGAGTCAGGCGAGACACTGTGATGTCTCTGTTGATCCCTGGTGTCAGATTAAAGGAGAAAACAAACTGAAAGTTAACCCGTGATTTAACATTGGCCACTGTCTGGCTGTTGCTGCCAGTCTGGTCTGGGGGGTTCAGGCCTTTGTGAGTGTGTCTGGCTCTCTTCTCACCAAGCAGATTCGCTTTCTGCCATCTCTAATGTCAGAGCCTGTGCTGGATTCACCAGCACTGGCTCTGAATTGCAACAGATTCTTTTCAATTAGAAGAGAAAAAAAAAAAAGACTATTTTTGGGGGTTTCCTTGTTTGTTTTTGGCTTTTTTTTTTTTGCTTTCATTTCTCTCTTCCTTATTTTTTTTTGGTACAGGGAAAAGGAGATTATTTTAATTAAGAGCCTGTCAGTGACATTTGTAAGCAACCTTTCCTCAGTTCAGTGCAGCAGTTGCAGTTTTAAGTTTCTCCCTGCTTCTGTCAGGATCTAATTTTCAAGGCCCTGTTGCCATGGCAGCAAGTTGGAATTTTAATCCAGTACTAAAGGTCAAGACAGGTCACCAGTTTCAGTTCCTCTTCAATCTCCCCATAAAGAGCCGGAAAAAAAAAGGGAAAAAAAAAAAAAGAAAAAGAAAAGAAAAAAAAGCTTCCAATTTCTGACATGGCAAATGAAGGTCTGACCTAACAAAAAATTCCAGTCTAGCACACAGCCAGACTTGAAGCTCTGTGATTTGTATAGGCTTTCAAATTCGTCTGGGACTACTGAAATTCATGCTAAATCAAATATGAGCAGCACTGATTTACATTCCTCTCTCTGCAGAAAAGTATATACATGTCCTTAAAACACAGTTACATGCATGTAACTTAGCAGGGACACCCAAAAAGCAAATACTCAGTCTAACAGGTAAATAGATGTGAAAGCAATCCCCTCATTACTGCAGACATTTACTGCATCTGCAGACTCAGATGAGCCTGACAGCTGCACTTAGGTCTTTCTTGACAATATGATGTATATAAGTCAACATCTTTCTTTCAAAAACTGTAAAGATCCTTTTGTGAAGCATCTTGACTAAATAAGACTTTCCAGTAAGGGACAATTTCCAGAAAGCTAAACCACCTTCAGATTTTGTTTACTATTTTTATCTTGAAGGATAAAAAGCTCCTGTGGAAATTAGAAAACAGTTATTTGCCAGTTTTCTAGGCCCCCTCCTGTTTTTCCACAACATGGATATTAATTAAACAATTGGTTTGCACCTACTGGAGTAAGGCTACAGACAGCATCCTCCTTCTCCAGGGCTACATAATTTTTTTGGAAAGCTGCAGTTACACCATTAGGAAAGTCTCAAGCACAATTTTCTGAGATGCATGGACACAAGTGAGGGAAGCAGCTCTTCCTCCAGGAATTTAGAGCTGTAATTAGCCCAGCAGTGGGGAGTATTTTCCTTTTTCACCATGTGGGAGGATGTACTCATAAGGTACAGCCATTCTGAATCTGTGGCTCCAAGGGCTATCCAAGACAGAGGATAATGCACTGAGTGTGGCCTAGCCCCACGGGGTGTTGTGAGAACTTCATAAAAAATAAGCCCTCTGGCCAGAAAATTGATAGGCTTTGGAGCCCTGCTGAGCCCTCTGCCCAAAGGATAATGGTAGCAATATAAGTTCTTCTGGATAGAGAGTGTAAAGCTGAGAAAAATGTGGTGGATTATTGGGGTTGTCAGATGGATTCAGAGGAAAGATGCCAAGGATTAAGCTGGGATATTAGGAAAAGTGGCTGTTAGTATTACCTGGGGTATTTAGGACACAAACTGGGACTTTCAAGCCCACTCTGGTATTATGAATGCCAAGCTTCTTGGCAAAATCCATTCTTCTCTCAAGCTTATCGCCCATTTCCGACTACGGCTATCTTGCAGCATGGTGCACATGAATCTGCGTGACAATCTTCTCTGTCTCAGGCTATTGAAGTCTACAAAGCCAGTAAGCCATGACAGGAAGAATGAAAGGGACTGGAGCAAAGAGCACCAGGAAGAAAAAGCCAGAGAGAGAAATGGCTTGGCTCTGGACCTGAACTTTACAGACAGGTCAGAGTTAAACAAAGGGAGCAGGGTGAGGTCCAAGTTATGGTGGCCAGAAAGGCAAGCCAGAGGTTTGTTTATATGTATTTTATTAGCAAGTGTTCAGGTCAGAAAAAAAAAATGGGTAGGAGTGGTACTGAGTATGGTGGCTTCCTCTGCTCTATCCCTATTAACATTTTCAGTTTTACTGAGTAGATTTGTTTTTCAGAATGAATGTTTGAAGTTGCACTGAAGTTCGGAAGTGATTCCATCCCACAGCAATGTAAATTGGGAGGTCAGTTTGAGACTGGTCTTAAGCCATAAAGGCATAACATATGCTGCTGCCTGTGAAAAAGCTCTTCAAATACAGGGAAACCTGTGGCAGATTTGCAGTCTAACCGGTTTCCAAAATGGGAACTGATATGTAGCGGACAAGGAAATACATGAGGGATCCAAACACGTTACTGTGTGACATTTACCTCTCTCTATTAATGCTGACACTTCAACGGTTGCAGTTCAGTGATTGCATGCACTTGGCAGTGACGCAGTAGTGCATCCTCCTTGAGAACAAAGTGTTTCAGCTGCTACTCATTAGTGAGGGCAAATAAATGTTGAATTTTTAATGGGGGGGTTATTCAGTATCAGAGGAATCTCAAATGGTTCAGTGCTCACTTGAGTTGCAATCAGCAATGCTGGCAAGAATGCACTTGGTTGGCTTGTTTTGGTCTTAAAGACAATAAGTCTCTGGTAAGCGAGAAACATTATTCAACACTGATCAGCAAAATATCACAGAATTAATTTAGTTTTGTTCCACAATCTTTTAAACTGATTTATAAACATGTCAAGAGAAAGAGATCATGGAAAAGAATGTATTAGGAAATAACTTTATTTTGACAGGGAGGTTAAACTGTATGTGAGCAGGCTGAATAATGAAAACAAATTAAAAGTCTAATTTAGAAATTATTTTGAATAATGGGATTATCTTCAAAGATAGAGGGCTTCTAGTAATGACACTGGATTTTAGCATATCAGCTGAAATATTTTGCAAGTTTGCTTCTACAGGCAACTGTCCCCAGGAAATACTTGTATATTTTACTCAAAATTACTTCGCAGTATGCTCAAAAGGCAAAGCCTGCAGCATTAAAAAACACAACACTACAATCTTGACTAGCATTGCTCCAAACCCAACAACTCATGAGGCAAAAGGATGCAAAGCAGGCTTCTAACTTACAAAACAAAACAGTAAATATCTTCTCAAAAGAGACCCTTCCACTTTCATTTGATATTTGTCCCTTTAATATGGTGCACTGGAGCTCTCTAAAGATTAATGGAGTTCCAATTACATGCCACTTGTTTCACATATCATAATTTGTACATGGCAATGTGAGGCCCTTGTATTCATGACTTTCCCAGTTTACCCAGAGGGAATATCTTTGGAACTTCCTACGTCTAACAAACAGGCATTACTTAGTCTAATGATTAAAGCTTGCCACACTCGCTCAGTGAACGTGAGCTATGACAGAAAGCAGGGCATCAACACTGCAGGATCAATGGGCACTCTCACACTTTAGTATGATCAGTTAAAACCTGTAATTAGTAATAACTAAGATTTCAACTTCTCCAATCTATTATATCTGGGCTGCATTGTGACTGGAACACAGACACAGAGTTGACACATAAACAGGATCATTCTTCCTATTCTAGCTGGAGATGAACTTTACACTTTTGGTTCACGGTACATTTTTGGAAATGGTGTATGAACACTGAATGAATACAGTTTGTTTAACTGATTCCTTTCAAGGTTAAAAATTCATCAGTGCTTCTTGATTTGAATGTTCTGCATATTTCTGAATAACAACATTACTTGTTGTTGCAATATCCAATATACAATCCTTGGTGTAAAATCCTCTTGATGTCTGATTACTCTTCATAAGGATCTCACGCTGATTCATTTCAAACCGTGAATTACCTTTAATTCATAGCTTCAGCATGCTGCCAAATTTTGTTTTCTATGCTCCCAGGTGGCTGTCCCTGACACAGTGGAGAACTTCCAAAAAGCCATTAGACACTTATGGAAAGTAGTTAGATGTCAAGAAGCACATTTCCATTTTCAAACATGCTTCCATCAAGTATTATGATAACATTTGTGACTGCAAAAATGCTGGTATTTATTTTAACTTTTTTTAGAACCCTGAAGTGAGATCCTGGCCCAACTAAAACTAGTGGTGGTTTGGAAAAATCCTTGCTGAAATGTGACAAAAAGGTTTTCAGCTGCTTGTTTTGAGATCACTTTATTTAGCTGTTCTCTAGTCCCCACACAGGTTGTGTACCATTAAGTATGATGGATAACAAAAACTCTATAAAGATAAAATGAGTCGGTTTTGTCTGATCCATAAAAATTTGCTGCTCTAAGTTTTTAATGGCTTCCGGTAGTTCACCGAGCCCATGAGAAGGGCTTTTAATACTGTATTAATACAGTAAGTATAGGAAGTAATTTTATGACAGGAGAAGAATACCATTATGATTACATTCTTCTTTTTAGCTAGGCTTTTATGGAAACTACCCAAGACTACTCTGCAGTATGATTTCGAAACACAGGATGTGCTTGATTAAAAAGGTTCTGGGTGGTTTCCAGCTGGAGGGAGGCCAAATGCTAACAACCAAAACAGAACAAAAGGACTGGATGTTTGAGGATGACATACTTGTGATGGTAATTATATAACAGGAACCTAAGTCATGAGCTGAGTTTGTACTCTCAAATTCATGGAAGTTGACAGAAAATCCTTTGCAGTGCAATTGGTTGCACCTTATCTGTTCCTGCTTACTATGCTTCATAATAAACTAATCAGAGCAGACTGGCTGAAAACTGACCGCACAGTACCCAGCAGAGATCTACAGTGAATTTGAAATTTAAAAAAGGGAAGCCAAATGCTGCAGTTTTGCATAGCCTGATTTCAGCTATAAAAATCTCACCACAATATACTCACATGCATTCATTTCAAAATGAAATTTTGAACACTCACAAGCATGCACATTCATTTTCAAGATTTTGGAGTATTACCTGACGTTAGTTATATGTACAAGTACTCATGTACAATATAGGTGCAGAATTTAGACACAATTCCCATGACTCTACCTTTTATTTTACCTGCTGCAGAGCACTGGGGGTTGGGTTTTTCCAGCATGCGGATGTAACAAAGTACATTGAAATATTATAAAAAGGTTGACATTTGTATTTTAGAAAGCTTTACTTGGACAAGAATTCAGACATCTTGCATCTCCCTACAAAAGCAGCACGCTGGTCAATTAATCTACCTTGCAGTATGTTGTACCCATTCATCCCCCTGAAAGTTACACCTGAAAGGTTATCTTGCAAAAATCATATATCCCTTTATTCTGATCTTCCATGATGCCAATGTTCTTATACCTGAATTCTGTAATGACACACAGGAAGCTTTGCTTCTGGGGCAGAATGCAGCATCGTGAAGGTAAAGTGTCTCTGTTCTGCACTCACTCCTCAAGTAGTCATTGTACCACTCAGCAATATGGTGAATACAGGCACATTACTACCAATTCCTGTGGATTTCTAACAAAGCCAGTGGGATCTATAGGACTCTCACCAGGATCAATGCAAATGGAAAAGATACTTTAAGTTTCACCTGAATTGCATGTGAACTTAAAAAAGTTAGGGAACAGCTAGAAACATATCCAGGTTAAAAGGACTCTAAAAAAGCATACAGATCAACAAAGTCAAATTTAGTCAGATTTGATTAAACTGCAATACAGATAACAGACTCAACTGGCAAAATATTTAAGGAACAGGTGGGGGATACTGAAGTCAGTAACACTGTGCCATGTGTCTGACAGTGCAGCAACAAAGGTAACCAGCAGTAAGTTGGACTAGTTTCACCCACACACTCCAATACCCCTGAAACCTACCAATGTTAGAAAGAAGAAATCCTTCTTAATACAACTGCAGTCTGATAAATACTATATTATTAAAATACACAATGACTGTAGGAGCTGCCTACCTATCAGAGTTTGTTTGGACTGCACAGTCCAGCTCTCCTTGATACCATTACATCTTTCTGCCCCACTCTCCACTTTAATTTCATTATGTCCTCAAGTCCTGTAATTCCCTGTGAAAGTGGTAACTGCACACGCAGATCTAAAGAAACAAATTGGCCTCGTAATGCCAAGTCTCACAGTGGACTGCCTTCTAACCTCTCAAAGCCCTATGGAAATTCTTAGAAGCTGCCTTAACAATTTTTCTGCAGTAAAAGAGAAAAAGTGATAGTAATGGGTTAGCTGATCTTCATTTGGAAGCTAAAAATAAAACTAGCTTTATTGCAGCTCTGATCTCTCATGTGTAAAATCTATCACCTACCATAAGAAGGCACTTCATTGCAGCAGAAATCTGATTGATAGTACTGGAACTTTAGATCAAGCAGCAGAACAGAGAGCAACTGGTTCATAAAATGTACTCAGTGTCTTCAGGTTTTATATCAGGCTTCCTATAGAGAGCTTTGGTCCCATTAAATGCACTATATACCGCTGAGCTCTGAAGCACTGTTCTTTTGAAATTCAGCTTATAACTATAAACCATGATTGACAAGTGTATTACTGTTGGTTACAAACTAATTGAAATATTGTATTTTATGGTATACTCACTAAAATATTTTTCACAGTGGAATCCAAATACACTTGCTTTAGGAGAAAAATATTTTTAAGATGTAATAATATTTTTTTTCATTTTTTTTTCTTTCTTTTTTTTTTTTTTTCCTATGGAATGTGCTTGATGTTAGATTTGGATCACTTAGATGTTCTGCAACATGAATGCACCCATTCTGTTCTGTGTTCTGTTACCAAGAACAGTGGGTACAGTTGGCTAGATTTTTTTATAAAAAACCAAGCCATTACTGGAAAGTCAATAACAAAGGGGGAAAATTAATTTGTTACTAAATTTAATAAAAAATATTATTCATGCAAATTAATCTATATATCATTAGCATTCCTATCCAATTCTTCATTAATCTGAAAAAAAATCCTATTTAACTTAAAAATTGAATCATTCATCCACAATTTTGTAAAGCTTTACTCAACCTAATTCATTTGAATGAGTACTTCCATGACTTGAGTTTATAAGGACTTTAGCTCCAGAGTCTGGTGAGCAAATCAATGGATTTGGCACCCACATCTAGTCTAGTTCTGCATTTCTTACATGGTCACAGACAAACCACTGAACTCCAACAAATCCTTTCCTGTACACAAACTTGTATTAAGAATCACTTTATTTAAATTCACTTAAAAAACCTGTGTAGGTATCTCCACATTGATTCTTCTTCCCCCATATGGATTTACTTAAAATAGTGTCCTTCTTAGATTAAGGGCAACCATTAAAATAATTCTGAAGTATTTTAAATGAACATATTGTATTTACACAAATGTCAGTTAAGTTAGTGCAGTTCTAGTAGTTTAAACTTGAAGACTAAAAAAACCAGCAGCTCTGAAATCAGACCCACACATTTTCATAAGTATAAAAAAAACCACCTACTTTTCAAAGTTGCTCTTTAATTCCTGTTTATAAATTACTTTGAGAACCCGAGACAAAAGTAAAAAAACCAGTTCAGTTCTCAACTTGTTGCTACATTACTGCAGCCTTACAACAGAGCAGTACCAAAGAGAAATGGTTTAACACAATGGAGAATTAGCTCTTCCACAGTTTTCAACCGTCATATTTATAGATCATCTGTGATTTTCAGCTGTTTTGAAGTGTATGAAACTCAAGACTAGCTTTTCAACACCAGCTACAGAATTATTCCGTATGATGTGTTTTACTCCCTCTCCCTGTATGAATGTTAAAATTCCTGCATCATCTGTTCATTGGGTTGCATTTTCTATTGTAAGAGGCTTAGTATCTGATGAGAGAAGCATAAAAGTGATTTAATTTTGGCAAGCTGTAGAACTAAAATCAGCATTATTTCTGCTTAATAAACTCATCTTTCACACATACCTCTGTTAGCTAATGCTTAAAAAGAAGAAACAGTAATAAGCACTGAAAACATAAAACTGGTTTATGGCTAATTTTTAAGGACTACTGAGAACACCTGAACACCAGGGCAAGATTATGAGCAGAGCTAGATTTTAGTTACCTTTGGAGAAATAAACTCATTCTTTATGATAAATTTAAAATGAGATTTAAAGCTGGAAATAATAATACTTACGACTTTTGTGGCACTGACTTAGTTGCAACTTTCCCTGCTGGATCACTCCACTCTGCAAACAAAGGAAACACATTTTCAAATGTCAAAAGATTACTGTAGAATTAAAATGCACCCAAAGCTGTCAGCCCATCTAATTATACTTGGTTTCACAACATGCCACAATGCATAACATGTAATAAAAATTGGAACTGATCTGCTTTAGCACCACAGAAATTAATTTTTTAGCCTTTGTTTTAATGACGTTAAGCAGAAAAAGAAAAGACCCAACCCTGACTGTTAGGACTAGGGTGATAAAGACCTACTTTGTACATTGTATCCTGAGGTCAGATGTTGGGAGTCCTATAAAGAAGAACACACAAAATGTCAGCATTAGTTAAATAAGATGAAGAAGGTAAGATATATCTTGTCTTGCCAGATTAAGGGCACTGGCGTTATGCAAACAGGGAAGGAGATGGTACAGGGAAGGGATCATGGGATTGTTAAGGCAGCACCAGTGACATTAGTTTAAAAAAACATTAACTGTGGAGACAGAGCACCACTAAGGGACTCTTCACAGTTCAGGCAAGAGCTTGTCCACAGCTGCTGTAAATCTACACACCCCCTTTACAGCGACACCACACAGATTTATACCCACAGCAGTGCAAGCCTTTACCAGGCTTGGCCATGGACGTGTGTGTGAGCCACCCAGGATGTAGAATTCAGAAAGCAGCATGAATGCAACTATGCATTAAATTCAGTGCCATTGCCTTTCTGTTGTTTGATCTCACTGCCTGGAAACACAGTAATCTTTTATTGACAGTCACTGTTTTTATTTGGTCTGTGACACACAGGATTTGATAAAGATGCAGGAACTAGATCTTCACTCAATGGAAACTGGTCCAAATCCAATGAAATCAATGGAAGTACAACAACTTTAAACCAGTAAAGAATCTGGCTTGCAACACTGAGCATGCTAATGCCAGGATTCTTGTTGGCTCACAATAACTAAGCTGTTTCCTTAATGTCTCAGTCTTTTCTTGCTTAGTTTTTCTCCAGGCTTTATAGTCCACAGTGATTGTCATCAGCTCTCTTTCCAAGCAGAGTTTGATCATTTGAAATTAAGGTGTTATTTACAACCTCATCTTACAGCCAGGCACTACTTTGCTGGAAGTGTTAGTTCTGTAGGATGTTAAAGTCATTAAAGCCCTCACTGCACTTCCTCTTAGGGCATTATTAGTTCCTAATATTATACTGTGCTGTCAGTCAGTCCCCTGTGAAGTAAATAATGCCCTAAGAGTAAACATGGCACTTTAAATTTCAATGTCAAAGGGATAAATTGTTCTGATAAGTTCCGCCTCTTTTATCACACATTTTTATACATGTTTCTCATGAGGATCTCTTTTTTTAATAGCCAAATGGACAACTTCTAATAGTGCCTGTCTTTGGTTTATATGTCTGCACAATCTAGCCACATTACGTCCTAAATATATAATTTGGTCAATCATAACTGATTTAAAGTAATATTCTGAAAAGACATTTCTCTTGTACTTTTTAAAGCAAAACTAGCCAACATGGAAACATTTATGTGCTTGCCTATTTCCTGAATGCTAGCTTAAAAAAAAATAAATCTAATTTATATTTGTACTGAAGCGATACGGTCAAGAATTTTAGGATCAACATTTAATGTGCCCAGAAATTAACTTTGATGTGGATCTTAAAAGTTCAAAGCCTACTTAATAGAAACAGAAAAGCAAATAAAAACATAAGCTTCTCTGAACCTACGCTTATACTTCTGCCAATGGAGATAGTGGCAGTCTGCAAGACTTAAACCAGTTTCTGTAGGGCCCATCAGAAACAGAACACTAATTTAGGAGTTGATATATATTTAAAAAAAAAAAAAAAAAGCTTCCAGAAGGCAAAGACCTGAATTCTCACTGATTAACAGAGTCCAACAAAAAGGGTTCAACTGACTTTTACCCAGTTTGCCATGAGGAATAGACTCTAGTAGAACTAGGAGCCTGCCCAGGTATGAGCTTGACCTCTATCAGTGTTATTGGAATTTGGGCTAAATGCATGTCCAAATCATACGACTCAATGACTCACTGTGTGTTGGGTGAACTACAGGTACTCTCCAAGCATGTGTTTCTGACATGGCAAATGCTGAGTTCCAGGAATTAATAAGACCAGTGCTGAGGACTGCCTTGCCAAACCCTGTGTGCCACTGGGGTGTGGCACTGACAGATGCCGTTGCACTCTTCACATGCAGGGACACTTTCAGTCACTGTCATTTGACCATGCAGCCTAAACCTCTCCATGCAACCAGTCAGTAAGTGGGGACAAACGACCATTTCAACCTTTTCATAGCACAAATAATAATGGAAGAAAACCAAACATAATATATTGTATTGTACTTGATGTAGAAAGACACCTATAACAACAGAGATGAAGTTCACCTTGCTTACACTGTATCTTCTCCAGCTTTAAATAAGCAATTCTAATATTAACAGTCTGATTGGGAACTTCCAACTAAAAACAGTGTTAGAAATTTTTGAAAATAGGATCAATTGCAAAAATACACTCTCCAGCAGTACACTCAACAGAACAGAATGCTAATCAGGTCACTGGTAATAGCCTACTTGTACCTTGCTTGGGATAGAAAACTTGGTCTGCTCAGCCTTGCCGGGAGTGTGAATAGCAGTAAGAGGAGGAGGCCAGGAATGGGTCATCTCCTAGGGAAGAAAGAAAAAGTTTTGAAAACAAATTCATATACAAAAACAATGAGAGTTAAAAATGATCACAGATCCTCCAGTGAGTCTGAAGATGCAACTGTTGTAGAAAATGACCCCACCATCACACATCCCTATGTCACAGCTGAACACCTTAACTACACAACATGCAGCACTTCCTCAGAATGAGAGTGAGGACAGGTTTTACTTTTCAAATTGTGACTTCATCAGGTGGCAGCTGACTCCACCTCCATGGCCAGGCTATGAAGATTTATGAATAGAGTAGGATTTTACTTTAAAAGCCCAAGCAGGAAGGGGACCCTCATGTACATCACTGGATACAACCCTGAAGAGGGGTGCACAGTGGCAGGATGCAGTCCTATTCAAGACTGCATAGTGGCAAAATAAACCAGAGGTTGGTCTAGAAAAATCTGGAATGTGTTTGCAGAATGAAAGCCCGGTGTAGAGAGAGTGGGGACAGTGTTCTATGCACCAAAGCAACTTCTCGTGGCACTGGTCATAGGAAACTTACCATGGTAAGAAACATCACAGCAGCAGAGCACTGGGGATTCCATTTAAAATGAGGGACTGAGAGATAAGGTGATTCACACAGGGTTACAAGAAATGCCTGTGTTTAACTAGGAAACTAGGAAATGGTAGATACTGTCACTTTCCCACTTACCTTTGTTTTTAACTTAATAAATATCCAGACAGGCAGTTATACTTATCTCTGGCATTTTGTTATAACCTTGCCTTGGTTGTTTTTCTTTTCCCATGAAGTTCAGAAAGAATTCTTTATTGACGCAAGGGATACAAAGAGCAAAAGAGGGTCTGATCTAGGAAATTTTCTTTTCAATGGCCATAATCCCGACTGTAGTAAACTAAACTTCTCAGCTGCTACCTCAAACTGGTCAGACCCAGGGCCATTCCCAACAAAGCTTATGAACAGACAAGTTTCTGTAGCTAACATGGCAACCACTGCAAATGCTCCACAAATAAAAATATAACATAATACAATTAAAGAAACCACAACTATTGTCAAAAGGGCAATGTAGTGGGTGCATTTCAGCTAAAGACATGCCCTGGGTGGTTACAGCTGATACTAATGTATAATTTACTGAGGATAAACCCAGCAAGTTTCAGATCTTCAGTTACTCTCCCAAATTATGTGTCATACAGGAGGGTAGGAGAGAGAAGGGAACACTATGACCCATGGTCCTCGACCAGTGGGACAGGCAGACACATAAACTTCCCCCAGCTCCTGTTAGGCATCGGTGTTTCTGGCCCACCACATTTCTTCCCTTAGCAATGCTGGTACCACAGCGAGGGCTGGCTGAGCCCTGCAAGGGACAGAGCCCAGGATCAACTGCTGTGTAGGGAAGCCCTCGCCCAGTCTTGGCAAAAGCAGGAGGGCAGGGCTGGTCCAGCAGCTCAGCCCCATGGGGCTCTGCACCAGCACCACAGACATGCACAGTGCAGCCTTTGGCCAAGCCTTGGCACTTCCTTGGGCAGATGACCCAGGGACAGGCAAGGTGCAGATGTCTGCGCTTCTGAAAGAGCTTCTGGGTTTCTGCTGTGGAGGCCAGGGCCTGTTTTCATTGCACAAAACCCAGACAGTGGCAATGAGGAGGAAGGAAGCAGCTGGTGAACAGCTCAGCCCTCCTGGTGTGTGAGGCTGCAGCAGCTCAGTGCCATAACAAGAACTGCACCATTACATTGCATTGAGTGTCTGACCTCCACACAGAGGAAGGCAGAGAAAGATTTAAGCATCCGGTGAACTTTTCTGTGAGATAATATAATCCAAATCCTGTATGCTCTGCCAAATCCTATGCTATAGAGGTTGCTTTGTGGCAAATCTCTTCATAGCAAAATGATGAAACAGAGACTGTATCACATAATTAAAAGAGGACCAGGCAGTCTGACTGAAGGCAGAAATTAAGTATATTCTAGAACTGCAATTATAGGCTTGACCTCAGTCGCTTCCTGGACACACATAAAAGGCTGTACAGAAAGCCTGGGATTCATGGGAAGGTGATGTCAGCAAACATTTCAGAATATTCACTGCCAAAGTGCATCTACCATGCACTGCATACCCACTTGGCAGGCTGAAGTGTAAGCAAGTCTGGTGTTCTCTCTGTTAGGGGACACCTGAACATAAAACAGTGGGAAAAGGGAAAAGGAGTCTGCTATTTGAGGAAATTCAATTACAAGGTATGAAATCCTGACTCCACTGAGGTCAAAAGCAAAAGTCAGCTCCAGTGAGGTTAGGACTATTCAATCTATGTATTTACAGACTGACCTTGTGAGATCAAAGTCTATTACAAAGGCACTAACCAGCTACATTGAAGCCTTTCCCTTCAATTATCACTGCACCAAAAATTATTGGAAGAAAATTCCAGATAGGATCACACATGCAAAACAGCATGAACATTTAAACCCCAGTGTATAAACAAACATTGCATGCGGAAGGAGTGAGAAACTATGTAACTGGTTAAAGAAGCATACCTACATCTACCTATAGACAGGAGCCAGAGCACTGTTTACCAAAGAACCCTGAATGATAGTAGAGAAAGTTTGAGTTTACTTGTCCGAAAAATGTCACTTCAGAATGTCTGGGCAACAACTCCACACCGGCCAGCACATGGCTGCACGTCACACAGGGGCAGAGCACTGCTGAGCTGCAGATAGACACTCAAAAATGGCACTGCACTGTTGTCAGGGAAGGGTCAACCTCCCACATCCTGCAGGGATGTGACTGTCTGCATAGCACATTACCCAGGAAAAAGGATGTAATCTGTTTGAACATCCACATGAATTCACCATTCTTTGCTATGCCCCAATTTCTTCTGGAGGTCCCTCATCTTTAAGTACTGGCTAAGTTCTATTATTTTAGCTTCTGAAATCTGATATATCTACCTTCCAATATGTTAAGACTATAAAGAATCACACAGACAGCATGTGTGTTGTGTATGTATCCATTAATGTGTCTATAGTCACCTTGGTTTGTAAATGCCTGAGAAAGTATGCAGAGCATTGGATTTTTTTTTTTCCAGGAAAAGTTAAAAAACTGTAATCAATCCAAATTTGGAAGTATTTAGAAATTCCTGGAAGTAAAAATAATAAAAGTGAGCATATGAAATGCTTTAAAGAGGAATTTAATGGAAACAAAGTAATCCCACAAAATTGAGTTAGGATTTATTTTCACATGGTTTGGACTTAAAGTAATTCCAAAATCATGTTAACTGTTGGAGTGGGTAGATGACTGCTATGGAAGCACACATTTTTTTATAGACCTGGAGATTAAATGGGAAAGTAAACCTGCACGGTTTGCTGGCTTAGAAGTCACTGTGGTTCTCTGATGTAGTAACATGAAGCATCCCCCTTTCTGAAAATTATTTAAACATTGTTTTAATTGACTCCATGTGTTTTGTTTGTTACAGCTAGGCACGCTCGTCTCTTCAGCTGAGTCTGCTTTCTTCAGCTATAAAAGCCCCCAGGTAAGTAACTAAGAAGGACACATGCATACACCATCTAATGAATCACCCAAAATACAAATACCCCAAGCAAACCTTCTAAGGGCTCCAGAGGTACAAAGCCAAATCACTATTTAAATGGAAGGAAAGCACTGGGGAAGGATATAAACTTGCAAGTTTTTAAGGAAAAGGTCAGAGTTAAAGAATTGAGTACAGGCGATATGGGGCAGATGGTAAATAGCTTTACAAAACCAGTCCCTAAAATTAATAGCTGCCTTCAAGATTTATTTCCTGTCTCTGTATTTCATTTTTCCATCATTTCCTTCTTGTTCAAAAGAAAGTGTGCAGTGTTTTTAAGTACAGATAAAAGCACTGAGCCAGGCTCTAAGAGGTCATTATGGAAAAAAAGAACCAGGATTGTGTACTCTGCATTCCTACAGAGGCAGCTTCCCTTCCTACAGTGCACTCTAAACTGCTTAGCCTGATCTAATTTGAAGTCTCCCAAGATACTGGACTCATGCTACTTCCCTTGGGAGAATTGAGGGGAGACATGAGAACAGTCTTCAATTACAGAAAGATCTGTTCCTAAAGTAGAGAATAATCTGTTCTCTAGTTTTATGGTGGATATGAACTTCAACTGCAGATACAAAAATTCCAGTTAGACATAAGAAAAGGCTCTCTAATGATTAGGATTCTTCAACACTGAAATAGATTGTTCAGAGAGCTACACAGACTTCATCTGTGGAGGAGCACACTTAAGAAGAGATTAGCACACATCAGTCAGGATTGGCTTACGCAGAATTCATTCCTACTTTGGGACAGGGATGAGTAGCAGATGATGAGATTTCTAAGACCTTTCCCAGCCCTTATTCTTATTTTGTAGTTTTGATAGATCTCTGTTGGCCAAACCCTACCCTTATTGCCTCTCTTGTGGATACATTCACAAAAAGGCAAAACAAGAAAGCAACCATCCTGGTGGTTTTCCTTCAGTGGCCACAAAGGCAGTCTCAGGACTGACACTTTGCCCACATCATTAGAGGGCATCCAGTTGAGCAGGGGGAGCAGCCACGCACACACCACTAGCAATAAATGCAATCTGAGGCCACTGCTGCTAAAGAGACTTTATCTGTGGTATGCCTTTCTCAGTCCTTTTGACTCTTAGCTAAATCTGCTGCTTTAAACTTTCTCCAGTTTTTGGTGACACAGTATGTTAAAGTTGCATTCAGAAAAAATTAATATGTGATTAATAGATTTTCTAAGGTTATTAAAAACTTGATGCTACAGCTGGTACTAAGCAACCTACTGCCTTGATGGAATAAAGATAACCAAGTGATTTACCATTTATTAAAGACTCTATTAATGATTTATTAATGTTTTATTAACTATTTATCAATGCAACCTTCGTAAAAAGCGTATCTTCTTTCACAGCATCCTTCTGGTTTCTGCATTTATACAAACCTGATCAAACTCTATCTTCTGGGAAGACAGTAATGCATGAGAGGCAGCCACATTTTATGTGTGTGATGCATACTGAATTAAAAAACATCTCAGCCCATTTCATCTTTGGAGGAAAGGCTAAGGAAAGAATTAATATATAGATGTATATTAATACATGGACAAGCAAATGACACTAAATCCAAATGGAACACAAAGGTGATAACCCTATGGGTTGTTTTCATTCATATTCCATATAAAGGAATGGAAAATTTGCAGGAGAGGTTGTGAATACCCTCCACAGTTGTCTGGCTTGATTTATACTGGGGCAAATGCTTCCCTAGCAGGTAATTTTGACAGATTGTCAGTATTGACAGGGACATGATAGATACATTCATAAATAAACATTTGATTACCATCTTTCAGCTTTAAAAAAAATCCTTATCAAAGGGGTACCAAACCTTTTTGCCTGTAATACAAAAAAAAGAAAAACAACCAAAAGACTTCAGTGATGGCTTCCAAAGAAAGCAATTTTTCCTGGTATGAATGTCAAGGCAGGAAACCTTTTATTCACGCAAATGTTTTAGCAAATTTAGCAGGAGTGGCTAAGGCCCCATACGCATTTTTTGAGGAACAATGTGGTGGTATCTGCAATGATGTCTTTATCATACTACAATTTATCTTGTTACTGTACCAAAAACTGGTTGAAAGCATGGGATGCATTCCATACCATCACACAGCAAATTAATATTCCTTTGCATATTAACAGGAAAGGGACAAACAAAAATTATATTCTGTGAAAATTAATATAGAAATTGGTTTAGAAACCAATAGCAGTTAACTATAAACTTTACAACATATGTTTTCATTTCCTACTTTGTTAACGTTTGAAAATCCATGAAGAAATATGGACTTTTGCTGCTGAGTTTCTCAATACTCTCTGACTCCAGTATACCTCAAATTTTCCAATATATTTCCTTCATGCTGTAGCTTTTATAACTAATAACACTCATATTCTTTGCTTAGAGCATTTACAAGACAATAAAAAAATAGTAAATCATGACTTAACGTACTTACTTCTCTAACCAATCTTGTGAATGTGAAGAAAAACAATGCTCCATATTACAGTGAGAAGGTATCTCAGCTCAAGAGGCTGTTTTAGGGAGAGAGTAATGAAGCTGCGCCACATGAACCCACCACCAGATTCCAATTTAACAAGTCTGATACAATCCTAAAGGAAACTGTAGCCTATATAATAGTGTGTCTACCCTGTCAAATGATTTAGCTTCCTGCTGGGCCCCGGGCACAAATGGTCCACACTGTGCACACAATAGTTCACTCCTGAGATTCCTTTGTGAAGCAGGCTGGATGCTTTTCTTCAGGGTCCACCTCAGGAAGATTAAATATATATGTGGTCAAAACCTGTCCTGAATGTGGTTCACACTGCACAGGACAATCCTTCAGTTTAATCCCAAGCCAGTTTTGTGCCCTTGAGCACCTTCTCACATATTCTTGGCATTTTTAGGACATGCACCACAATCCCCTAAGGGACCTACTATAGAAACATCATTAGGTGAACTGCACAGAACAAGGGATGTGCAGCAGCTGTATCCCTGCTCCTGCCAGGCTAAGGTTACCTGTACGAGTGAAGTGCAGGAAGGACTTAGGGAGGTCACAGAACATAATCGGCAAGAAAAATCACACTGTGTGAAAAAAGGAACAGGACCTAACAGTGAGCACATGGAACTGCTCTCTTGACAAGTTTTATATCATGAGACAGGCATGTACTGACCAGGAATAACAACACTGAGGTAACTGTTCAAGACAGGCAGGAGTTGTCTCGTCTACTGCAGGAATATGTGGGGTTTGTTAAGGACAAGCCGTAAGGGCTGAGAGCAAGGAGAGGATGACTAAAGCTTTGAGGTTTTGCCAGGCATATGTGAGATCCTAGGCCATGTGAGGTATTCCTATTCCCATACAACTGTTCTTCTGGACAGACCTGATGGGTCAGGAACATGGAACTGTCAGAATGGGTCAGACTCGAGGTCCTGCCCACCTGAGATGCTATGGACAATGTTTGGTGCTTGTCTTTCACAGAGCAATTCAAGAACACCAGGGCAACCATGAGCATAAAATCCTGATTCTTCATTCCTACTAATTCTCAGCCTGTTCTGTTCAATACCATATTGGGAACTGCATATTCAGTCAACACCAGCTAACACCAGTTTTAGAGTCCTACAAGTCAATGATACATCCATAAATACTCAGGTACGTGCAGTCATGTGTACAGAATCATTTCCAGAAAGCCAGGCATCCTTCAGCTGTCACTTCCAGGAACTAAACTAATGGTTTTGTTGCCCAATACACAGAATGAGAGCCCTGTTGTGGACAGTATGGCCAAAGCAATACCTCCTGCTCTTGCCAGCTTCTCATCCCCACTGAGATGCACAACCATATCCCACTGATTTTATGTATTCAAAATCATACTTGTTGGTAACCATCCCTAGGGATGGCACATCTAATTTTCATGAGGGCCCCATAAGATAGGAAGTATGCATTGAACTGTTAAATACAACTTAACCATCCAGCACTACAAGAATATAATATAAACAAAGGCACAATAAGTCATAAAAAGCTAATTCTTTCAAAAGTTACTAATACCAACATATAATTTCATCTCTGCAATTTAAAAAACCTTGGCAAAAAAACCCCATTCTCCAAGTAAATAAGCAACTGTGTTTTGAAACTATTCACTGCTGGCACTTGTTTAAGGGAATCTGGTAATTTGTTCCATCCATCCTGAGCTTCACAAGCAAAAAAGCATGTCTTGAATTGCCTGTTTTCTCCTCTGAAACTTAGGGTTCACACCAAGAGGAGAGTAGAACTATAATTTACAGTTACAAAACAAGACTACCCTGAGGCAGTCCACTGTGCACATTTATACAATACATTACATCATCTCCTTTACATTGTCATATGCAATCAATTCATGTTTTGGTTTGGTTTTGTTTTTTGTTTGTTTGTTTTTTCTTTTTTTTTTTTCCATACAAAATACAACAGTGAATTATGTAGTCACAGGACAAGACCTTATCAATGTAATTTATTACAAAATGCATTTAATTTCTGGAGCCACTTATGCCAAGGTAGTGAAAAAAAGAAAATTTCCAAATTCAGTATTAGGCAAAATTAAATTACTAAACTACAAAACTCCTTGTTCTGTAGGCTTAGCACAGAAACTGTTTAAGTTTTACATTTTTAGACCCACGTAACCAGCTTATAACTTACATCCTGACAATATGATGAAACTGAGTCCAAAAATCACCAGGAATTTGAGAACATTAACTTGTGCCAGAAGACACCAGCTTTAGTCTTAAAACAGGAGCTTCAATTATCTGAAATTGTGTATGGGGGGAAAATAAGAAACTGGGTTAGGCAGCTTATTTGAGTTTGAAGCTACATTCTTTTGTATAAGCCTTGATTTGCTGTCATTAAGACTGGACTCTGAGTTGTTACTCTTCAAACACAAAGAAATGAAGCCACCACATGCTGCTGTACAATACACACTGAAATCCTTTACAACGGCTGCTTTTTTGCCTTCAAAACCAAGACCCTTCCAAACCTCTTATTCTGCTCACCACACAGGCAGTGAGTGTGCCAGGCTAGCAATTGTTTTTAATGTTGTTGTTACATGGTTTCACAAACACCTAAACTGTAATGCCATTCAAATGGAAGTGTGAGGCAGAAGCAAAGACACAGTGAACACCCAGAAAAGCTCAAACCTGCCCTTCTGAAGCTGTCCTTTTTCACCATTTCCTTTTCCTCATCTGTGTGATGCTCTCCTTACCAAGAGAACTTTCCTCTCTCTTCATGTATGAAGAATTCATTTTCCCCTAAGGAGCCTGATTATCTTCCCAGTGCCTACCTCAGGGACTATGAATGCTTCTGGGGCAAAAGCTGTCTCATTTCTTTTGTCTCATGCAATGTCTTGGACAGTGGTTGAACTTCTGAATTTTGACTGGAAATTTGGAACACTAAATACTGGCTGGAAAATCCTGTGTGGATAACTTAGCCAGCTTGATTGGCACATTCAGCAAGCCCTGGATGCATAAAGAAACTCCAGACTGAAGCCTAATTATTGGATCCTCTAATTTTGTTGCTTTTTGTAAGGTTATAAAGCTAAGCATGTTTGCCAAAGAATATACTATAGGTTCTCACCTATAACAGAGAGGTAAAGTCCTTGCTGCCTCTCACACTCAACCCTTTAATTCTCTTCTCTTACAGAAATATCTAAGCAGCCACCTGAAACCCTCTCATGCAACCTGGCATTTATTATAGTAATTTGAGCCTTCAGAAAAGAACAAACATTTCAGTCTGGATTTCCTTTTCCTCACTGGTGCCTTGATGCAGGTCTGTTCCTGCATCTGTGTGTCCTGTAAATCATGCCAACACTCCCCTTTGATCCACTCCTGCTAAGCAAACAGGTGTAGAAAATATAGATGTATGTTATAGAGGATGTTTTGATACAACATATACTTTTTTGGCATGTCAGCCTTACCTAAATAAGCCAGCTTAAAGAGTAAAGAAAACCGAAGCCAAAACATGCTGAGGTCTTTTTTGATCTCTCGTAAGGTATGGAGGCTTCAGAGCTTTTCTGGTAGACAGATTCCCACTGTTGCATGCATTTGATTCCTCATTTCCCAGCATGTTCTTTCTTATAAAGCTAGTAAGTTTGAGGTTGGAAATATTAAATACTTCGGACTGCCAGTAAGACATATGACAGCTGAGGATGCTTGGTCCCACACAGAGCTGTCCTAATGTCTGAAATCAGCATGTTCTCACTCTATACCAAATTGATATATCCTCCTTCTGTGCCTGCATTTTTTAAAAACTTCTGACAGCAAACTATATTGAAACAAACTAAGTCCTAAAAACAGGGCTGAAAAAGGGCAAAGTCTATAACCTTCCTATCCCCAAACACTACATTACTTTTTTTTTCCCACAGGAAAATCAATAAACAGGACACAAAAGCCACAGAACTGAAATGCAGCAAATTTGGATGCTCTGGCACTTAAAAATCATATATCTACATTACTAGATGATGACATGTATCATCTTTTCAGCTTCGAGATGGCCAAAAAGGAATAGCAAACTGTTCATTAGTAAAAGTTTATCAGGGGCCATATGAGCAATCTGGAACAAACTTGGAGCAGGCTCAAGAAAAGACCATCCAGTAGACCCATGACTACTGTTTGCTCTAAGCAGTCAGTGGTAGTGGCAGCTTCAGCTGGTGTCTAACACTGACAATTACCAGTAACCAAACAGAGATGAACTGGAATAAACCTGCCAAAGAATATTTTATTTTTACTTTTTTTTTTTTTTGTACAAAGTGCAGTGTATTATTACGTTCCAGCCACTACCAAAAGGAATTGTTGATCTCACTTTGTTGGAGGCATACAAAAGCTGGATGCAGCAACATAGCATTCTTTTTGAAGGGTAACTTGTGGTGTAAGTGAAAGACTCAATAAAATGACAATGCTGCTGCAAAGGAGACAGAATGATACATTTAGTCAAATTCCCAGTCTAAGCCTTTTCAAAGAGTACAAGCAGTTAGTGCAACATTCCTAAGGGTTCCTGTATCCTTTCAAACATGATAGCTTTCTTGTAGTTTACACTTATCATATTAAGAAAAATGGTAATGAGGAGATCATGACAACCTCTTTTAAAAGCAACAATGACTCAATTGCCAAGTAAAAGAGAAGTGATAACTATTTTCATGGAAAGAAGCCTCCAGTGAATGCCTCACTGTTGAAGCTGTGTTCTTTGTTTTTGTCTGAACTCAGGAATGACAAGGGGCTGCTCTTCAAAAAAACTCTGAGCACCAGTTTTTCATTTGATTGGAACAACAATAGTTTTTCAGATAAACTGGCAGTGCAGACCTCTTGTTGAAAAGATTAGAGACTCAAGAGGTTAGAAATGATAAAATACTGGAATAAATAGAAGGGATTAATTGGCCTGATTTAAAGAACAACAACAAAAAATTAAAAATCACTACTGGGAATGTTCCCCTACAAACCAAACACAAAGGGTTTAGGGTTTTTTTTCTGAGGCTCAGAAGAATATTTTTAAAGGTTACAGTACCTTGGTGTACATAAGCAATGTATTCTTTAGCAGGATATACTCATGGCAAAGAAACTAATGGATTACAAAGCCCCAAGGGGCCTTTAACACTTAGTGCTTGTGCAATAAATTCCATCAGAAGATCTCAAAGCATTCCCGACAAGAGATCAGTATCTGCCATTTTCCAGCCTGGC
This sequence comes from Formicarius rufipectus, assembly GCA_013399695.1. NCBI lineage: Eukaryota > Metazoa > Chordata > Aves > Passeriformes > Formicariidae > Formicarius > Formicarius rufipectus. Next base: position 264,376 of record VXAU01001361.1, read on the forward strand.
TCCAGAGTTGAAATTTGGTCCATGCCTTAAATCACCTGCTCAACCAGAAGCAAATGCAATGAACACTACCCTGACCATTTAGTCGCCTATTAGCAATCCATGCAAGTCTCCTGTGGCCATGTGTGTCCATGTTATTCCTGTTTCACTGTGCAAAGCACTAGTAGGTGTTTCTACCTCCCCTGAACAATATTTACTTTTAGATGTTGCACAGCAATTTTGGAATAGAGAAAACACTTAAGGGCTGTAAAGTGTTGATAACAAAGTATCAACAGGATACAACAAGATATCAACAAGGAGGTCTGAAAGGCCATACAGTAACCAGGTAGAATACACAGTGTATGTAGAATGTTGAATAAATACAAATCTGGGCACTTGGATCTGACCCTCAGATTCGTTTTTGTAGACAATTTTTATCTCTTCCTTCTGAACAATGGTCAACAAACACCTAAATGCCTTGAACTAACAACATTATCTTAATTTCTAATGCTAAAACATGATATTTTTGTCTACTGACTTCTACAAGGCTGGATGCCTGTATGATTGTTTTTAATCAAAAAGAAATGTGAGAAATTCCTTGAGAAGAAAAAAAAAAAAAAAAGAAAAGAAAAGAGAAAAGGTATTCTGGTCTGATTTTCTAAGTATCCAAAGAAATGGTTACACAGCTGACAAATCAATGTGGCAGGACCTACAGGCTAATTGAACAAATGTGACAATTTTACTGTGACAATTTGAAAACTCTCAAAAGTGCCACCCATCCACAGTGCGCATTCTTCTCAAATGTATATTAAAACCCATGTACTGTATTAAGAAATTCAAAGGAACTTACATATTCAATAAAAACACCATTATAAGTACAATTTGAAATACATAAAATAGATTGGAAGTTCATAAGGTTTCTCTGAACATTTAACTCAATGACATGCTTTCTTTAAAGCAATGTTAGAAATTCTCTACAGAAATGGATCTTTCACAGTATGTAGTGTAATTTTAAATATCTGATTGAGCCTTGCCTCTGCCTGATTATCACACTAATTCCTGCTGAGGACATCAATGCACTTTGCCGGCAAGAAATTTAACTTTTGACGATGGCAGTGTGGGTGAGGTTCTACCTCACCATTTCACAGGAGATGACACCGTGGAGCAAAGGGGCATCTCAAGGTTATTCAGGAAAATTAAAGGTAAGATGTTTTATCTCAGTGTATGTATTCAAGAACTTATTGAGAGGGCGTTCAAAGAGATGAGATGAACCATACCAGTCCTTTACTGGCAGGTTTGAAGTGGTGTATTCTGACATTGACAGCTGAAACAACATCCACAGGTAAGAAGGAAGACACCTTCAGGAAGAGCTTTGCTGGCTGTGGTGCATGACAGTCTTAATGCCTCTGGACCAACGGCACAGAGCAAAGACATGAATTCTCTTCTCTGAAAGGAAGCTTCCAAAACTACTCCCACTACAGACCATGGAATAACTTGAACTTAAGACAGATGCTGACCCTAAGACTCCCCACCCGTGTTAGGCTGCTTCCACAAACCCCAGGGAGGCTGGCAAGCCCGCATGCCACCACATGACTCTGCCCTAGGAAAAGTCCACTTCCTTGTCCAGGGAGTCGCTCAGGAAGAAATAAATACTTTTTGGTCCGCAAGTCAGTTGGTGCCTGTATTTGTGCCTTAAGAAAAAGAGATTAGGAGTGACTTTTGTTAAATATAGAGTGCCGTACATTAAGAAACTGGCAACAAGTATTCCTGGTATCTGCTGTAACAGAACACTTTCATCCCTTTCCCCTGAGAGCAATAATGCTGAAACTTCAGGTTTGCTCCAGGTGCCATCGTTGCCTGGTTTTCCTTACTTTGCCTCTAAGAGCACAAAGCAGTAAAGCATCAAAAGTTGCAACATGCAACTGCAGGTAACATCTGGTCTCCTTTTGGCCCATTATTTTCTCTAGTCCTTTCCTTATCTATATTTCTTCTAATCATCAACTATTTTTTAAAGGTTTTGTTTGTCATGGACAGCTCAAACTTCAGAAGAGAATTTCAAAGAGGTGAGCTCTTGAAACTCTAAAGATTTGTTTGGGTTCATCTTCTAGCCCAGTGTTCCCTTGGACACTGCAAGCCTGCCTAGCCTTTTCCTAATCCATTCCTCTTGGTTAACCACATATGGCAAACTTATCTTTTCTGGATCCCACCAGCTTCCTCAGCAGCACTGACTTATAGGGAAGCTTCCTACCAGAAACTTAAATCTGCAACACTTGCCCTCAGGGCGGCAAAAATAGAGCCCTTCCCTTTTGTGCGAGAAAGAGACACAGAAGATGTTACAGACATTTCAAACCAGAATTGTTTCTAAAGCATGCATTAATTTCAGAAAGTCTAACTCGATTTTAATATGTTTTCAATGTCTTCATTCTGTGCCTAAAGCAATTTGTTATGTAGAGTACACATTATTAATCTACTTAAATGAAAGGTAACATTGGTAGCAGTTTAAACACTCAGTGCCCATATTTAACCATGTTTCATTTTGACAGGACAAGATGAAATAACAGAAATGATTAATCTGAGACCAGAGAAATATTCTACTACCTCTGCCTCAAAATAGGAATAGATTTTTTTGTTTAATACTCTGGCAGCAATCAGTGTCAGTGGAGTATAGGAGCTTCAGATGGCTTTTCTGCTTGGCTGCACTGTGGACTGTGCTATAGCTGTTACCAGAAGTTTTGGAATCAGCAGCAGCACTCCAGGACAGCACAACAGGCTCTGAAGTTCATAATCATGTTTTTATACAACATAAACTCATGCAGCCCACAAGGTCCTTAAGGGAGGATGCCTGGTACAGATAGAGCCGAACACCGTAATGGTGTTGTAGTATTTAAAATTTTCCATTGAGTTCAGCACTTGGGCCCTTTTTCTGTTCATGGAAGGTCTCAAAAGGTCAAAGTTGACCTGACATCCCAGATTCTTTGGGTCTGTTTTATCTCGCACTTTCACTCCAAAATAAGGGAGTTACTCTTTATTTACAAGGATGAAAAATGATGAGAATTCAGGTCCCAGAGGTCTCCAAATCAGGAGTAGAAATCTTAGTTTTATGATACTCTCTGCTCAACGACAAGACTCCATCAAAATATTTTCTCACATTTTTTTTGCCCCTTTCACTTATTTCTGGAAGTACAAAACTTAGAGGTATTTGAAATAGTAGTATATAAAATAAGCAATAATTTTAAGGGCTGCAGAGAGTGCATCTGATCTTCCACAGAAGCTGTAAAACTTATCATCTTTTCCTCTAAGATGATGCCTTTGCTTCAATTACTTTCTTGTTTGAACTGCCTTTAAAACAATTACTTTGTATAGTCTCAGAAGATGTAATTATTTTTAACATAACAGAGTACTGAATCTGAGTGAGGACGTAACATTTTGCAATACATAGTGGATTGTTTCTGAGCTGACTATCAATAAGGAAGAGAAACTAGAAGGGGTTGTTTTGGTACAAAAGAGCTGTTGAAGAGCTTGGAAAACAATCTTCTCTTCCTCACTGGCAGTCATTCATTTATCATTTATCATGGGAGTACTCTCTTTCTCTTCAAGAGCAGTAATATGTGTCCAAACTCTGGTGACGTCAGCTCACTTTACAGTAATTTTAGTAGCAGTGGTAAATCCAGCAGTGACACCAGAGTTATATAACACTACTGAAATCAGCAATATTTCAGTTTGGCAGCACAAAAATGTATGTTAAAATATTATGGTAAAGGAGGTAAGAAAACAGAATTGAATAGTGAGTTTGAAATAGGTGCATGGCAATCTCTCTCTCTTTTCCTGAATACCTTTTGTAATCTTTTTTTATTGTTACAGCATAGACAGGCTGCAATAGACCCACATAATGATCAGATTTTACATTTCAAAGTTCTTTGCTAAATAATTTATTTAATACTGCTATGAAAATAAAACCTTTATTTGGCAAATGTGCCTGCAAGCTGGAATCAGACCTTGCTTGTCTGTCCTGACAAAGGTCTAATCTTTTGCTGCCTTACATCTTGAAGAGGCATTTATCCCTGTAACAGGCAGGTGCAAAACACCAGCTTTCGAATACAGGAAACTCTGCACACCCACACACATTTGTCAGATCAGACAGTCAACCTTTCCTCCCTGTCACCTCCCCAACAGCATGAGCCTGCCCAGAGTTCATCTGGCAGCACAAAGCAGATTTATACTGTATATCTGCATCACAAGTGAACTCCTCTCATACCTTGCCCATGCCACGCCAGCAGTGCAACAGTGGCCCACAAAACCAAAGCCTAGGCTGAATACTTGGCGTTGACTCATGCCAACCTCCCACTCAGCTCGCCTAAAGTTAGCTCTGAGTTTTCGACATTATGCACCCTTGAGTTAACACAGACAGCTCCTGAAGTGTCTTTCTTGGGTGCCCCCACAGTGTTGCCTCTGTAAGGGTGAATAGCCAAAAACGTGAATAATGCTGTTCTGCTGTGGTCAGGCGCATCACACAAGGAGCCAAGGCCAGCCTCTGTGTGAGGGGGCTGCTCCAGGGGAGACCTAAGGCTGCCTTCTCCATCTCCCAACTGGCTTTTGCATTTCAAGCTTACACCAGGCTGTCCGCAAATGACACCAACTATTGATCTCACCCTGCCTGTGTGTATACTGGACAGTGCACAAGATGCTGGGAAAAGGTTGCTTTTGACCTTCCTGGAATCATTGAATGCTTGTGGTGATAATGCTTGTGGTGATACTGAGACCAGAAATGAGCTGATAACCTACCAAACCAGGAAGGAGCTGTTCTCAAAGAACTACTCAGCATTTCCATTTTCTGGAATGAGACTACATTTAGAGAGTCATCAGAGCAAAGAACTGGTGGCTGCTTTTATGTATACCTACAGTAATGCAAAGGTAACTCCTTTTTACTTAATAACAGCAGCAGAAACATAAGTGGAGCTGCTGCCAATTTATACCAGTGTGGGAGGAAGAAGAATTCAATGAACTCAAATGAGATCAGAGGTCAGTGGAATTACCCCTTGATTTATTTTGACACAAGAGCAGGAATTGGTTCTGCCTCCATTGAGAAAATGCTGATAAAAAGCTGAAAATGCAATAGCTTAGAAATTGCTAAGAAATTAATTGTTTTTATCCATCCAAATCTCAGTGTACATAAGCAAAGTCTAAAGGAAAAGAAAAACACACTCAAAGCAGGCTATTACCCGTTCCTTGCATGCTTTCAAAGGCTGCATGCCAGTGGAGGGACAAAGGCCACAGATCCACATTTACAAGTGAGTTAACTTTTCGATTCATTTTTTCATTTCAATAGAAATAATAAATCACCTTATCCTGGAGAAAGAAGCAGCTTGACACAAAACATACGGTGCTGGGCTATTTTTATAGCACGCCTAAGACGTATAGGGATTCATTTATTTACTCAGCTATTTAAAAGTGGCTACTCTTACTCATTCTCTGGACAGCTAAATGCCAGGTTGCTAAGTTACAGTTACTTGACATCATCTCCTCCCCAACGTGTTCCCATATTTGACAGGTTCACATGATTTACTGGGCCAGTCAGCTCGTTATTCACTTGTCCAGTGACGTCTGGATAATCATTTTAAATTCACATCATGTCCTCCACAGCAAGCCCCCAGACTCCACATGAAAATATTTAAACTGCCCGTCAGCTACTAAGTGCATTTGTAACCACGCTGGACAGCATACCTGTATTTTTCAAATTACAATTATTGCAATTAGGTTTAGCATCATTCTTCTATGTTGGTATGCATTTTAGAAGAGAAAACAATTACTGAGAGGCAAATAATGGGCTATATCTGTTACCGTCTAATTCTGCTATGTGAACAGATCACTCTGGCTGTGGATGAGACATATTAAATCCGTTAGTGCTTTCTATTGGTATGAGGAAGGTAATACTACACATAATTCGTCCAGTCAAGGGCATTTTCACCAGCCGATCAATTTACATATTCTCCAATGTCCTTAGTCATCAGAAGATGACCATATAAATTACAAACTTAACTCATTTAACTCCAGTCATTTTTATACTTATTACAATCTGAATTATATTTAGGATTTGTTTTAATTCCAGACTAGAAAGCTTTTAATTAACGCCACGGCTATCCACATAACATTAGAAGTCAGTCTAGTTACTCAATGCCTTACTACAGTGAATATGCACCTACAAGGATTCTTTTGTTCCCCTAAGAAGGGATAGATTCCAGACAGAAGTGTCTGGCCAGATGGTTAGAACACAGATAGGAAAGCTGTATATGTATAGACCAGAGCCTTCTTTCTGCTGGAGCCTTCTTTCTGCTGGATTACATCTAATCAATTGCCTAAACACTCAGCCCACAGTTTCAATTTACACTATGAGGCCTTCACAAGATTTAATTAAATAAAATTTCCTTTCTTTCCCGTGTGATGTTGTATGTATGCTTATCAACTTGTTACCCAGAGGCAAACCAATGTTAAGGAAGGTCCCTTCTGTGCTCTCCACAGGCAGGAAAAGGATTGCTGGATTGCTGCTTGTTCACCCTCAGTGTCACCTACACACCCGCCTATCCCTGGGCCAGCACATGGTTCACATCACATGCAGTGACAGCAAGGCACACTGATGGAAAGCACTGGTACAAGTGGCACAAGTAACAGCTTTGGAGACTGGTTTTAAATGTCAGTTCTCCCACCCTGTCTGCACTTTGTATCACAACATTTCAATGAACTCATTTTTCAATGGCTGCACATAGCAAGTGACAACTTAATTTAAATTCATATTAATAAAATGTGAATTACAACACATACTATTAATTGCCTGTCTCCAATGTTATCCACACTTTTAAAACCATTATGCTGGTTTAAAAAAAAAAAAAAAAAAAAAAAAAAGAAGAGAAAAAAGTGCACTGATCACCACTGTATTTGCCTTCTCTTTCAATTTGGTATTAGCACCTGTATTAAATGCAAATCTGTACTATCATCAAGTTTCGCCTTTGTTGTACTACAGATACTGCTGTTGATTATTACTATTTTATTATTGTTATTGTTCACAATGTTCTCAGCCATTCTGGTTAGAAAAGTAAAATTGACAGGAGACTGGTCTGCCATTAACCTTTGGTTGTAGTATTGGGAGCAGTCCTTAAAGCATTTACACAAGATGACATAAGTAGCTAAGTGTTTCAGGAAATCTAAAGGACTGTGAAATTTTGTCTCTGAAGACTTGGGGGTCTGAGCAGAGTCAAGACCTTTCCCCTCACTCACTTGAAAATTTTTGAATATAAACTCAATTAAACCTTTTTTTCAAGATAAAAAAAAAAAAAAAAAGAAGACAGATTAGGAATTGCAGACCTCTACAATTACTAAAACCATTAATCAAGTTCAGTTTGAAAAAAAGAGCTGTGTAAAACCAGAGGTCACAGATTGTAGCATGAGCACCTCTTCCTTGTAAAGTCTAGCAAAAAAGCCCTAAAGAGTAACTCTATGTTTCTAAGGGGTGGAACTAAGTAATTTAATTCCCCAACTTAAAAAAAAAAACCAAAAAAACCCAAAAAACCCCCCAAACAAAACAAACAAACAAAAAACAAAATAAAAACCAAAACAAACAAAAAACCCCACACAAACAAAAACAAACAAAAAACCAACCAAACAAAAAAACCACCCACAAAACCAAACAACAAAACCCCCCAAGAAAACACCAATAAACAGAAAAAAAAAAGCCAACTTCAAGGCATTCAAGTCTCCAAGAGAGAACACCCTTCCTGTGGCCCTCTGGGCGCATGGCTTGGCAGTGGGCACAGCCCTGAGCAGAACCTGCCAGTGCTTTGGTTGGTCAAAAGGCACAGTTCCAGCCCAGACCTCCACCTTTCAGATCTGACTGTCTTGGAATTCTTTGTGTTTATCTCTGCAACATCTCTGATGGAACAGAAATGTTACCAAGGGAAGCTGCCATCAGAGAGCTATGACCCACACTCCTAGAAGTTCTTCAGAGTCTATGTAAATGGTCCCAAAAAGTTCCTGCCAGGGCTGGGAGCTGAATCCAGGTTCTCAAAACACAAACCTCTGCTGAAACCAAGGGTCATTCTTTCCCCTGCAGCAGACAGCCTGAATCTCCTGACAGAGCTTCCACAGGGAGCCTGAAGACTGGATTTTCACCACTGCTGGGAACCACATTCTCTTACGTCTTTTCTCTCCATTGCCCATCAAGCAGAATATGATGCTCTGCATGCAGCCAAAACACATTTCCTGCTAGCTTGTTCTGCAGTATAAATGTGAGAAGAACAAAGTCATCGACAAAACCCAGGTACTTCCAATTCCATGTGTGCTTCAGCATCACATGCTGCTGGAAGCCTAAAACTGCTGCTGCTGAAGGCAGCCAGGTGGGCTGGGGCTTGTCAGGTCTTTGCTGGGAGGCTCTGTGATTGCAATCCCTGGCACTGGTGGTTTCATACACTCAAGGTGGCTTCTGATTATGGCAGAGACTGTGGTGGGCAGTTTTACTGCATGCTGGATGGCCAGGCTGGGCACGGGGGTGCCTCTGGGTATCTGCAGCCAGCAGTTAAGAAACATCTGCTGGTCTGTGGTCCTTTTTCAGGTGCCCATTACATGTCCCTGTGAAAGAGATCCCCAGAGACATGGAAACCTGCCAAATCCCTGCTATATTCACCTCAAGAGTCCCCACAATGCCCCTTGTGTGGCAGGAGTGGAGACTGCAGTTCATCCCCATCCTCTGAAGGCAACAGCAATCCTGCTCCAATCTCACCGGGTTTCAGAAGGAAGCCTGCACCGTTCTGCTGGCTTCTTGACTCAAATTACAGTCATGGGGTAGGAAATAGGATCACCTCCTCTTGATTAGAAAAAAGACATTTCTGCTTCCTGTGATTTATATGCACTGTTCCCCATTAAAACTGTCACCTGGATGATTGATCCCTGAAATTCACCACATCACATTTTCTTTTGATGCTGTTTACTGAAAACAACTGCTTTCCCCAGCCAACAAGTCATTCATTCCAAATACAGTAATGAACCTAATTGAAATATATAAACAGGGGAAGAAAACATTTAAAATATATCAAGCATTTCACACAGCCTTTCAACATTTCCTTTGCTTTTCCTCCCTTCTATAGGTTCTACAGGTAATAAACTCCTGCTCACTTGGAAGGTTGAAAGTGAATGTTTTTTATTTCCTTGCATTCTTGTTCCTGGGTGCTCATGGAGACACTTCTGTGTTACTGCAGGTCTGCAAATGTCTGCTGCTTCAACACACTTCTGCAGCAACACTGACAACCTATAAGGACATCTCTGGCAGCCCAAGATAATGTGTGTACACAAAACAGGAGCAAATTTCCCAAACTATTTAACTCTGGATTGTAGTGAATACTGGGAAGCTTATTTTATTTTATAAGCAAGAGTCAAGTCCGTGTCTTTGCAAGCAAGTTGGCATGACTGTTACACACAATTTCAGGTGTGAGTAAGGGCAGTACTAGGTCCCAGTAATAAGGACACGCTAGCAGAAATTCCCATTGAAATTTTAGCCCTTCTACACCAAAAACCAGCAAGCTGCCTGGCAATTCCAGGGAAGTAGCTCTGTCATATGGGAAACTCAACCCATGAGAATAAAAACCTAAATCCCAGAGAGGGACTGGTGGCTTGCAAAACTGCCCTCAGGCAAATCTCACTGCCAGGAGAGAAACCTCAAGTTGAGGTGTCTGAGGAAAAGCCCATCTTGCATTTAAAGTAAGGCATATGACTTGTTGTGCACACTCCCCTTTCTTTTGTTACATGATCTTGTTGTAATTAAGCCATGCTTCGTTTGGAGTTGCAACTTTCTGTATTCAACCACTGACCACATATCCTCCCCCCAAACGTCTCTAAGTCTTTAACAAAACCATGAATGATGAGCAGCTATAAGTCTCAGGGAAGGAAAAGACTGTAGGTCAGTTTGTGAGGAAGAGAATTAAAGCAACTTCACATCAGGCTAGGAGAGAAATGTGTCCTGGATAGACTCACAGAGACTGAGAGCTTAGAAAAGAACAGGAACATGTGTAAATCCTGACTGAGACAAGCTGGCCGATGAAGAGTATTAGGTGAACTGACCTTCCTCAGGAACACTCTGGGCCTACCACTTGGCTGGGTCTCTTTAATACAGGCATGTTATTATCTAACTACACTGTTAAAGAAGCCTCACAAACCCATTCCTTGAAAGATGAAATTACAGCACTAAAATTCATACAAAAGATAAAAAGCAAAGGGTATTACTCACCCGCAGTATTTCTTCCACACAACTGGAGTCATTGGGAAGGGTAACCTAAGTTTAAAGAAAAAAAAAGAAATGTTTAGTCAGGTGCTGGATGCAAAGTTCAGTGACTACCACCACACAGGTGAACAGCTAACAAGCTTCTGTTTGAAGACTGCTGTATCCACACTTGCTGCCTATCAAATTTTCCCCTTCAGATCAACATAAATCATCAGCAGGACCCTTTCTGTCAAAAGTTGTTTTTCTCTTGCACGCTGCTTTGTGCTACTAACAACACTTTTGAAGCAATAAAGTACTCTGATTTCCTCACAGTTGAGCACTGGCACTGAAATTGCCTGCAACTTCTGTAATTGAAGAAGATCCCACTGTTACTCCTATCAGCATCCTTCAGAGAGAAGGCGAGGTTTGGTTTAACCTGCCACATGCTGCAGCGAAGGACAGAGGTGATAACAGTTAGGAGAAAGCTGTTATCATCAACTATCTTATCCTACAGCTTAATAGGCTAACAGCCCAGACAGCTCTTAAAACTTAAACATATACTGTAGTAAAATACTGGTTGGACTATAAGGGAGGTTGCTGATTTTGTTGTCTCTCACTTCATCAGCCTGTTGCAGGTTAAGTATCCTCTGAAGCCTGCACTGCACACAGGAATCCACCTCGAGAGGCTTGACAGCTACTCCTTCTCCCCTTAGAAAAGTGCAATGTATCTGTGTATATAATCATACCCATGCACACACATGGTGGTGCTACTAATATATTCCAAATGAAAACACTTGTTAAATGGTATTTACAGCATTTGCCACAATCCCTCATTCCAAGGACATGACAGAGCACAAAATCTAAATACTGTGAACAATTACAGACACAGGCAGACATGACTTGTATGTACAACCATTCTGTAGCACTTGCAGATAGATATGATGGGCTTTTATCATTGGGGTAAGGGACAAGAGGAAGAAAAGATATTCAGGAAGATACCAAAACATAGGTAAGCCCTTTGTGCCATGAATATTCAGTGAGACTCTTCTGCCTGATGCTTCTACTTTATTGCTCTTAGTATATGGTTTTGTAAAAGATACTCATGACTAAGTTTAATCCCTCTCATCTTAATCTGCTACGGAGCTTGACCAAAGGCACCGACCATGGCCTTCCACCAGTAAGCTTCAAGAATAAATCCACACAGCTACAGAAGTTCAAAGACCACAAAGACCTGCTATATCACCAAGTTCATGCTCTGCTGATGTAGCACATAGTCCCTGTATCTTCTATTACTGTGGCTAGTCTGACCCAAAAACTGTAGGGAAATGAGTCTCCCATCCCTTCCCTTAATAAAGTATGCAGCAGTGTTGTAAACTGCTTGGTAATTTTTTATGGTAACAGTTAAAATTTTGCTTCCAGTGTCACCCCAGCCTTTCTGTAGAACTCCTCCCACTACTCTAAGGAATTAATTAGTTTCCTTCACATTTACACCACGCACAGACATGCAGAATTATGCTCCACTTTTCTCAAATGCTGTATGTTCAACTTTTACCTTCTTTCCTGATAAACAAGATTTTCCTCCCCTTTGGCTTATTTCATCACAGTTCTCTGAATTCCCAACAGTTCATCAGTACCTTGGCAAAGAATTACTCAAGTGAATCTGACTACACTGCAGGGATATTAGTGATTTTTATCTATGATAGATTATAATTTTCCATAATATCACTTTAAACATAAAAAAAGAGCCTTATCTTTTGTTCCCTGTGTCTATTCAACTGAAATCCCATAATAGACCTAGGCTGAGAACTGCCAGCGGATGGACAGCATGAACTGCAATAGGCCTGCAGTCCATCCTCACACTGCATGACTTGGATTTCGTGGGATTTCCTTCATCTCCCTACTTTTGACTTAAATAATTGCTTTCCCCCTCAATACCTGTAAGTTCTTTGCTAATCTGTGTTTTCAATTCCTCATACCAGCTCCCCATTCAGTGAGGAATAAAGTTAATCAAAAGGTGAGCGAGCAGGGGTATTACTGCACTGTGCAGTGGGACAATGGGAGTACATGTGTCTTTAATACATGCTTCATTTTTTTCATTGAAAAATAAGTGTGTTGGAATATGAGAACAAAACAAATACTCCCCCAATAAGCCTAGAGTGTACACATCAACCACAAAATTTCTCACAGCAGTAACAGGAGCAGCCCAAAATCCAGCTGAGTGAGTCAGACTGGGATGAGTGAGAGCAGCAGAGGTACAGAAGCTGCCTCTTTATTTAACATCCCTCCCTACCATTACACATGCCAGCTTCAATGGTTGGCCAATGTACCATGTGTATTCCTTTGTTTGGAAAAGTGATGACTCTGTACCTGGCTATTAATACAGGGCAGAGTGTGTTCTTGTCTCACAGTCTTCTGCCAATTCACAGCCCTGTTTAAGTTTATGTTACATCACAACTAATGATGATAATAACAATAAACATACCGTTTTACTTTAATAAAACCTACTACATATTATGCAATCACCACCAGCTTCTGCTGGCAGCACTTGCTAATAACTTTAAATGCTCATGCATCAATTTAATTGTGTTAATGGCAAAGAAGATTTTAATGGCTTGACAGAACTTTTGTTCCCTTTGGCATTGCTTTGTTTTGAATCACTGGTATTAAAGTAATGCAAGATGTCAAAGTGCTGTGATTGTCATATAGGGAGATCCAAGTAGGAGCTAGCACAAAGAGGAAAACATTTACATTGATGCAAACATTAAAAGAATAATTATTACAACATGGCTATCAGAAAGAAGATCAATGTAAGAGTCTTTCAGTACATTACTATTAATGGATTTCTAAAGAAATGAGACCATTTTTCTAAATTCATGCTGCAGTTGCACATTCTAAGAGACTTGAAAGGCACAGATCTATTAGAAACTTAGTCTATTTTGGAAAAAAAAAAAGCGATAAAACAGCCTCTCAAGCTTTCAAAGGGTGAATCAAAAATTGCAAGTTTAATTGTCCATAAACACTTGTGTGTAGCTAGCAAGTATGAGCAGGCCCACATGGCACACCATGGCATCCAAGCATAGATTCATCAGGACAGAACAAAACAGAGCACATACAATATTCATCACCAAGTGCTAGTGCTATAACAAATTATTATAAGAATTGCCATTAATAAACTGCCACATTCCTCCTGTAGTTTAATCAAGATGGGACATTCATCCCATAGTACTACTTTCCCAATCCAATAAAACTCAAGCATTCTAGGACCCACTATATGATTGTACACCCCACCACACCTCCACTCTCTTCAGCTTTTCAGAGTCTAGAAAGGAGGGCACAGCTTGCACTTGTGCACACTTTTGGTGCTTTTTCTCCTTTGTGAGCAGCATGGTCTAACTCAGTTGGAAGGACAGATTCCAGGAATTCGGCTTCCACAAGACCAAGTGGTGGCAGTTCACATTAGGAGCTCTTCTCTCGGCTGGCAGTACATTTACAAACCCCAGACTGAACACCAGTGAATGCTACATAAGCTGCAGACAGACATACTGAGGTAATAAAACTTCAATCAGAGCAAGAAGATTTCACAGCGGCTACATGCTACACTGAACTCATCTTCCAGTTTCCTTTTAATCTGGCACAACTCTTCTGCATCAAAACCCTTCATGTTTACTTTTAAATATTTCTTGCTAAAAATCAAAAAAGAAAAGGTCAGATGGTCAAAATATTCCAGCTAATACAGGGCTGTATTCTAAGGCTCTCTTCACTCTTTGGTCTCACAGGAGAGAGAAGAGAGCTTAAATGGTGTAGAACCAAAGGTCTAATGCATGGCTTGGATGGCTCAGTGCTGAGCTTTTAAGGGAGGGAAGCAGGGCAGAAATCTAAGAGGGAGGAAATAGTAGCCATTAATGTTATGTAGATCAAATGACTTTGGGTAAATGGCTACAATATCTGATGAGTCATGTTGATCTAACCTTCCATTTATTCATTCAACAGTTCCTTGACCACTCTTACCTCCTGGACAATTTATAACCTGCATGAGATCAGATTTTGAGTTTTATGGCACAGAAAAATCATATAAAGACTCTTTCCTCTGTAATTTACATTCTACAGCAGACATTTCTCAGAAATATTAGCAACACAATCTTCCAACAGACTTGTCAGAATAGTTCTGAAAATTCAAATGTAGTGCCACAAAGCAGAAATACACAGTGAATAATGTCTTTGCCAGAACTGACCAACCCTTGTTTCATTGATGCATGAATGGCATTCAACAAATAATCTCTTCTTCCTATGTCTGTTTTATTGAGAAGTGTTGCGTGTAAAATGAATCTAGGAACCCACCCTCATTTCTTGCATGTGATCAACATGTGCTTATACATCAAGAGCTCAGCTTTCCTTGTCATCTCCTTTATCAAGGAATCCATTTTGACTCTGGAGAGATGAAGCTCATACTACCATTTACTCTTTCGAACACAAATTGATTTTTCATTTGCCAGCATGAAAAGATCCTGTGCATGAGCCTTGATTAATCATTTTCAGTGTGCACCACACAGTGATAAGAGGAAAACACTTAGGACACCAGAAACAGCAAAACTAGGACAGTCAGAACCCTTGTCCTGTGAATGCTGTCAGCTCCTGCCAAGCTTGCCATTAACAGAGGGTGCTTGGTTTTTCTGACTAACACAAGTGGGAAATGGATTGGGCAGTACTAAGAATAGCAGAGTATCCAAATACGAGATGTTGGACAAGATGATCTCTGAAACATCTTTCAAACCTCTGTGAACCAATGATTCCATTTTTGTGATACACTCATTGCAAGTCTAGGAACAGGCAATACTGCACCTGTATTTGAACAGAGTATGCACCCATACCCTTCCAACACCAGCTTGCCTTCAATTGCCATCAGTATTTCATTACATGCTCTGGTTTCATTTCTCGTCTTCAGTAAATCCCAACATTCCCCTCAGCTGCCATCTGACCACACATTTCTCCTCCTGAGAAAGACGATTGTGCATTCACTGCAAGTTCAGTTCACCCCTCTGCTCAGAGCCCACTGTTCAAACCTTCTCAGGTTGTTTCACAGTTCATGCTTAGTTCTGTTTTCTCTCCCATTAACAGTTTGCCCAAAAAGGCTCACTCACGTTAAAGACATTTGAAATAGATGCCAAGTGATTTCACCAGCCTGGAGGATCCTGGTTCTTCCTTGCCAACTTTAGTGCAAATGCATAAGAACAGGTGCAGCAAAAGTGCAAGTAATGAATATTAAAACCTGATGTTAGGTTTTTTCTGGTGTATTTGATATTCAAGTTGATACCACCAACATATATTAGTGCTGTATGTTTGTGTTTTGGAGGAAACTGAATGAAATCAAACACAGCAGTATTAAAAAAAACCCCAAAACACACAAAATTGCTCCCTTGACATTCAGATACATGTTTTTCATGGGTTATTCATTCTCAAGGGAGCAATTTGTGGGTCCCAAATAATGTATATTCACTGTTTTCCTTTAGTGCCTCCAACATTCTGGAACCAAAATACCAAGAGAAGACTGCATTTCCCATTATTTTTACCCCCAAAACACCTCCTGGGGCTTATTAAAAAGTCTGTTAAAAATATACTTTTTTAATATAAATATAAAAAATTAGGAGATAGAGAAAAATTATTGCCTGAAAAAATACAGAGAGCTGATCCTCTGTTCCCCCTTAATAAAAATATTGCAAAAGCAATTGTGCAAAATATACATTGACAGGAGAACCTGAAAACACAAAAAAAGTTTTGAGGAGCAAGTTAATGCATTTGTTAAGCTGAGACAGCCTGGCCTGGAGTCAGAGCTGCTCTTCCAGTGATGGATGGAGAAGTTTATGCCTTTTCTGTGGAGTAAAGCACATTAGCTAGGAAAACCAACTTACTAGTGTGGTCCAAAATGTGACTGAATCAGACTCACATCGATTTTAGAGAACTCTAGTTCAGAAGCCAAAGCTCCCCACAATGGGTACCTTTAGTTTCATACAAATCCAACGACTCTAATATGGTCCTCTCCAGTCACCAAGAGCCACACAAACCAGGGCAGTCACACCAGCTGGGGTGACCAGCCCACAGATTGGAAGCAATTACAGTTTGATATCCCTACAAAGAACTCAGCTTACAATGATCTCCCAGTCCGGGCAAGCCCAACTGCAATGATGTTTTTTCACTGCCATTTAGTTCTGCTACAGCGACTTTTAAACCAGACTGACCTGGATGTGACAATTACATATTTCTTCTTCTTCCCTGTGTGTACTGTATTTAGCCCTTTTTTTTTTTCTTTTTCATTTCTTTGATGTTTTCTTTTAACAATACCATTTCAATGTTGATCACCATGAAATAGTCATCCTTGAAAGCATAACATGCTGATGTTCAATTTATACTCAATGGTTCACTATTATTTTCATGCAGCAAATTGCCAAACTCTAATAGAGGGAGAAGTCTGATCAAGTGATCTCTCACCTCAAGGTCTCCTGAGAGTTTTTTAATGTAGGTAAGGCTGCACATTTTACTTATGGAATATTCTGAGTGTAGTATTTTGGAAACTCACCATAATGAAAATACCAGAGAAACAGATAATGTCAGGATTAAGCCAGGCCCCATTAAAAGCAGCTTTTGCAGTACTTAATTTGTCACCAAAACACTGGCTTGCATAAAGGGTGTTGCAACAATTTAATGCTGACAAAGAGTAAGAAAATCTGGAACATTAAACTTCCACTCCTTTCCGTCTCTTTCAATGCCTCCAGGTACTTATTTACTTACATAAAATAAGTACATTTTCTTATGTGCCTTGGCATCTTCAACTTATTCTGGAACAGGTTACATTTCCATTAAAGGGATGATAAAAGGCACCCTGACCTAAAAAGCCACCGTGCACTTGTCCACTCGAAACATCAAAGACTGACTAACTGACTTTGCAATCCTCTGGTGAGGTGAGATATATGATGTGGCAGAAATAATGATCAAGTGTCTGTTTCTTGTCTTCCTTTTGCCACATTGAATGAAATCTAACTTCTCCAAAGACAATGAAGAGGTATAGAAAGTGTATGAAGGGAGCTTGGCTTCCAAGTGTATTTGCCCTCAGTTAGGGGGATGCAAATCAGACACCATATTTATTCTCAGCGTAACCCATTGAGGAGAACCTCTTGGAAATTATGTAAAATCCCTTTAATATACAGACATAGATGTCTAAATTTAATATAACTTGGATCTCCTTTAAATCTATTTCACATTAGTGGAAGGTGGTGTCCCCAGCACACGCCAACATGAGAGCAGCATCAGCCAGGAGTTGTATAAACTCCTGCTAAAATAGTAGCAAAGTCACCAGGTCAGATTGTGGCCTTTGTGACACAACTAAAACTCCACTGATGTCAGTGAAGTTGCATCAGTGTAACCTGAAGCATTATCTGACCCCATGAATTCAGACTGTAACATTTCTTTGGAGGTTTTAAAGAGGAACCTTTTTAAAGATACATTTACATCTGACAGTACCTTCTCTGTGGCTACCAGGATACAGTGGGTACTGTGTTTGTTACCTGTTCCACTTTATTTTTTAAAAGTGAGTATGAATGCTCTCACAGAAAAATGTACTCCTGGGTATAATTTGTACAGCAGTTTGCACAGCTGCAAGTCCAGTGCTGGGACCCAAATTAATTGCTCAGAGCCTGTTTGCAAATTAGTTGTTTTCATACATCCTTCCATCACAGTCACAACTTGTAAATCATGTCCTCAGACCATCTTCAAAATAGAGGGTCAGAATTCAAAGGGCAAGGACATGGTTCCTGCTCTAGGGGAAACAAAACAAATGTATTTTGAAATACATTAAAGTTTAAATACCAGTACTACCTGTTAGCAAAAGTAGTCTACACAAATAAATTTTTAACATAAACTTCAATCAAACGAAATTCTTACATGAAATAAAAACAATTTTCCAAACAATACAATTAATAATTATATTATTATTGTGATTGCGTCCAAATCCAGACCACATTAAGAGCCAGATCTTATGCTCATTAAATATTAAAAGACACACATATTTTAACTGCCACCGAATGTCATGGTTATCATACAAAAGGGGAGCTAAAACAACAACTTTTTGGACAGTACAGAACTTAGAACAAAGAAAATCTGATTTTGAATGGGATCATTATGGTCTCTCTTTTAGTTACATTTCCAATTAAAATGCTTTGATCTATTAATGCCAAGGGACGCTGCTAAATGTGTTCAATGCAGAAGTCGCATAGTTTTCCTGAGCTCCCAAAATCTCTTAGATCTGTGTGCTCTTACGCTGTGTGCAGTTAAACCAGTCACTAAAATGAAAAGATATCTAAGAATAACTCACTTCCATTAGATTTATAAATCACATTAATTAATTCTACATCTCCAGTGGTGTAGAGACCAAACTCTAATGTGAGATCTAATTAAAGAAAAGGGGGAAAAAATTGGAATTGAAACACAGAAGTAACTGTTTAGCCTCAAATTAATGAGGCGCTATGCTAAGCAAGAATGTCCATAAATCCCTAATGAGGATTTTAAACACATTAAAACTTCCTAATACAAAGTGTTTGCCTTCCTTTTATCCAATAACAAATAAGCCAATAATTTTCTGCCTCTAAATGACACTATTAACTGTCATGGCATGTTTTATTTGACAAACCCTCCATTCAAATACAGTAAAACCAATTAATTTGCCTGCTGTGAAATGTGTTTCTTGATAGCTTTTATGTGATTTTTCTTCTCAAAGAAATGTAAATAGGAAGTCAATGTAGGTGCCTGATTTTGCTTAAAAATCCGCTGCAATAACTATAGATTTTCTAGTCAGTTTGCATTTCAAATGAATTGAAAGATAACCTCCATTTTCAGGTCATCAATCACATAATGGTCTCCTGATAAGTAAACAGTTACAGAGTAATAGTTTTATTACTAGGGAAATGGTCCCGTATTTGAGCCGTGATAGTTGCAAAATCACCACTTTGTTCCATAATAAATAAGGGTTTGCACTCAGGGGGTTTGGCCTCTGCCGCGCCCGGCACCCACCGCAGCAGCTCCACCGCGGCCCGTGGGACCGCACCGCAATTAAAGTCCGTGTGTCTCAAGGGTGGCCACGGGGATGCATTACATTTTTATTTTTTTTGTCAGAAAAAAATCTATAGAACAAATAAAAGATAATTCTGTGGTTTCAATGGTCCCCCGGGCCCCACTTAGTAGATCTCAGCAGAGCAAAGCAAGACCGTGTTACGACTGCCCCACATTAAGCTGTATGTGAATCCCCGAAGCTCTTGGAAGGTTTGGTAACTGGCGAGATCAGCCCACTAAAAGGTACATGTTACCCTTCAGAAACAGACTTCTGTCAGGCTGTGCCCACCATGTGAACTGAACCACACTGTACTCTGAAGGCAAAGCAGAGGATACTGCGTGGTGTGCCATTCTTTATGAGCCCTAACTGAATGCCAATTAATCTTTACAAGATATGTACAGTTCTATCAGCTCTTGCACTGCATCACGTTCACATGGAGACTGTGGTGCCTTTGCCTCGAGATGCAAACACAACTTGAAAAAAACCCACGACACCCCCCATACGCACAGAGCGAACTGGGAATTAAAGCAGAGATGCCACCAGCGCTGAACAGGACTTAAGTGTGCTCATTTATTTAATCATCTGAAATGGATTACCAACCAGAACCAGGCAATTTATGTAGCATACCATGACAGCTGATGTTCAATTTGCACTCTCCTGTGCCTGTGTTTCTTATTGAACTAAGCAAAAAAATCCGCCACTTCACTTGGCGGAGCAGAGCCAAGGCTGCCTGACATGTGAGGAGGGCTGGGGACAAGTGAGGCTGGGGAAGACCCAAGGCAGGAAAAGGTGCTCTGCAGCTCTGGTAGCCACCATACCCATTGCGGAGACAGGTGGCCCCAACCCTGCATTTCTTCCTTTTTCCCAACAGAAGTTCCCAGTACTATTACTACAAATTTTTGCATAGTGACCTTTCCACAGGAACGTCTGAAGAAGCAATCTTATATTTACATATTATCATCATATAAAATTATATAAGTATGTATTCAAGTAAGACAAGAATGCATTCTGCAAATATCCATATTTTTGCTCCTTAACCACAATTCTATTTAATAAGCTTAGGAATTGAATTGCAGCAGCTTCAAAAAGTAAATTGAAGAGACCTCTTGCCCTGCCTTAACAGGGAGAAAAACACTGTCTTTCTATACACTCTCAGATAATAAAAAATCCCAAATTAAACTTTAAAAACATTTAAGTGAACTACGCTTGACACAGTCAAATATAGAAAATCAATTTCAAGTTGATTGAAATGAAGCTTTTGAGCTTAAGATACTGCATATTGTAACCTGCAATTTGCTCACTTTGCAATCCAGTGTTCCTGAAGTATGAGCTAGCTCCACCTCTCCCAAATACAGCTGTCAGCATCTATTTCTGATGACAAAATGTAAATAAAAATATTTATATTTTTACAAAGGACCTGATATGATATCCCACATCAACAACTTTTACATCTACTTCTTAATCGAGACATTGAATTGGGCTAAGACCACCTGACATTATTTCACTTCTGACCTTTTCAACTGTCAAAGCAGACAGATTTTTATCCTACAAGATTCGAGCCAAAGTCTCAAAGGTGCAGTGCCAGAGCATTAATCCATTTCACTAGACAGTCATTGAAATTATAATTGAAAGTTCAACTTACTTTAGCATTTTATGCTGAAATACTTCTGGCAGCCCAGGGCAGAAAGTCGAAATCTGGTTTCCAATGGAGACCATTTCCAATGGTTTCTAAATGTTGGCAGCAGAATTCCTTATTGTCAGAGAGATCAGCAGATGCCAGCTTCCATTAATTTACTTTCTGTGACTGCTGCTCACTTCAGGAAGCCTTTCTTTACCTAAGGATGCTGACCTGCTGCCGGATCCCATCAGAAACGGACACTGATTTATTAGGAGACAGGGGACACTCCAGGAACATCCCCTAGAGCATCCAGGGCAGAACCCATCGCTCCACTTATTCTGACTGATGCCGTAAGCAGACACAAATCTGCACAGAAGACATCATGCAGACCTGTAAAAGCTCCAAAATCAAGCTAAATAAACTGACCTATGTGTATCACACTATCAAGAGTAACTCCAGAATCTGAAGGATTGTTAGACAGTTTTTCCTCTTCACCAAAAGACTGTCTTAAAGGGAAAAGAATTCTGAAATTTTGAATTTGAAAAAAACATCACCACTTTAAGTAGTGAGTGGGCTGTAAATCCTTTGTTCTGGTATTCTGGAGCTGCCCAGAGGTCTTTGGCCAGAAAGTTCCTTATAAATAACACTTTATTATTCTTAGACTAATCTCAAAAGCTATCTAAACAAGTATTTAACTTGGAAGACATG
This sequence comes from Formicarius rufipectus, assembly GCA_013399695.1. Classification (NCBI taxonomy): domain Eukaryota; kingdom Metazoa; phylum Chordata; class Aves; order Passeriformes; family Formicariidae; genus Formicarius; species Formicarius rufipectus. The sequence goes on from VXAU01001361.1 coordinate 286,015, forward strand.
TTTCATTACAATCTAAACATATTTTTTCTTCATTTTTGAAGATGGGGTTGACTAGAATTCTAGGCACCTTACCCAGAGGCTAAAAAACTTCCTATATGGGAGCAGGAAGGGAGAAAAGGGAACCTGAGATCTAATACCTGTTAGGCAATGATAGGTCATTTTATCAATCTTTTCAGGACTACTGTTGTATTTGCTCTATAAATTATACTGTCTTTATCTACACAAGGTCCTTTAAATCCTTAGTGCCAGGATATTAGCCTGATAATTCAAAGCACTGAGAAATAATGCGGCAGCAATGCATGAGCAATGGGAACAAAACAGCCCTGAGGACCACATTAACTGGGGGTGTGTTGGGTCTCCTTGAGGCGCACCAGTCTCAAGGCTCTGCTCTCAAAGTCAGACCATTAAGGCAAGGAGAAAACAGACTGGCTCCCAGGCAATGCAAATCTCACAAAGGGCATTGGAGACAAATACCAGAGTTGCACGATACCTTTGGGACAGCAGCAGTGACATTAGCAAACCTTCTGTACCCTTGGAGAGGATATCTTGGCACTTACTGCTTCAGCACCTTTAATTACTTTGCCGCTGCCAGCCTATCTGACGTGTCTCTTCTATTCTGCACATGCACACGGGTGTCTGTGCATGCAACTGAGGGTTTATGAATTTCTCCTTCCCTTTCCTCCTACTTAGATCTCAATGGCAAAGATCATCTACTGCTCTCTGGACTGCTGCTAGTGTCATTTCCCACACACAATGTGACTGCTTCAGCGGTAGTTTGGGTCCAGGTCTTGGATGTAACACAAGTAGCAGCTGCTCTCTGGATCCCAAACTGGGTTATTACCTTTAATCTGGTTTTCTGCATTGTACTCAATCCACAAACACTGTCAATGCTCCAACACAAAACTGGTATTACGTGCAATGGGATCAAGGACATGGGTGCTTTAACAATCAGCTTTCAGTGAAAACAGTTAATTTCGGTTTCATTTCACAAAAATATTCTGGCAAAATTTATTGAAGAAAAGAAAGAATGTTGAAACCACAAAGAGGATTTGGGAATTTATATTTTCATTTTGCTAGATGTGTACTGCATCTTTGGGCAAGTTAATTAGCTCTGCATTTCTATGTTTAGGCATCTGTATAAACACAATAAGCAACAGATGACTTGCCACACCACCTAGTTATGCCAGGAAAGCAGTGGTTTGGAGATCCTCAGCAGGACAGTGTCATATAGGAGTGACATATATACACAATGCTGTATATGACTGGAGATTCCTGACTGCTGTAAATGTCAATCCTCAATAAATGGTTTGACCTTTTTTATCTATTATTTCCATTTTGTAACTGAAATCAGGTCTGACACGCTGAGCATTTCAGGGGAATAAATGCAGCTTGGGGAAGACTTTGCAGTCTCATGTCTCACATCACACCCTTGAAATGCATGATCTCCCCAGAAATACAATGCTGTCTTGGTACTTAAGCCCCAAGGACCTCCAGCATCTGTTTGCTCGCTGACCTAACAAGCCAATGAACCCATTATCAGCATGTCTCCATAAGCCAACAAGGTTTCTTTTAGTGGAACTGCTTAAAAGCACACAGCAGTTTGATCTTAGAGAAGTTATTCTTTAGGCATTTAATTGAGATCTTCCATGGGCAGAGTCACATTCTAGGTGAACCCACTCCTGCACTGACTACAGAGAAAAGCCAGGGTCACCACTCTGCTTAACTGGGGAGTCTCAGTTAAAAACTGAAAGTTAGGTGAATTAAATATGGATCACAAACCCCACAAGTGTGCAGCAGCTCATGTGCCAGGCTGAACTCGCAGTGTAGAAATGGAAACAGATGGGAAATAAATTCCTCATCAGACAGTGACTTGGGGATCTGAATGCAAGATCGAGAGCCAACCACTCATGTTAAGCCAGACAATGAGCAATTTGTTGTCTAATGATAATTTTGAATTGGAGGGAGGAAGGGGAATTGCTTTGATTTGGACTTAAAACAATATTTTAAAAACTTTACAGAAAGATGAAAATTTGAAATTATTTGATGATTTAAAAAACAACAACAACAACAACAAAAAACCAAAAAAAAAACCTAGACAGTGATAAAAATGGAGGAGTCTCCTACTGATCTCAATCTGTTAAACCACTTTCTTGAAGGATATGAAACAGAATAATGGCAGGCACTCCACAAAGAAAAAACACATAATTTGCTTTACTAAATGAAAAAGTCAGTTAGGCAAATGCCTAAATGTCTGCCTTATTGTCACAATTCCCTAGAATTTTTAAAACCCAATAAAATAAAACAATATTAAGAGAAGTGGCAGTGCTGCTAAATTTGATCCTACATGGTAGAAACTCTGTCCCCCAAGTTGCAGAGCTGAATGGCTCAGTTTCAGGCTTTCCTTACCAACAGCTTTGCCAGTGGGATAATGGAAAATCCAGTTTCCCTTCCACATACAACTCAGTTTATTAAAATCAGAGGCTTGTTGCAGGGCTAAATATGTGTGTGGTGTTCTGACAGAAATGATTCTGTTTGTGTGCAACCAGGAAGCTGAACAAAATTAAGATGAAGAGACTCTCAGAAATTATTAAACTGCCAAATTTTTTCATTAGCTTTTCCAGAGAGCAGCCCTGCTTTAACTGGCTGAAGGGAAAAAAGCCATTGCATCTGAAATGGCCAGAAGAGAGAAAAAGCTGGCAGAATGATGTCTTCCTAGGTGAGGATAGTCCAAGACTTAATTCCATGTGTCAGTGCAAGATAACACACAGTCATACGCATATGATCTCATCAGCCCTTCAGGAGACAGGATTTTACTTGATGTTTGGTAATATTATTTTAGAGACTTTCTTAATATGCTTGCAGAAAACACAAACAAGGAAAAAATGCCATGTAAACCTCGATCTAGATACCACTTAAAGGGATATGCAACCATTATAATCAGAGTAACCATGGCATGATTAATTATGAGAGGGACAAAAAAACCCCAAAAACCAAACCCAAAACTAACCAACCAGTAGCAATTCCATGTGTTGGCAAAAGTACTTGCTGCCCACATCTCTCCCAAACCTATCTGCACCCCCATGCATACACATGTGCATCCCTTGGGCCAGCAGTGCACCCAACATGGATCAGCTGGAGTGTCTTATTGAACCTACCAGCGTGAAAAACATTCCTGCTGCCACCCTTGCCCTGCCACCACAAGCTGCATGGAGAGCTCCTGCCTGTCTTCCCCTCCAGCAGGCAGGCATTCCAGACAGTGTGATGGTTCCCAGTACAACAACACAGGGGTATGTTTTGCAAAAAGCATTCCAGAGCTTTGTACCGACTCAAAGGGAATTCAGGGTCAGTTACTGGATCACTTCTTGAGACACTGTAGGCATTTCCAGTGCCCCTGCCCTGAATGTCTCTCTGCAGGGACCCCAGGCAGGGGTTCCCCAGCAGCCTCAAGGCAAACCTGACCTGGTTTCTGTTGCCTTCCCCAACGCTATCAGGGTTTGCCAGCACAGCAGCACAACATGAGCTGGCTCCAACAAATTGCCCTTTGGCTCCTGCTGGAGCGACCTGCCAGCCCTAAGGTGCAGGAGCTGACTGCACCAGCAAAAGGGGTCATGCAGGTTTGGAAAATTTTCTTCTAAGCAACAAAGGCTAAAAACTTAGGACTTGATTCTCTGCTGTAGCTTGACATCTAGAAGGGAGGTAATAAAATTCTGCTGGAAGAAACTCCCTTCTCAGAGAGTGGCCTGGCCTGACTTGCAGGAGCGCAGGATTCCAGTTCCTGCTGAGCCACGTGTGGGTCCCTGTCCCAGCATCCACAGCAAACTGCCACTCCCGTCCAGACCCTGCTCAGCCCCCCAAACACAGCCCAAAGCCACCCTCAGCCTGCCCTCACACAGGGCCAGAAAAACTAACAATCAGAGCTTTCTTTTCAGCCATGAAAGCATGAACTCTGCAAAGCTTGACAGCAACTTGCTCTCCCAGCTAAGCCATCAGCATTTTCAAGCCTTAGGGAGATAGATACTTGTGTGTTTTTATATATAAAGTCATATGTATTTGTAAATACTCGGGTGATTTTCATACACACCCACTAGCCACACAATACAATGATAAATTATTTCAATAAATGACATTAGTCTGAGAAAGCAAGGATAGATATAATTGCACAAGGTTTAAACAGGATGTAAATCAGCATTAAAAGAAAAAAAAAAAAAGGCAAGTTCACATGAAGCTGTTTACTCCTAGAGAATCTCCACTGCTCTAACATTTCAGCAATAGCCTCCAGTCGTGAGCGTGCTGCAGGAAGTAACAGAGAGTGGTTCAGCAGATGAAACAAAGAGGACCTAATTACCATGCGAAGCACAACATCCTTCAGATGTGATGAGAAACGTGACTGCATGAAAAACTGGTCCTGGGGAAATTTCAAAATATGACCACCCAAGCATAAAGAAGAGAGTGGTGAAAACCAGAGAAATTGCAACATGAGGGTATAGTATTTCTATACAAAGAATATTAGTTTAAAAACATTTGCGTACAGATATTGTGTACATACACACATCCACATGCAGACAGACCAATACAAGGAACTATGTCATTGTGGGGGAAACCTAAAAATGTATAAAAGCTTTCAAACCACAGGCTACATATTAATCAAAAAATTACATAAATTGTTCATATGTTGATCCATGGAGATTCTTGATAGAAAAACAAACAGCCAAATGCATGAAAAACAACCAAATAGACTGACAATCCAGCACTGTCTTTCCATTTGCATTATACTGTATCATTTAATACTCACTTTTTTGCCTGTAATTCTACAGTTTGAATGTAAATAATTTATGAATAATGGCCATAAATTATTTTGGGTGGGTTATTGTGTGTGTGTGTGTGGTGGTTTGCTTATTTGTTGTTTGGTTTTTTTAAAGAAGAACACAGATGATAAGCAGTGACATCTTGGAACAAGGGAAAGCCTGACAGACAGAGGAGTCATGCCATTTGCAAAAAAGTTGAAAGAGATATTTAAAGCCACTGGCTCATGCTGTGCCTGGGCCCAGCACAGGAGCCATGTCGCGGGCTCTGCACAGAGCCCCTGCCAGCCACACAGAGCTCATACTGGTTTGGCACCAGTGCAACTGGGGGGATTGAGACCCCACCACCAGCATGATGTGAGACTATGCTGGGGAATGGCCAATACTCTCTCCAACATGGAATACAATATACCATTTCTGATTTTGATCTACGAAATAGCATACCTTTTTGGACAAGAAATTGCTAAAAAATTAGTATCTCCTGAATATCCTTTTGCTAGAGAACCAGAGCAAGACAGACATTAACCTATTCATTTAATACCCCAGTTCAGGGGGTGTGGAGGTGCATGTGAAGCTGATGGTGTGTCCTGGAAGGCTGTTCAAAGCATGCAAAAACTGAGAAATAGAGTTTGCAAATTCCTTGGCACGATCAATACTGTTCTCCAGCTCCAGATTCCCTTTATTGATGACAGCCTCCCTTGTTGCAGTGATTAGAGATTCTACATCTTTTAATCACAAAGAACATGACAACTACACCCTATCTATAGCTTTGTGAGTTACAGCAATTGATGCACTATCATAATTGCATTAGTGCAATGATAGCTTTTGGGTGTTACCCAAGCATCTGAATTTAAATATGACTGTATTTGTGACAAATTGACAAAGAAAATCTAATGTTTGAATCCAGCACTGATTTTAACCCATGCAACTTCTCTTGTCTCCCTTTGCCTGTTAGTGGTAGGGATGAACTATTCTTTTCCTGCCTCACTAATTCTAACCATAAAAAAATGGAAAGCTGACACTAAACAGAGATGGTTGTCTTGCATATGTGTTAATAGATATTTAAGTTTCAGGGGCAACATCTCACTCTTCTAATAAAGTATTGACTACTTTTGCTATGAGTGGGTGGATTTCAGCTTAGCCAATATTATTATTTTGAACACTTTTAGACAATTCCCCAGTTCATACCATAAAGTCATCTGAACACCAGTGCTTTTTCATTTCAGGGGATTTGTTTGTTTTATTTTTAGCCTGATTCCTGACAGAAATGAGACACCCACAGACTGCAGTCATGGGAGTCTGAAATAATGCATGTGTTTGTGCTCTCATACAAAAAGGGTGTTCAACTCACTCCTGCTGTCCAGCATCAAGGTCAAAAGATACGGAAACTCTTCGGAGTTTGAAAAGAAGGCAGTGGGGGAGAGGAGAGGGACCCTACTGCTGTCCCATTTCAGGAAAACCTAATAAAGCTCACCCTTTGTAAGATATCAGAGGATCCGCATGAGAGAAAGACATTACAAGCCAGGCTTCATTAGCTCCTCTGCTCACAGAGTGACTTCTTTTTACAAGAGAACAGAAGATTTCAGTCTCCTGAGCTGAAAGAAAGCACAGGCTGGCAGGGAAGAATAAGACTAGATGAAAAGCAGGTTCTTCTTATCTCTAAATATTTTCATACAAAGTATTGTCTTGCATCCCCCCTGCAGTGTCCCACCTAACAGCACTCAAAACAATGAGCAAGTGCCAGAGCTGATGCCTGCTACTTGCAGGCAATAGGAACTAATTCAGGACAACATCCAGCTTTTCCCAAAGACTGCCCCAGTGCCAAAACAGCTATGGCATGAGCCATGGGTTTCTCCTTGGAAGATCTCAGTTCAGCTTGCTGCTCTAGCAGAAGCTTTCCACGCAGCCCAGGAGACTGCACTCTGTCCAATGCTCAGCTTCTCACTGAAGGTCAGGATGATGGCCCAGAGCTTTTTGGAAGACCCATCACATCTGACAAGGGGGAGCCATATCAGGATTCCCAGCAGCACCTTGGCTGCAGGCACACCGGCAGCCACGGAGCAGTTCCTTGTGAGAGCTTCAGATTTACAGCAAAACCCCAAAAGCTACATGTCTAATATGTCACGAGAGATCAAGGACACCACTGATGGCCTAGATGGCTGTGGCAGAGATGTCCGAACACAACCCTGCATCACCTCCCAGCATCTCCACCTATGCAGTTAAGTGCTGGCAAGCACAGCACTGGCACCAGATCCAGCACGCTTGGCCATTATCAGAGCAACAGGCAGGGCTGGCACCACCTCTGCTCACTTTGGACACAAAGGACAAGGCCCAGAGTGACCAGCCCAGTCCCCAGCTCTGCAGCAGGGCAGAAGGGGAGGACACAGGGAGACTAATTTCCCTTATATCAACATGGAACTTCAGAACCACTCCTTTCCTTGGCAGAGATCCTCGAACAGTCTGTCCAACCACTGTGTCCTACTCAGTTGCTGCCTTCTAGGAAGGACTACTGAGCAGGAGGCAGCAAGTTGCCTGGAATCAGGCTCATGAGTCCAGCTGTAAACTTGGCTTTGCTGATGGAGTTATCATTTTGTTCTCATGACAAAGTACAGGAATGGACTGTTTAGTTTGGGAACATTTAAATAGCTGGAAGGAGAATGCTCAGCCCCAGTGTGCATAGAGTGTTTATTGTTCTAGATCAAAAGCCAGTATATAAACACATATCTTTAAAAAAATCCACTCTTTTTCTTAAAGCCCTGAAAACACACCCAGACTACTAAATTTCATTTCTGGGATAAAATCTCTCTATCACTTCCTCATGTATGGCAGGACCATGGCAGTGCTTGGAAAGACTAATTTTATGTGCAGCTGTACCACCGTCTGCCTTCTCTCTGTATTGCCTGAGCTGCTGTTTCATGACTACCCTGGTACCCACTTGGAGGCACAGGACTGTAACTGTGTTGTGACCCAGCTGGACTGGTGGACTTGCTCAGCCCGTTGTCTTGAGAATCAGTACTGAAAAGTATCTACTGGGCCACTAAGCACAGATTTAACCAACTTATTTTAACCAGCTGCTGACATTCTGCTGGATATCCAGTTTGGATATGCTGCTTGTGGATACAGCTCTCAGGAATAAACAACTGTTGTAATCACAGTAAAATAAATACTTTATTGCAGTTGAATAATGTTGGTTCTAATTACAGTATCATTGATGTGTTTTCCTATTAGAGGAAGATTTCCACTTATTCTTTTTCTGTATTTATTTACCCAAAACATAATACTCAGTGTGATGTTTGCAATTGAGCTGCTGCTTCCCTTTTTCTGCCAGTTTTACAGCTGGTTGTTAGGCAAAGCTGATCTCACACCCTTCCAAAAATCAAACAGGTATGTGCTTAGCCCAGATAACTGCTCTCAAAAAGGGCTCTTCCTATGCCTTCTTGGGGTTAAATGCCTTACAATTGCTCTCACATCTGAATGGGAGTCTTTTCCAAGGAATTAAAAAGCCTTCTGGATCAGACCTAACAGGCATTTAGCTTTGCTCTTAATACTCAGTTGGCTGTGTTAGAAAACCCAGGTTGATATTTTGGTGTAACTGGCTCTTTTTTGCCAAGGAGATACTCTACGGATTACCACTTAGTAGGAAGAGAAAATTGCTACAAGTATCACTCCTTCAAGTCGTTTTTCTCATTGGTGCTGCAGGGGAAAACTTCAACCACTTAAATGTGGGACAGAAAAGGAGTTGAATGAACAACAGTTTTATTTCTGAATCTGTGCTGTGGGTTACCTGCAAAATCCTAGTAACATGTGACTCAGTTGCAATAATACCATACATCCTGGTAAAGAAATAGCTGATGTCCCTGTTGTTCCCTCCTAGCGATGCTCTGCATCTAAACTCCTACTTGACTGCTCCTCCTCATCCAGACCCCATGTGTTTGGTTGTGTAGATGATCTCTGAGGATGTGGGGCAGCCAAGTTTATAACCTGGAACCTTTACAAATGTGGATTTACAAATGTGAAGGGTATGTCAGGAGTGGGTTACAGAAGAAAATAGAGCAAGTGTTTCTGCTTATTCAGGCAGTCCATCATAAGACTAACCTCAACAAGAACAGGATGAGGACAAGAAAACTGGAAAGTGCAGTTTAACAATGTAACTCCTTCAGCAATGATGACAACACCATACAAGAACCTGAGCCAAGAAATACAGAAACAGGTTGGTGAACCATTATGCTGCACAGGCCATCCCTAGAAACATGCTCAAAACATGTCAGACCCTGTTATACAAAAGTCACATTCTCTGGACATAAAAAGAGGACTTGGAAGGAGATAATTTATTGATCTCCCAAGGCTCTGAGAGCAAGCTCTCTGCGTGCCGGACTGGCACTTAGCTTCACTGAGAGAAAGCTTTAGTGTCTTTTCCCCCTTCATCTACCTTTCCTTGAAACCACTGCTGCCAACAGCACCAAGACATGAAGGGGCTTTCTGATGCACTGAAATCATGCATTAAAACACCTCCAAAGACTAGAAATTTGCCTTGTGCTTGGACTTAATTCCGAGCAGACGAGCTGGAATCGAGAATGGAGGCACAGGAGTTCAACAACCACCGATCCACAGAGCAGGGTCAGTGACATATTCAGGGATCAGAGAGGACTGGGAGTTTTCTGGAGGTTATTCAAGAAACTGGGAACTGAATCCAGGGTCTGAGACCTCCACTGGCAAAACTGACAGTGACTTCCAACACCACTAAGAACAGCTACAATTTACAGGAGCTGAAGAGCTGCCCCCACGAGTCCTGCCTTGTGCCCTCTGCTCTTACTGCTGGAGATCGATGACTCTTACAGGTCAGATTTTTTGTTTTGTTTTGTCAGGCTTAGATTGCTTCTTTGTACACTGCTGAGATCAAATCAATTACTTTCCACTGCAAGCTTCTGACCAAAGTAATTCTAATGGAGCAGAAAGCAGAAACTCAGATAAAAGAAGGGACAACGTATTTTTCACTGTTATCTTTGTGCTGAGCATGATAAAGAAGGAGTGAAAGCTGAAATAAAGATCATTCTTAATAATTTCCCCTCACGTAAGAGTAATGATCTTAATTTCCACCCTTTGTCTTTGTTGTGGAAACTGGGGCATGAGTTTAGATGGAAGATGAACCCAGTAAGTTTTGAAATGAAGAGCACTTGTAAGAGAAATCCTGTTTCCCTGATAATCATATCCAGGAAAACTATTATTTTGGAACATCATTGTATTTTTCAGCTACCTCAATACCATTTTTACTGTTCAGCTGCATGAAAAATTACCTAACCTGTTGGAATGGATTTCTTGACCCACACATAGCTACATTAAAGGGTGTAATTTAATGCAATCTAACTAAATTAGCACCAATTAGACAGGCTAAATTAAAGGGCATGTCACTAATAAATTTTATGCTAAACATATTACTGATAATAAGCTCACTAAAAATTGCATAATGAAATAAAATATTCTTTTTAACACTGCTCAGTCTAAATATGAATATATAAAAAGTCATGAAGTAATGAAATGCAGTATGCTAATTCCCAGTTGCCTTTCAGGATAACATCACAGCAATATTAAAATGCATCAATTACATTGGTGTTTAAAAACAACAGGTCAAATCCTGGAGGGAAGCAGAAAGCCAGGCCAAATTCCATACAGTATGTGGGATCCTGATCCTGCAAGCATTAACATATATATGCCCAGCTCCTTTGAACTCAGCGGGTCTGCTCCTGTACATGAAGTTGTTGGCTCACTGCTGTGTCTGCTCAGAAAGCTGAACTGTAACATACCCTTGGTGTGATGGAGGACTGCAGAAAGTGCCTGGATTTTCATCTGGTTACTTTTTATGGAGAATATTTTCCAAGTTTTACTTTCCAAAATACCACATACCAAAGCTTGACAGCAAACCCTTCCTAAGTCCTGTAAAAGAATCCCATGGTATAAAGATTAACATCATGAGGTTGCAGTGGAAGGAAGCTCTGCATGTGTGCATCTGTCCCCTCTTCTGTGACCAGGTTCTCCAATGCATAACGAGAGCTGGGCTCATACTAGGTCCCATTTCCAGACCATAGCCTCACTGGGCTCTCTCTTTCCCCTCTGATTGCTGGGTTTCATGAAACTTTCAACTTTGAGAATGCTGCCATCTATTCTAAATCTGGTGGAATTTGGCCAAGAACTGCTGGGTGGGCAAAACCACAGAAACACACACACACCACAGCGCTCCTTCCAATTGCCTAAGCCCTGTTCCAGCCAGCTGGCGGTGGGAATTTGGTGACTCAGTGTTAAGCATCATTTTAGGAGGCTTACTGCATTGGTGTCCATGTCTTCAGCCATGCTCCAGTAAGAAGCTGGGGGAGGTGCAAATGGCCCATTTGTGACTCCACTCCTTTGCATCCTCAAAACTCTTGGATGCCCCTCATTCCCAAGGGCTACTGAGGTACTGACTACTGCCAGACAACCTGCTTGCATCCCCACTTAATGCATCTGTTCTCTGCTGGGTGGACCTAGAGGTTTATGACCCTTTTGCATGTTCCTTCTGACATAAAATGATCAAAACACCAGGCAAGCTCTGACACTCTACGTACCATTCATCTATCTGATATTTATTAATCAGTAATAAAGTAAATCAGAAATAGTAAAGTGGAAGTGACAACTTTATTAAGACAGACCAACATGTCCTGAATAGTAACAAGAATGGGCTTCTGAAACATGCTATGCATTCACTAATTATGGCCCTCAGCAGGGTCCTTGCACATGGGTTGCCTTTTCTCACTCAGGTAGTCTAAAGTAAATAATAAGCCCATTCATGTGAGTAACATTGGTAAAAGCATGTTCTAGACTCATATTCCCTGTTGTAAGCTCCTGAAAAACCCCAAAATACCTTAGGCAAAAACAGAGGTATTGTTTAAATAAACATGAATAATTATATCAATTTTAGTAAGCTTCTGGACACACTGTGCACAGGTTGTAGCTGATGCTTGATGCAAAATTGAGCCTTAACCCAGAGAGAAAGAGCAGTCATCTACAAACAAAACTACAGAGGGAAATTTTGCAGGTTAAAAATTAACATACATGGACATCAGCCACTTTTTGGGACTGCCTGTTCTCAGAAACCAGGAATAATTCATATCAGAGCATGCTTCCCTCCCTCCATTAAATACATCCTTCCTCTCTCATAAGAAAGTAAACAGGATCTTCTGAATTTTATTCAGGCCATAGGGGAAAAAAACAAACAAACAAACAAAAAACAAACCAAAAAACCCCTCAAATGTAACAACATTGTGCAGTGTCCATTAAAATCCTGAAAAGTGCTAAAGGCACCTGCAAACTTGGCATTTATCGCTTGAGTGCTTCCACTGTTCAAATATTTTAGAACAGCTAAGAAACCATGCCAAATGATTGCTGTTAATCAAAGACTCCTTTCAAATTGTATGAAAACAAACCAGCGTCAAAAATGGTAAACTGCACACTTTACTACGTGAGGAACTGAAAAATGACTGAATTCACATTGGTGCATATTTTGAGGAAAAATGTTGTCTTTGGAATAAAAGGAACATATTTGTAGCTTTTTTAGAGTGCTGTGATTTTGTTTTTAAAAAATGAACTGCTGATTTTTAGGATTTTTTTCGCATCCAGCCCTTTAGGTCAGCATCCAAGTGCACGCAAATTGCCATGATTTGATTTACTTCAGATCAGCTCTCAGGGTACAAGCCCTGTAGGATCAGGATCCAGCCCACTGGAGATAGAAATGCCATTGTAGGACACTTCTGTGCATTGTGCATCATGCAGTATAGAGCCCCAGATGGTGGCTGCCTCTCTGCAAAGTGCTCTTGCTAAATCAAAAGCAGCCCTCTAAACATACAGCTTCACTATCACTTCAAAAACAATACACAAGTGATTTATTCTCTTTAAAAAAATTATCAGTTTGGTTCATTAACCTATAGCCGTACAAAAGCAGGAGTCAATTACGTTGCCACATCAGATGTGTGTAAAGATAATTACCCTGAAAAGAAGATGTAAAGGTGTCCATAAAGGCAGTGAAATGTGACCTATTAAATCAAGCTGTAACCTATTATGGGTCAAAACACACATTTGTAGGGCCAACAGGCTCATGGCAACGGCCAATCTAGCATGAATTCTGCAGGTGTCCTTTTCAAATAACCACAAAATCTATCCTTTTCATCCCTGTAATGTTACTGTCTTCTTAAGTTCCACACACAGTTTACTCAACACAGATATCCAACCCCACACACAAATGTCTCTTCAAAGTTATGCAGAAGAACACACCATGTATGAGCAGTTAAACAGCAAATATGACACGGAAAACAAGCAACAGAAAATCCACAAGGAGAACTGTTACCCTGCTGTTTTAGTAGGCATTTCATAATGCCAGTAGTCTGCCTGACTACGGTAAATGTGCACTGCGTGGTCAAGATCTGACCCAGCTGTCTATGACGACTGATAAAAATCTTGTAAATGTTCTGAAATTCTTGGTTTTGTGAAATTTACTAAGCTTAGCTTGAAGTTATTAAATAGAAAATTAGCATGCGACTTTGGCTGCCAGTGTCTAACTTCTGAGTGATGTTCCTCTTGATTGATTGAAACCACTTCATTTTCAGTAAGCACCTCTAATATTTGAAGGACCTCACTTAACCAGTTTAGATTATATTTTGCCTCATTTGTACCCACTGCAACAAATGGGTTGAAAAAAATCTGCTTCAGGTCACATCCTAAAATACAGAGGTATTATAGAGATTTCTCAGAATGGCTCTTCTTTGCTGCTCCTTTGGGATCACTCTGAATAACCTTTTGGGTTATACTGGGCTTGATTCTGCTTTCACTTGCACCAAAGGTCTAATCAGAAGAAATTAAATGGAAGTCACCAGAGTTCTTTCATGGCAATCCCAGTAGAACTGAGTCTATAATTAAACTTGCAAATTTTTAAAGAGCAGTATTGCACTAGTACAGGTGTACGGAACTGAGGCAGAAACACTGACATCTTGTAAACAGCTTCACCACAGTGCTGAAGTGTGGGAAGCAGATGCATTTCTGATTTATGGAGCTGCTGTGTCAGTGTCCTAACTGCAGTCACTTCAACAGAGCTGGGCGAGATGACCACTGTGAAGGGTCTCAGAAGTGGCCTGCAATCTATGCAACACAGAAATTAATCATGAGAAACACACACTAAGGCACCAGAGTTAATGGTGTGAAATCCAGACATTTAGGTGAAGAAGCAGGGCTAAAGCATTTACTCTTTAAATATATCTACATTATTAAATATATGATTAGATCAAGTTATTCATCAGGCAAAGAGCATTTTCTTTGAGAAAAAAATATCTATATACAGATGCTTTCTGGACTAGGTAGTTTTGTAGGTAACAGAAAAAAACCCACCTCTGCCTCCTTCAGAGTTATTATATTTTTATTCTTATCTAACATACTCCATACTCCTTTATATCCTTCACGCTGCATAGCTGGCTTTTAACTGTTCTAAAAATAACAGTCATTAAAGGAGGCACAGAGATGTTCCAGCCTCTGTTGAATCTGAATTCATACAGCTTTGTCAAGGAAGGTTGGCCACAAACCTGTCTGCAGCAGGTGTGAGGCTGAGCTCCTTTTTGGAGAATTAGTCTCATCTATCATATAAATTTGTTTTGGGTTAACCAGTACGTTGCTCACAGCAAAAGAAATTGAGAAGCCTCCCACCCAGGGCAGGAGAAGTTTAAAGTATTGGTCAGTAAGGTGAAATGATTCTTCAGAGATATCTGTGGAGATAAATTGCCCACTTACCTACCTTAATTTGTAAAACACATCAGGTGTCATATGAGACATTATTCCTAAGGGAGTAAGTCACCTTCATAATGATCACAGAAGTGAGAATGTTGGGCAAACACTAACTAAATCAAAACAAACAATAATTTTCTTCAAGGAAACACCATTTGTGTAACACAGAAGTCCAACAAATGAAAGCTTAGCAAATCCAGTATCTATTGTTTCTTTCTCTATGCATAGCTATATCTGCATACATGGCTTTTAAGAAAAACACACTTTACATGGTTATTATGATGATAGCAACACTATTCTCTGCGTTCCCTCTTTTTCGTAAGCAATTCCAGAGAAGAAATTAGGTATTGATTCTCTCTCCACCTATGTCATCTTTTCTCTTTAATAGATTCACGGCTTTCAGGCTTTAGTTCCACAAACCAGTAGGTAGCATCTAAAAAAGATGCACTTTTCTGAAAAAAGCCTTGATTGCTATTAATTCTTCTGCTTTTTTTATTTTTTTTCCTAAGTGTGCTGTTGAAGTGCCTTCCTAGAGAAGTTAAGAATTAAACATTTTCAAGTTTTACAGAACAAAGCCAAGAGAGTTGCTTCTTCACACTCACAACAGACCAGTGATGATGAAATAGTTTCTCTTACAAGCCAGGCAACTGATTTCAAATTTCCAGCCCCAGCTGACATTTAATTATCCTGCACAGAGAAGAGAGATTCCAACACTCTCAGCAAAGAGGTTCAAGCCTCTGAGCTCAATTGGGAGCATGAAGGTCTGTCATTCCCATCACAAGAGAGTGCTCCAATTGCTGGCCGGTTCCTCACTGTTCTCCCAGATGGTGTCCCTCTCCTGCCCAAACAGGCACATGTGCTACAGTGGCAACCCCTTGTACTTTCCAAGAGCTTGAAAATCTCCTGCTCAATGAATTCCTTCAAATGAGTTGCTGTCACTTTGCTGACACTGAACACCAAAGTGGCACCAGCGGCTGCAGTGCCCAGTCTGAGACTGAATGGTCAGAATCAGCCAGAGGCGTGCAAGCCAATGGGTAACAATCTTGTTTGCCAAAATTTTGCCTATGAATTAAAAGGTTTAACCCCAAGAATTTCAGCTGTGCTGTCAGGAAGCCCTGTCCAGCAAATGAACTCCATGGGAAACAAAACCTTTATTGCTGAGGCAAAGGTAAATTGGAGTACTTAAGTCGACTTCAGTGGAGATGAACTGGTTTATGTCAGCCAAACATCTGCCCTTGTTTCCCTTAAAAACAAACAAACAAACAAAAACCCAAAACAGACTCTTCTCTGATCAAGAAGTAGAATTTCATAATTCTCATAATGAGGAAGAGCTAATGTCCATAGAGACTCCAGTACTTAATATCAGATGTGTCAATCAAAATCTATTAATGTTGAGTCGCTAATTTGATTTGTGAAATACTGTAACAAAGATTCATATAATTTATCCTTAAGGGATATTCGTTGGGTATTAAATTAACCTAGTGGCTGTTTGTCCTGTTTTCCAACTAAAAAGAAATGTGTTCACAGTAGCTCACGATACAGGGCAAAGCCAGTGTTTATGGAAAGAGAAGGAAAAAATGGTTTAACATTCATGTTTACTTCAGTTGTGTTTCATTTAAATTTGTCTTATCTTCCTCAGCTCTTCAGAGAATATCTTAAAATATGGGTTCCTGGCAAGGTTAATTTTAAGTCAACAATGCAAGCGTTCTGCTTTAAAGAAAATTAGGTACATAATAGTCTGTTCTGATCAATGAACTGTTTTGCTGGTGTAAGAATATCTGCATTTTGGAACTCATCTGTAACCAGGCTCATGTTTTAGAAACCTGTAAAATGACTGTTCCATCAGAATTATGCTGTTGTCTCTACTATTCTGTTCTACACTAAATACTTGAAATCACTCTAAATCTTATGGTCAAACTCCTCTATTCAGTGTAACAATAAAAGGCATGGAAAATTAACTGTTTACTATCACACGCAAGTATACCTAGACATAGACTTAACTCAGGTTCTACAGCTACACTGAAGTTCTGTATTTGGGAGGAAATGTAGAGAAAAGAGGATTAATTGAAAGAACAGCCCTTCTTCAAACAACTGTATGTATTTACATGTGGCCATTTTTAGGTTTTGGGCAAATAAATATGTATGCAAGAGTGAATTTTGGTTTTACACAGAAGACCAGTGCCAGGACTATGCTTCACTGTGCCTGACAAAAGCCAGACTCTCAGTGAGCTCGTACCACTGTGTATACTTTGAGCTGATCTCCTTCAACAAACCATCATATGGCATCAGCTGAATGAAATTCCTAGTTGCTAGATTATTTCCTTCAAAATTGCTGCAGCTCATATTTATCATTCAGGGACTACATTGTACAAAGTCTGCAGCAAGAGTCTTTGCACTCCCTGATTTAAGTGGGACACTCCCCATGAGAAAAAGCACTAATTTACAGCAGTTATGGCATCACAGAGAAATGCTACAGTTTATGTTTATTGTAACCACAATGGTTATTTTTGTTACAGCAAACATAAAAAACCCCATTTCTCATTCATATCTGCCACTATTTTGTTTTTATGTAAAATAATAATCATTATAATAATAGTAATTCCAGATGTTCATGTAAAGACAGCTCATTAAATCACAGTTGTGCACTCTTCCATGTTATAATTCGCTCAGATAAATTTTCTTTTCTTTAAGCAGGTAATAAATACATGAAGCTTTTCTATCTATATCTTTTAATCGACTGCAGTCATTTAACCTAGACCCTCTAAGCAAATTAATAATAGAAAACGTGTCATAACAATTCCCTACCACAGGATGAATTATCATTATTGTTTTGGCATCGAAAATCCTTTCTGCTACCTCAAATTACCCTTCTTTTCAACAGTGCACAATACATGAATCACTTCCCTAATCCTTCATGTTACTAAAAATCACATCCCAGTATAATAGAGCCATCTGACAAGCTACTTTCTGACAGCATGCTAAACTATCGTGGTGGTGAATTCCCAGAGACCCTCTGGATCTGTTTCATTAATAAAAGTTGCAAGTGAAAGCCAAAGGAGGAACTTCAGATCCCAGCTCTTCCCATCATCCTTAATGTCATGGAAATGTCTTCCCTTGTGCCAAGGAGGTGTTAAGCAGACAAACATTGTTAGAACTCCAGCTATACCTCCTTTGAAATCTAAAAATCTAAACATCTGGATTTTTTTACAGCTGGGGGCAATTACAGTGCTGTTTCCAAACACCATAAATGTGTGTCTGTCCACAGCATTATATACACACAGGCTCTGATCCTCAGCTGCCTGTTAAATCAGTCAGTTTGACAATGTCAAGTGAGTTGCACTGGATTTACAGCACCTGAGAATCCAACCTTCCAATTTGCACCCACACATAAAAGGATGAGTGATCTGTAGAGCAAGGGTACAATTGAAAACCACTGAATTACAATTTCCAGTGTTGATTTTTGTTCTGATACTGACACCCTCCATGGCTTCAAGCTAGAGCTTCTTTTTTTTTTTTTCCTTACAGCAACCTCATAAAACATATTTTCTTCCCTAGGACTCAGTGTAGCAGAGAATCCTGTGTTCACAGTGGAGCCAGGAGAAAAACTATCAGCAAGGTAGAAGAGCAACACCTTCTTTGCAAAGGGGACAGATTTGTATGTGTAAAGTGTTTTCAAGGTACATGTACTGAAATGTAAATTGAAAGCAAGCTGCATGGGTATTAGATGGGCACAGTTCTTCCAGGTGCAGGGGACCTTTGATTTGCTGCTCCTGACTGATAAAAGTGAACTTTGCTCTTGCTTAAGATCAAATCCTGGGGTGGCAAATACTTAGCTCAGTGGCTGATGAACCACTCATAAGGTACATTTACCATTTTTAAATGAGATAAATTAGATACCTGGACTTAAGCTCTGCATCAAAAAATCTGCACTTGCAAAGATCTCGAACACACAAGATTAAACGTTACTGAATCCATTCCTATCACTATTGTTTTTGAAAAGATATTAAACCATCTGCCTTCTTTATGATCTTCTCATCATAATCAACTTGTGCTTCTCCCAGACAAGTATTTCAGCAACCTTTCATTGCAACAAACCAGCATTCATCAAAAGTGGTATATTTTTACAATAATTCTAATTGTAAAAAGAAGTGTGTTTTGTGTGCTTTCCAATTATGCATGAGAAAAGTCAGCTTAAGTGTCCTCTCTTATCAAAATTATCTGTTTCTAATTTCAATTTTGGCTATGACTTTGCACTCAGTGATGTAAATGTAAATGTTCCTGTCAGATAAAGATTAATTTGATTTAAGTCCTCTTTGTTCTAATTATATATTCTATTTCTGCTCACCATGCAAGTTTCATTTGAAGGCACATCTGTATTTTATCACAACAATGAAGAAATTCTTTGGTATTTAAAAAGGTAACTACAGGATTTCAGCTAGTCCTGTCAGGCACTGTTATGACAGTGCGAGCTAGGACTGTGCCAAATGAATTAATATTTTAGATGACTAATGTATGAATTACTGTAATTATTACTTGAATATTAAAGTATGTGAACTTTTATCAAATGAAATAAAACTTGTTGCCCTAATTGCTCCCTTTACTCCTAAGGAAACATGACCTTTATGGGCTTTGAACCTGAGCATACTGAAAACACTGAATGATACCCCATAGGCAGAACAGGAGATTTAACATGGAGAGAAAGATCATTTTATCTCTAATGTGGAACATATCTCCTTGATATTTTCCTGTCTGGAAGTCAAGGTTTTGGGGATAGTCTAGAGAGACTTCTGACATCAAGCACATCCACACTGTGTTGAAATCCCAAGAAAAGTTAAGACAGAAGTAGTGGGTGGCTAATTTTGAGTGAAGTCTCATGCTCACAAGGCATCTAAAACTGTTTAAATAATTAGTTTTGCGGGGCCTGCTCTATAGGGAAAACTTCAAGACCATGGGCTAGTCCTGGGTTTGATGAAAATGGGATGTGACCCACTGGCCATGTCTTCTGACAAAGCTATTCTGGTGGCAGCAACAGAATATGCTTTGGCAGAGGCATGATTCAAATATTGCCAAGTCCACTGTGTCTAACCTTGCTTGTGTTCACATCCTAGAATGACATGTTTTTCTGCCAAAACCATGACAAGTGAGGGCTAGCTGGCTGCCGAGTCAGGTCTCTAGGTACAACTCAGAGAGGTTTCTAACATAAACAGAGTTCATATTCCAGGCCTAATTCTGATAGGGCTGGT
Source organism: Formicarius rufipectus (assembly GCA_013399695.1). Lineage (NCBI taxonomy): Eukaryota > Metazoa > Chordata > Aves > Passeriformes > Formicariidae > Formicarius > Formicarius rufipectus. Next base: position 305,855 of record VXAU01001361.1, read on the forward strand.
AAACAGTCTTTTATCCCACTGCTTTCACAAAACTTACAGCACCTTTAACAGTATTCAACAGCTTCACTGACATTTGGGTGACACTGTCCCACAGAATGAAAAGCCTTGCATATATAAGAACCTCCTTTGTTTTTTCAGAAGTTTTACTAGTAAGACTTGAAGACTTTGAAGGCTTCACTGAAGCATACAGATGATGTGGCAGTTCCTTTTCTGCAGTTGCAGAAGTCTGGCTTTTCATCTAGAATGTTTCCAGCTCATCCTCCAACCTGCTGCTGTGTCTTCCTTGACCTCATTTTCCTCCCCTCTCCACAGGAACAGTTAACACACCTATCTGCTGTGAGACTTGCAAAGAACAGATGATTGCACATAATTTTAAAAACATAACATCTCTAGGAATCGTGAGAAAGCTAAAAAAAATAATTGAATTCTAAAAAATACATTTAAAAGTGCTGAGGGCAACTTTAGGGTCACAGTCAAGACTCAACAAGGCTGTTATCCAACAGCTCAGTGATGCAACATCTCTTTGAACAGTTTTCTCCTGACATTTCTGTCCACCTCAAGGGGCAACCACTCAGAAAAACAACCTAACAACTTGAGAGATAAAGATTTAGACACTTACCACTCACTGACATTTATACTTCCCACTTGATCTGTGCCAACTGCTGTCTTAGACACTGACTTCTGAGCACATCACGGCTGCAAGCTGGCACGTATTTCTGACTGGCTACTGTCTTCAGAATATATTTACAGCATCTTCTGACTATTCGATGGTGTTCAGAAAAACTAAGCCTAAAAGTGTTTTTATACAACATCTTATCACTCCATTCCATTATTTATGAATGAGAGGATGCACACAAAAGCGTTGTTTGGGTTGGTGCTGTTATACACAGTTAGTTTTTTATCATGTATAAGAATGTTTCTGCTTTATTGCCAAAACAAAAATATACTACTGTAATATTGCTGTGATCTCAGTACAGTGTTTCTGGACAGCGGGTGACCTTCTGTACCTTTTATCTGAAGGAATTTGGCCCAGAGAAGCAGAAATCAAACAACATGTGATTCAGAGTTGCTGCAGAACCCGTCACCTCTCATCAGCTTGTGATTTAGTGTAACCTGAACAGGGACAGCCCTGTTATTTTGTATAGGAACCAACATGACATTATCCAGAGCCAGGAGGTCATTGGTTTAAATCTCAACTAATCTGATGTGTCAGACCAAAGGCTCAGATTAGGCAGTCGAAGAAAATGGAAACATTCCTTTGCAATTTAATATCATAATTAACTACGGACAAAGGATACAACTACTTCAAAAGAAATAAAGCTTTAACAAGAAAAGATAATGGGTCAAATCCACCACTGGTATAAACTGTCAAAACTATGCTGATCTCACAGATCTCTGTCAGCTTTCACTAGTGGCAAATTAGGCTACAATTAATGAATTTCAGTGATCAAACTCCAATTAATTGTTCATTGCTGAAATAATCCAGCTGGAGATGTGTGTATGTGCAAACACTTTACAGTATCACTGCAGCAGTACTTCTGTTATCAAACAAAAACAGACAGTAAGAGGAACTGCAGTGATAGTTTGGGAGCAATCCGTAAATTTACCTATTAATTTTAGCTTAGTTAAACTTATAAAAACAGTCTGATGCTTACTGCTACAAGGAAAATATTCTGTAGACTGGGGAGACAGAAAGAATATGTATTGTAAGGTTTTACCTACAGGTCCAAATATTCCTAATAAATTAATGTCCTTTATTGAAGTGAGTTGGACTGCATCCATGATGAATACTGGCTGCATGTGCTTTCCTGAAGAGCATGCAATAAAATGATTGAAGCAGTGATTAAAAGCAATACATTAGTAAAAATGTCTACCATAACTTTATAATGTACACTTTTAAACTGAAATATCTCTGAGTCATTATAAACATCATTAAAAAATGAGCAGTGGGAGCAGCTTCAGGATACTTGCTACCCTCTCCTACAGACCTCGTTACCTGAGCTCTTGACTAATCAGAATGGCCATTAGAATTTGTTGGGGTTTATCTCTTAAAAAATACATTATTTGGAAACAAGGTCTTGATTCATGAAGGCATTTAAACACAGGCTTGAGTGCTCTTCCCAACAGATGTGGTTTCTACATTAGGACTTTAATTTGCCAAGTAACTGTAGACTTTTAACAAAAACAGTTCACTTGACTTCAGTTCAACAGCTTGAATACTCCAAGTTAAGCTTTTATGTCAAGTGTTTGATTGGAGAGAGGTCTAACACACATTTTTTTCATCTTGCAAATGTTTGGTTTTTGAGGACATGAACAGATAAATAGTAATTGAAACTTTAACAAATGTGTGAGTCAATTTGTATGAAAAGATAAAATCCAGTTTTCTGTAGAGCTCTCTGCATACCCATAACTCAACAGCAGTCACTTCTGTTCAGGGCTGTACCTGTGGATTGATGCAAATGTAATGGGAATAGCACTGACATGCCACCCCTGCTTCCTAAATATATTTTGAGAGGAAAAAAAACACAGAACAGAAGTATCTGGGACTGACGAAGGTTGATTGCTTCTGAATGACCCTAAATGCCTCTTCCTAATTCTACATCCTTGCCCCCTGCTCTGAACTACTGTGTTGCCTCTTAAATTCATTCTTATTATTTGCAGCAGTAGTCTCCTCTAGCAATTTATAACCACACTTAAAATTTACCCCATAGTGTGTAATTTTCTATACAAAAAACATGGACTATAAAGCAGACACAGAGCTAAAACTACTAGTGAAATAGTTTCTACTCATAGTTTCTTCTGGAGAATTTTAAAAAGTGTCACCCTAAGGCAGCTTTTTTAAAATGAAACAGAAGTAAAGGATATTTTCCATGACTTTCGCATACAAAAAATATAATTAAAAATGCATAGTATGAAAACTGTGGAAAGGAATGCATCCTGCCAACTTCCTACTTATTAAATCCTTATTATCCCAGGAGCAAAAATCTACATCACCACCACCTCCCTGGTCTAAGCCAAGCAAAATGGCAGAGTTACTCATTACCTGAAATACTCCATCTCTACCTTTTGTGGATTAATGAGAAAAGGAGACTGTGCTTCCCAGGTAAATGGCTGACAGGACAATTGTTCTTGAGATGAATAATATTAACTGCAGCACAAGGCAAGGAAGAAAAAGTGGATTTTAATGCTGTTGAAAATTATGGCCTTAAGAAATGTAGTGGATGACTAAAAGTCCTCTATTCAATGAAGAAATCATTGAGAAGTTCTTGGCAGGATGTCAAAAACTGCATTTAAGAGGACAATTAAAACAGTATAATGCAAATGCTAGAATTAGAACCATATCTGGTTGAGCAACATACTATTTGTCTTCCAGGCTGTTGGAAGAAAAAAATCCCCCATGAACTGTTGCCAGTATTTATTGTTGTATTTACCAAATAATATAGATTTGGCCAGAAGATGAATTTTGTTACTATAAAGACTAAGTAAAAAATTGCATCCACCTTTGTACCTTGAAAGATTCTTCTCTGATACTCATTTACCTCCCACAAATAATTTCACTTACATATCCATATATTTATGCTATTTTACAGGGACAATGACTAAGGTCTCCCTTCCAATTATGCAAGCCCAGGCCTGCTTCTGCTACAATGTCAGTTATGTGCAGTTTAAGCCAGCACAGCTTAATTTGCACCAGTTGAGAAACAGCCCAGAATTTAAAGTAGAACATGGGAAACCTGCCAGAAGTGCAACAGGGAGCCCAAATTTCATCTATACAAAACAAAATAGGGCATCTCTATTATGCATTATGATGCAGAAACCATGGAAGTTGCAAAATGAGAAGAACTTGCCTCAAAAATAAAGTTCTCGCTTTCCAATTAGTGAATGCAAACTTTAAATGGCACTTTCATGATGCGGGAAGACATGTGAGGAGAAATTAAATGCAAACTACTTTCATGACAAACCTCTCCCTTTGGGACACAGTGGAGTCCTGTTTCAGCACAGCACTGAAGAGTGACCCAAGAACAAACCAGGGACTCGCAGAAGGTCAGCAGTGTTCCCCCTCTGACAGGACCCTTCTAACTGCTCCTCTGGACAGTCTCTTGTGGGTTGTCACGAGAGGGGCTGGCGCTGGCAGGGGGCTGACAGAGCCACCCATAGTCATCTCTGATGGAAAGGAGATGGGTTCCTGTTTCACATCCAGCACTGGAGACCCACCCCAGCGCTGCCTGGAGCACGGTGCTCCCATCACTGCCAGTCCAGGCGGGGACACCCATTACACACCACAACGTGTGAAGTACCTACAGGAGCCTACAAGCCACTGAAGCTCCATGAGCCCTGGGGCATGACTAATAAGGGACTTCAAAGCTTTGAAAAAGGCTGAATTTCTTGACGATTATCCGAACCAAATTTCAGAATCTTTTGAAGATGGTTTGTCTCCACTCAGGGGGTCTGTTTTATGAGGCACTGGAAGAAGTTGCAATTGCTTAACCTCATTTTAGCATGCAGCAATTTTACAGTGTGCTTCCCTTTCTTAGTGCTCTTGTTCCAGCCACAGAGGTTAAGGATCTCAATGTGCAGGATATCAGAGATGTGAGGAACATGAGAAACCACATGGAAACCATCAGGAGAGTCTAGGTTTCCACCCTGGGTCTGAGAATCCTGGAATCCAGATACACTGCCTTGTGTTCGATACTGCCTCTTTGTGGAAAAAAGGCTGTTGTACATAGTAAAGTTTAACTGTTCAGAGAACCTTTGGATCTGGTTTTGCAGGATAGTTTCTCTGAATTTAAAATAAAATCTCAAATAAAATCTCTAAATATGGAGTTTTATTTCCTCTGGGAACACTTCTGTGGAGGAAGAGGCAGGGGAATACATAAGAACAAGATGCAAATTCCAGTGGTACAAATAATCATAATGTTCAGCACAGTGATTATACCGAGCATGATGCAAACTCCAGCAGAGAAAACCCACACATATGCATTTCTCCTACTGAAGAAAAACGAAGTGCAACATTGAAGTTTAATCTTTGCTGGTTTTCTTCTTTCTCCTGAACTGCATAAATTCTACAGTATATTTTACTCCTCTCTAGAGGTCCTGATCAGTCTAGGTGAGATAAAGGGTTTTATTTTTTTTTTCCTAAACTCAAGGAATCAGATGTTATTCTCAGCAGTTAAATATTACAGAATTAACAGACAGCGTATTAGGAATACATCCCTACCATCAAGAGTGCTACCCTACAACTCAGTCTGCAAAGAAACAAGCAACAAATTTCACAGATACTCTAACCATCAAACTAAATAGTAAGTCTATTATCTTTAGCAACAAATATATTGCCTAATATATATGAGATATAATAGGTATTAGTATAATACGTCTCTTTGTACATGACAGATTATTTCAGCACTACTGAGATCTCTGGAACATCCTACCAGTTAAAAAAGAAAAAATATAACCCAAATTTGTAAAGGTCAGTGAGTAATTGTCAACCTTAGAGGGGCAAGAAATCAGTATTTTTACTGACAGCACTCGGAGCCTCTTGTAAATCATATCCATATTCATATATTTAAGCATTAATTTACATACTTAATTTCTGACAGGTTGACAACTGCAGTCCTTCTATCCTCTTGGTGTAAAGTAAGAAGTCAATTGTTATTCAGTGTATCAGTTACAGTGGTAGTGCCACTAACTGTATTTTATATAATGTGCTATCTGCAGAAAAGCAGATAAGAATTTGATTTAACATCCAATTAAAAGCCGTCATTGAAAAATTACTTCAAATAAGCCTTTTATTTTCTTTAATCAGTCCTCAATTCAAGCCTTCCTTGGACCTACTGAACCAAGCATCAGGACTCATGAATTTTGATTAAAAAATTTGAGCCCATTTCTAACTTAAGCAGATTTTTTTTGTTGCACTGTTTGATAGAAATTTAATAAATCTATGAATCCTTGCCAGCGTCATTTATCATCTTTTTTTCCACAAGACTGGCCTATTATGCCTCGGCAGTAAATTATGAGGAAGCCAGCAAACCAAAACTTTTCAGTCCGATACTGAAGAAGAGATATAATCACTTGCATTGAACCATATAATTATAGTAGAATATGAATCTCTGAAACATTAGGTCCTGTTTTGAATATGTAATGCCCATGCTTTGAGAGCTTACAAAGATTTCTAGCTGATCTAATATAGCTCAGTTTAGCATCATATTGAACAATTTGCTGTTAATGAAAATGACAGCAAAAGCCATAAACAACAAGCTGGAAGACTCAGTAAGAATTATTAGGGAAATTTCCCTGTCTTTGGAAGAAAAAGTCAGGAAATCAGTCACCTTTCAGCATTCCAAGTCAACCATGTCTATTTTAAATGAACACAGGCAGCTTAACCTGGGGCAAGGTTAACAAAGTTTTGCTCGTTTAGGGATGAAGTTGGGATGTGACTGAGTCTCCCCACTCTCCCTAGAGAGTTGCAGGAAGAGAAAGGCCTCTCCAAGGATGAATTTGGATCAGGAGTCAAATTAACTGCTACAGTTCACACTGCAGAAATGCCCATCTCTGTTGATACTGATCTGTGGAAACAAAGGAGACTCTTCCCAACTTAGCCACTAAATTAGAGGGTGAGGGTCAGCACTGCAAATGACCCACTCCCAAATGCCCACCACTTTCTGGTGGGATCTCTGCACTCACAGCAAAGGACACCTTGCCTTAGGAATACAAGGAAGCCACGTGTATACATGTGAACACAGACACAAGACAGTAAGGGAATGGTGTTTAGGAAACATACCCAGCCTGGGCTTTCCAGTTTTTGAAAGGAGGTCCTTTCTTTGTTCAAAACTCTTTTTTTTTCCCAACCAGAACAAGTTGTTCCACAAGCTGTGGAAATGCCAGGGGCTGGGTTTGTGGCCCAGGCCCTTGTGTAGCAGAATCTCCCCACTCATGCTGGGCAGTCAGGACCATGCACTGCCGTGCATGGACTACCCTGGAGCCACACACACTGGGCAGCTGGCTAACACCACATATGTGCTACCACAGACATCACACAACTGCTCCAGTCAGTGAGGCTCTCCAGAGGGTCTGAGAGCATCTGATCTCTCCCTTAGGAAAATTAAGCAAAAATAACTTAAATTTCTTCAGCCATCAGAAATAGTTTGTGTTAGGTTAATTTTTGATCATCAACTGAAAATAGTATTCTCAGACTATCTTAAGACTGACTTCACAGAATAATCACACTTGTCCAGACTTCAAGATTTTTTCCTAATATGAAAATGACCTGGGCTCTCGCCTGGCTGATGCAATGAAACTCACTGTGTCATGCTGCTCTCAGCTGTAAAGCAACATCAGTTTATTTTACTTTCAAACCACATTGGAACTTCTATGTGAGAGTCTGATGATATATTCATTCAAAAAAGATAAAGGCTCAAAAAGAAAGGTTAGGCTGAGCTGTAAGAAAATTAAGTACCAATGCACAAACAAGGACAGATATTCAAAGGGGGAAAACAGAATTTTAAATGAAAAAGCCTGTCAAGTATTCAAGAATTAATTAAGAATAGATCTAAAGTACATGAATATTCTACTTGAGTGGTTGTAGTATCATCAAACTTTTGCTAATAAAGCAGCCATTTCTTCTGACACTATCTCCTGAAGATTGATACTTCTTACATTAGAGCTGCTCTACCACTTCTTAATTGAAGAGGTATTTTGTGATCCTGTAGTTAAGAGCACAAAAATACATGTTACTTCAGTAGTGCCCTATAACATAAAAGATACTGCTAAAACCGATACACTTCATTACAGCCTGGAGATTCTTCAGACCACTGAGTTGCAGGAGAACCTGCAAGGTCCCATAAAACAGCTGGTTTCACAAATTTGTATTACTACTTTTTTATGTACACATATGTCAAACTCCTGGACAGAAGACAGTAGGCATGAAGTTGGTTTGTAAATATATAACTTATTGCAGACAACAAAGTTAATCTTTGCAAACTCAGCTGGTGTATGGACACTGAGGGCAACCAGATCCAACTAACCTTATGGGACTCCTGACATAAATCACTCCAGCTACCAGGCTCAGTTTATTTTCCAATACTTTCTCATCCCTTCCCATCAGATAAAGCAAGACACAACCTCAGGAAAAGGTTGTGTCTTGGGGAAACAGTTCAGCGGTTCCAGATTTCACAAATACCTGTGTAGGAAAGCATGCAAGTATCTGTCTGGCAGAAAGCTGCCAATCAGCTTTGCAGTTTTAAATATTTTAAGAGCTTCTTAAAGTAAATATAATGCAAATTGCCTTTCTTCTGATCCATGGCAGGGAACAAACCTTTTTTCTGTTTTTAATAAGCTTGGTAAACGAAGTGTAACCATACCTGCTAAATTACCTAACTGATGATCTCCTGGCACAGAGAGGCATTTCTGTCTAATAAAAACAAAACTGCCCATTGTGGGACATTTTGCATTAGGCTCAGAGGAGCGCAGGGAGTAGAGTTTCCTGCCCTGATTTTGATGCTGTCTACAGGAATTGCCCTCTGGCCCCTTGGCAGGAACTCCATGACCCAGCTGAGCTTTCTACTGAATAGCTCAGTGGGGTGCAGGAGCCAGTTGCATGGCTTCACATGGTGCAGAAAGCTGTGGAGATTTTCTCCTGCACAGCACCTCAGCCATTTTGAAACATCTGCAATAGCTACTATTCAGGGGATGGAGGGAGGGGGGAAGAAATTCTCCAGCTGTTACATCTCTGCTGAATTTCTTTTTTTTTTTTTTAAATTCCCATCTACTGCCCTCATGATGATTTTGAAGGACACCAAATGGTTTCCATTATTCAGAATGAAATAACATCTGCTCAACAAATATTGTTACTCCTTGGGAAGCACCTCATTCAAGCAGCAGCTCTCCTTACAACACTTTATACAGTATTCAGAAAACAGTCTCATAGACACAGCAGAGAAAGAAAGGGGGGAAAGAAATCTCTGAAAACAAAAAATTAAGATGGTGTTTGAAGAAAATATCTTGTTCTGTAGTTGAATGGGGTGGGTAGACCATGTCCCCCTACTTGTAGGGTAACTCCAGGGGAAAAATGACCTCTCTTCACTACACCAGCTCATACACCAAGAGGGAAAACAATCACAGGGAGGTGACCATGCTGGGACAAGGCATGTTAGCAGATGGACATGAGGTCAGTAGCATGGAGTAAGTCCAAAGAGATCAGTTTTGAGTTTTATTTAGACTTGAACTGAAAGCTAATAAAGAGAAATGGAAACTACTGAGTCCTGCTTCCTTAGAGCAGGAAAAAAAATCAGCGTGGAGCACTGATTTTTAAACACTGGACTTCGCATTTCTGATACACATGCTGCTACTGAAATCAAAATGTCCCTTTGGTTTGCTATGTCTTTCACAACACACGTTTTAGAGCAAACTAGCTAAATAATCTAAAAACAGAGTGGCATTTAACATAGCAGCCTGGGTGCTGACAAACCACAACCCAGAAAATTGCTGGACTGTACCTCAGGACCTAATGAATCCCACTCAAGTATCTATTTTACCAAATCCATTAAATGTTAAAAATCACATGAGGATATGACTATATCTACTTATTTTCATTTTGCTAATATCAGCATCATTTGGATGAGGAGTTACAGAAAGAAATATGAACATGTGGAGGCATAATCCAGCATCTAACTGATCTAGAGGTGTACTTTTTAGCTTTATAATTTCTTTGTTTACGGGACAAGTGAATCAGCAACATCAACAACACTGCAATTTACTAAAGCTTCGCTTATCCTGTGGTTCGTCAGCACCTGTCAAAAGGGCACTGAAGACTTCCCAAGACCTGCCTATGGAGCTGCAGTCGTCAAACTATGAGAGAAAGCACAGACATCTGTACAGATGACCTCAGAAGAGATCTTTCTAACAGATAAACTCAGGAGTTATTTATTATACTTCTGGTGAAAAACTATTTAACCAGATTTAGGGTAGTTTTTGGAGTAGAGATAACATCTATCTAATGCTTATACATATAATTTCTGTGTGATCTCCAGTTGTATCATTTTGTATGTATTTGTACAGTCATTATAAAGCTTGTATGTTTAATGTTATCTACACCTTCATGTAATGTGCCAGATGACGTAATCTGTAGTATTTAAAGACATCATGACATTGAAAGGTCTATTTCCACAGCTATTAAAAACTGTTTAGAGGCACATAAAGCAATATAGTCAAATTGTTAAAAAGAAGTCTTTCAAAGTTTATGTTTTTTAAATGTTGATTCGGTAACACTGTGCCAATTCTTACAGATTTTGATTAGTGAACAGGGGACTACAAAGTTTTCTACTTGGTAATTCATAGTGTTTACAGTCTCAAAAGAAAAGCAGAAGATATTCTCAGCTGTTTGAAAACCACAGAATTTCCAACAGATAGTTGCAAAGGCGTATCTTTAACAGTCACCTCTAGTTCTTGTTTGTTTGCACATCTAAATTGCATTTTGAGGAAGGTAAAAGGCCTCGGATGCTATATGAATTTTTAAAATAATACCTCAAAAATGTTGATTTTACATTTCTGCCAGCATTTCATAGTCGTATTTTACTTTAGATTACATTAGAGCATATCTGTGTGTTACATGATTTTAAGATTTACAACTGTGTTTAGAGGAACAACTTAAAATAATGTGACTAAGGATAACTTACTGCAAGGGAAGAAACTTGGCCCCAGGAACATAAAACCAATTAGGCTGTTGGTAACCTCAAATCTGACACCTAAACCAGCTGCTCATACGAGAAAGGCAAGTGCCTCCAACGGGCTTCAGCCTCTCCTCCATGTAATGCATCCAACAGCAGAGGAACCTCATTAACAGCAAAACCTGGGGATGCTGTTGCCAAAGTTCATCCCGTGGCGCCTGCGTGTGCCAACACATGGCCTTTAAGTTGCATCCTGAAGACTTTTCATGGTGAATGAGTATTTCAGAAGACAAAACAAGAAACAATAACTGAAGTCGGGGCAGGAAACACAAAAGCCCCAACGAGCAGCAGGAGCAGCAGGCACAGCAGAGGTACCAACACACTGAGGTTCAACTCTCTGAGCCATTCAAATTAATGAGCTCTAGAAATGTGAGGTTCCACTGTATTAATATCCATTACATAATGTGCTTCCTCCCCCAGTAAATAGAGGATTCAGGATGCCTGGGGTATACACAGTCTCTTACCAATGATAATGGGCCCAAACTGATTTTAGACACAGGTCCCTTTCCCCGGAGACAGTTCCTAATGATCTCCAATGTTACAAAGGCATGACAAAAATATAAAGCAGTCACATTAGCCCAGATAGATCTTTTACAATTACCTTGACTCCTGAAAGTAGTTCATCATCTCTTATTCACAAAATTTGTATTTTTCTCTGTTTGTACATATGCAGTTTTGGCTCATTGTACTATAAATTAAATACACATTTCTTTTTCATGGGCACACCAAAATGTCTTAGATAAAAGAAGCTAATGCTTCTCAAAGGCTGTTTATAATTTTACTTTTCTTTTCTAATAGTTAATTGTACCATGACTGTTTTATCAAATTATACTATTGGAAATTGCTAATATTACAAATGCAAATTATAATGGATGTGGATGCTTTCCATATACAAGTTCCAATTTGATATTTACTCATGCTGGAAACTCTGGAAATGCTTTGCTTTCTATTTGCACTTTTCTCCATGCAAGTAGGTGAGGGTCTGTCCCAAAACAAATTAGTATTTTGTCAGCCATACTGTCAAATTAAAACATTTCTTTATGCTTGTGAGACTGAAAGCCATAATTTTCAAACACTAATTACATTCACTGGTGGTAGGGAGTGTATACATTCACACTGATACATTAAGAAGTTGGCAGCCTTCCAAAAATGCCTAGCAGCCCCCAAAAATTAAACATTTGTAATTTATAAAGAATGATCTGAGTTTTGAGAAAATAAGAACTTTTTTTTTGCTCAACTACATTTTTTAATATAGCATGAAGAAAAATAACCTTTCTTCCTGGCACAATCTGCAGAGGGAAATAGAGCTTTTGAAACACCCAGGAATACACTGGTTTTGATGGCTCTCACTGAAACCACCAGTGCCTGATAAGAAGAAACAAAAGAAAACCATTATGTTTTTCTCTGAATGACCCTTCTTCCTCCTGTAAAACTCAGTTGGAGCTTTGCTACCTGTGGAGGGGGAAGCCAGTCATGCTGCCTGTGGGAGATCTGCCACAGGACCTCATGGACATGAAACAGCAGAGAAAGCTCAGGAGGAAGCTCACCCCAAAGCCAGCACTTCCTTGTCCCCCATTACAGAGCACTCAGTCATGCCAGAGGCAGCCAGGCAAGCAACCAGCAAAGCCAAAAACAGCAGATCCTCTGTCCTCACTCCTGGTTACCTGCTTATGCCTCCCTATGTACACCCCTTGAATCCAGCTGAACCAGCAAAGCCATGAAAGAAATAGGCAAAGGGGACTGATGGCTCAAGGTGATAGGAGCAACAACAAAATCTGTTAGGGTTCTGCTGTTTAACTAAAAGATCTGATGTCAAAGCGTGGAAGGATGGTGAAATAAATATCGTCATAGACATAGTGTGCATAAGGCAATGAGCTGTTCTGTTGAGTGATGCAATGCTAAAGATGCAGAGACATGTTTCCTTGTCCATTCCCCAACAAGAAGGACCCTTCTCCTCTTTTCATGAGAGCTTGCTTGAGCCAATTCTCTTTTGCCTTGTTTTCTGTTGGGTCCCATGCGAGTCTCTTATTTATAACTCAACATCCCTGCCTGTGGAGCCCCCTTGCTAGAGCCAGACAGGTGGAGCCCACAGGCAGCCACACACCCTGCCTGCTCTGCCCAGATGCTCAGCAGTGTTTGTCTGCCTGAGGTGACACACCTGGGATATTTGACAAACGGTAGAATAAAACTTCCCTTCGGCCAAGACCAGCAGAGCCAGTTGTGTGACTGCAAGAGCAGCTGGTCTCGGGTGTCAGCGGCACCAGTGCTGCCCACAAGCCACCTCTCAGTCCATCAGCCCAGTAGGGATCCTGAGGGACAGCCCTGGGGTACCTGCCATGGGGAATCCATAGTTAGCACCTAATGTGGGTTGCAGCTCCACTGGGATTTTGGTGTTTGTTGCAAGCAAAACCCACCAGTCAAACAATACCTACCACACTGGTGTGCACATGGAATTAATCATCACACCAATTAGTCCTGGGCTTAATGACTATTTGATTGTAGGGCAGATCTGGATTCCCTGCTCAAGCCTGATTGAGTCAAAGGCATTAATATCAACACAAAAAGATTTGGCTGCGTGTTTGTATATTTTGTTCTAATAATGCTCCAGGACAAACTCAGAGGAACGACATCTGCAATATTTACAGTGACAAAGTGCTAGCATAATGTGCCTCTCCCTGTGCTGAACAATTTGTAAATGTCTCATTAAAATGTACTTTTTGTTTCTTCCCTCTTCACCTTAAGCTGGTTTGTCTCCTTGGTTTTCACCAAGAAAATGTCAAATTGCACAGTATCAAAACAGCTACTCTAGTGTGAGTTTTTCAGTTTTTGAGACATCCTTAGCTGCACTATTCTGACACATTCTGTGGTCAAAGAAATGGTTTTGAAATTCATGTGTTTAGAACTATTTGACATTTACATTTTATTTTATTTCTAGGACAAGCTACTTATAATAGCTACAGTTATCTCTAATGACTAAAACCAGATACAACTTAATATAAGCAAATATTGTATCTACATAGTTTGTTGTGGTAACAAATTCTATTACTGAATGCTTGCACTTAAAATACGGGAATGTGGGTGAAAAGCATCTTCAATCTACTTCAAAATAGCGAGGAAAAATTACGTCAGATGCAATCTAAACAAACTCAAAGAGTAATTTAAAAAGTTATGGAGGAGAAACATACATGTCTGGCACTGCATGTCCAGCAAATACCTTTAAATGGCTTTATTACTTGCCATCTGTTCTGCCATTTTCCCTTAGTGTTTATATACTTTTATAGAAATTCTCCTTATATATATGCAACACATTAGTTTTTACAGGAATGAATCAAATATAATAGGCAAAAGGTGCTTTATTTTTATATGAAAGGTACGACCAGAAATAGAGTGTAAAAAAGGTAGGGATGCAGGACTGTTCTTGTCCATTGAATAATCCATTTTATATCTCCAATAAATTGACCAAGGAAACTGAGCATGCCTCCAGCCAGGCAAAGTTTTACTATTCTCCCATGAAACATCCACCCACTCTGTTCCTGTTACATTTCTTTGAGGCTTCTGATTGCAGAAGAATATAAAAATTCTAACTAGGTAAGACTGAAATGAAGCAGGGATATAGCAAAGCCATAAAACTGGGATACAAACTTTCCCAAAGTTTTGAAGGTGTTTGAACCCAAGATTTTGGCTCGGCACCATCCTTAATTTGAAGCAGCATCTGGCAGGCCAAATGCTCTGCAAACGCTGGCACTGTGAAAGATGAAGTCTCATGCGACACCGCGTGCTGGAAGGAACGTTTCCTCCGCTGAGGAAGCCGGATCGCACAGGAAGGGTGGATGCAGCAAAGCTGGGGGTTGCAGCTGCATGGAGGGACCCAGCTCCCACCATCCCTATGGCGCTCACTTCAAAGGAGAAAAGACCTTCTGCCTGGGTTCATGTAGCACTTGTCTTCCCTGCTGATCCTCCTGTTCTCACCCTAGTCTTTTCCAGGGACCTAAGCCCCATCCAAGTGAGGGACACCACTGCCAAGGAGCCAGGTCTCCACAGCTCTTCCCAAGCCAAGCACTGTGTCTTGAACCAGCAGAGTCCATTACAGCATCCGAGGAGTCCTTTCACGCCTGATTTTCAAAAGCACTTAAGTGCCTAAGGTATAGAAATCTCAAAGTCCTGAGCATTCCTGAAAACCTCACTCAGCATTATCCACATCTTACATATACACACAAAATTGGTCTTTTGGCCTTAAACTCAAAATTTTCCACCCGAAGCAGGTAGATGCTTTATCTCAGTCTTTGTGCATTTAGTGATAAATGATACTTAATTATAACTGCAAAAGCTATCTGTGTATTTTAACAGTTTAGATGTGGTTGAAAATAAGTGGTTTATTAACTGCTGTGAGGAACATTTCACAATAGGATCTGCATTTTTCTAGAACTCTGTAATTAAAGTATGCGCTAACGTGACCACAACATTTTTAAACAGCTGGCACATGGAGCTGAAAAAATAATTAGTTTTCAATAAAAAAAA
Source organism: Formicarius rufipectus (assembly GCA_013399695.1). Lineage (NCBI taxonomy): Eukaryota > Metazoa > Chordata > Aves > Passeriformes > Formicariidae > Formicarius > Formicarius rufipectus. The sequence goes on from VXAU01001361.1 coordinate 321,094, forward strand.
AAGTTGCTTTTTATTAACCAGGCAAAGTTCTCCAGTGACTTTTAAGGATCTGCCAAGTGAAATTCAAAAATGAAAATGGTCTCTATGCTGGCTGTTAGCCAAGCTGAATGAAACACGAATACACTGATTTGTGCCAAGTATTAGACATGCTGAACTGAAGCAAAGTGGTTAAATATCTCCCCAGGTTGAATGTTACACAAAACAGTGTATTTGCCCCCAAAAAATGCTGACTTGAGGGTCCATCTCTGTGGCTTTCACACGTTATAGCTTTTTTCTCCCAGCAGTCAGGAAATGAAAAAGTGGTTCAGAAGACAACCAAAATATTCTCTACGAGAGGACTTGGCAGCAAACCCCATATATATATATATACATACATACACACATATAGCTGGATTTAACTTACATGACTAGGGGTAAGGCAAAGAGAACATGGTAACAAGTCAGAGGGTGCAGCCTGAAGGCACCCTGTTCAGCAGACAGGTGAACACTGCTCTGGGCTCACCTGTGCTCATCCACAGCTCACCCACAGTTCTGGCACCGCATGAGGGGTGACGGAGCAGCTTCTGCACATGGAGGAGCTGCAGGAGAAAGCCCCAAAGGCAGCGTTGTCTCTGTTTTACCACCTTTGTTTTGCTCATAAAAAGGGAACTTGGGAGACTTTTTATTTTATGTTATTGAATCTGTAATCCCCACAGCTATACCTGAGAACGAGCCTATGGATCTTACCCACTCAGATAATGGCTTTTTTATAATGGCGCTTTCAGCAAACTCCCTTTGCATTTATATTAATGATAATGTCTTTAAATACAGGCAACCTACACAGAACAAGGGAAGCATTATTCTGTGTAACCTTATGTGTAACCATAAGGGAAGCAAGTGACTTCACTGGAATGTGCTACAACAAGAAGCTCTATAAGAAGCTGGGATCTTTGGCAGAAAAACCTATATATTTGGTTTAAGCTTTTAAAGAATTATGAGTAGGGGAAAGCAAACCCAGTAACAAATAAAAGATGGTGCACTCAGACAAACAGGCACATCAAAGCAACAGCAATTTACGGACAGAAAGTCTTCCCCCACTTGACAGGTGTCTTAACCTTCCTCATTGCTTGACAAAAGGTGAAAAGATAAAAATTAAGAGAGGTTGTGGTGTCTTCCCATCTCACACTTCATCATCACCATTTAATTCCCCAATACTTAAAGAAATGATCATTTGAAAGCTTCTAATTTATCATTCCCAGTCATTGGAGACTCACAGGGCCAGTTCTTCCAAGTTATATGGTGGAATTAGAACTGGCAACTGAGTGCTTATCTGAAAGCACCAAATATTCCTTGATTCAAGCCAGGACCCAAAGGTACTTTGGCCCATTCCACTCCACAGCTGCTGAAGAGTTATTTTTATAGTACAGTTTGTCTGATGATTTACTACTATTGTTAAATGAATTCTGAAATTTGCTTAAACATTTGTGTTTGAACTTGAGGGAAAAATAGCTTCGTTAGCAAAAGTTGAGTCTAACAAAATGGAAACAGGCCGTCTGCCCCCAACACCCCCACCTACCAGCTCTTAACAATTAGGCAAACTGTGGTAGATGAGTTCCAAGGACAGAGGAAAAAGAGGCAGATTTGTATTTCATGCTCCAATAAGGATAATTACCATGCTATTGTTAATTTAACATATAAATAAAAGCAGAATGGAAATATATTTCAGAATTAGAGTATTCTATCGGGTCTCCTTTCACAGCACAATGCTAAAGAAAACCAAACCTGGAACCAGTTACTTCAATATATATTTTAATTAGAACACACGGGCTATTTTCAGGTGGATAAACTCACAGTGGATTCAACAGCAAAGGACTGACTGAAGCTGCATTTGCACACTGAGTAACCTGGTGTTAAATCATTGCAGCAAAGGTGCTCTGTCCAGAAGGCTTTCAAGTATCACAAGTAAAATAAGTCTGGGTTGCTTAAGTTCTTACAGCTGATCTCCTTTCATGGAAAAAGCCAATTACAGATCACAGATGTCTAGACTAATCCTTTTAAATATCACAGAGGCAGGAAATAATGTGAAAGTGCAATAAATGACAATTTCTATAGCTTGGGTAGGGGTGGAATAAGACGGCACATGAAAAACAAACACAGAAAAGCTCAAATGTACAAAGGAAAAATAAAGGCTTATATTAACATTCAAGCTCAGTATGGCAAGACTGGAGACCATGGGCTAGATCCTGTTCTGATTTACAGCCTGTAAATCCATTTCAACTGCATGAAGAAAAATTAAGCACAGAATGTCTGACTGCTCTATTGAGTTACTTATTCCTCCTCCTTTCACCTCCTTCTCCTTTATTTCAACAGTGCATTTTATCCTAAATTTTCTATAACTTTGGAAATTTATTTTAAATCAGGGAAAGGAAAATTCTGTTTTCTAATAGTGCCTGCATCTTTCCAAGGCATATGTCTGGTAATTAGCATGGTGGGATCATTAGCATAAATATACAAAGAAATTTGATTTTAGAACACGAATACCATTTTTGCTACAGAGCAATACAGGACAGGTGACAGGCCCAGCTGGGAAACCTCTTTTTCATTTTTCTGTGACCACAAATCAGACATCTTGGGCTCACAGCAGGACAGGCTCTACTGGCAGTAATTGGCACCATCTGTAGCTGTCAGAGCAATGCCTGGCATTCCAGCATTTCATCTTTCCAGTCAAGGCATTCATCACTAGTCCAAAACTCAGCCAGCTGACACTGAAAGATTAACTTGCATTGATTTGCTTGGATAAGCTCGCCTGTGCCTCAGTTGGTACTGAACGTTCCTGTTAAATTGCCATCACCATCACAAGATGTTTACAAGGTGATTGTCTACTTAGCTTTTTCCATTCCCTTTCTTGGTCCTAATGTGTTTTCAATTGTTATAATTTAAGAGATAGTGAATTAAAAGAAAGTGAATGTAGCCAGCAATCAGGCAGCGAGCCCTAATGAAAGGATTAGAAATTCACAGCCGTGGCTGTTTACTGGTCTTAAATGAGCAGCTTCTCCCACCCCTGTGTGTGCCATGAGACAAAACTTGTTGATTTGGGGGTTCAGCTACAGACCGAGTCTCCTCCAGCTGTCAGTCTGCACCACTAAACTGAACGAAACCGTTATTCTTTTCAAATGCAATTTTCCAGTACTTGGGTAATTTGGTTTACATTTTCCAGGAAAGCTTTATGGCAGCTACGCCAGATGCAAAGTTCAACCTCTTTCTCTTAATCACCTAACGCTATAGCTACTTACCAGTGTTTTTAAGCCTCTCATGTTTTCAAAGCCCAGAGCTTAATCTTTCACAGTTGTACAAGGGTCATTACTATTTCAATTTAGAAACCTAATGTATTCTGTAGAATGTTTTTGGGTGAATAGATTGCAATTTGAAAGTTAAAAATTCATATCTATTTTAGGAAATGACAGACAAATACAAGGACCTCCCAGGCAAACCTAAGACGGTGAAACTTCTGAGTTTCACATAAATGACAATCCTCTTTCTTGAAAATTAAAGCAATGATTCTTCTGTGAGTAAATAAGGGGGGATTATTGGAGGGCTTTCTAATCACCTATTACAGCTCTATCAAAATCCTGCTCTGAAATCCCTATTCTCTCTCCCAGGCATCTCTTCTTTAATGACTTATTTTCCATAGCACAGGTGACGTGTCATAGCCCACACAACACATCCACAATAGGGCTCATTGGTACATTCAGGTATTTGGGGCCTTCTCTGCGTATCTACTTCAGACAAAAAGCTCCATCAGCTCAAGTTTCATTCTACATCCGTTTTGGGATGAAACTGTAAGGGTCAACAAGTTGGTATTATAACTGAGAAGTGCCTATTCTATCAATGTGATGCACCTACAGAGCACAATGAAAGACAATGGAGAGATACCTGCTAATGCCACCTGTATGAAGTGGCTCACTGGAGCAGGGCCTGCTCACCTCGGGGCAAAGCCAAGGTTTGGCTTTGGGGATGGCAACCCCATCAGGGCATGGGAGCTCTGCAGGGCCCAGCATTACCATTACCATAACCAAATTCACCTTTGCACGAGGTACAAAACACACACGAGAAGGTGATGCTGCCTCAGGGAACATGAAAGCAGACAAAATGGAGCTCAGTCAGGGGCCTCTGGCTCCCAGCAGAGCTGAACCTGCGCTCCTGAAGGTGATTAATTTTTCCCCTGAAAAGAGGGTATTTTAGATAAAAGGGAATATAGTGGCTATGATTAGTGGTGTCTGTCCTAACTCTGACATAGACTGCTCTGAGAACATCTCCTAACCTTAAGAGACACATGTTAAACTAGGCTCATAACTTTGTAGGATCTGTCCTTTTTTGTACATAAAAATAGGATTTTTCTCTCTTTTTTTCAATGAAGACAGGATGTGCAATACTTCATCAAACAGAAATGAACTTAAATAGCTTACATAAATTACATCTATTTTCAACTATCTTTGCTAAAAGCATTTCATCTACTACAGAACACTCATGAGTGTTTGCAACACATCTGTGGAATAAAAAAAGTTAAGCATGAAAGAGTATTAAGTCATCTGTTTTGGAGGGATTTTTGTATTAGATCTTGTTCATTTATTAAGTGTAATGTGATAGTGGCCAGATGATTAATACAGTGTGGTGGGAGTGATGTAACAGGAAAGATAAAAATGGGTATCATAAGTGGAGAAGAGGACAAGGATGTGGAGGGGGTACATGGGGAAGGCTGGGATAAGGAGGTTAGTGTTTACAGTATCTGAGTGTGACTGGCTTTGGAATGAGCTTTGGGGAGGATTTACTCTTTTGGATGGTGATTATATCCCACAGGATGTCCCAAGTCAGGGAAAAGAGTACACCATTACTCTGCTTTGAGATAGGTACTGCCTCTACCTCCAGCATGTTCAAACAACCTTTCTGTATATATGGGGAGTGAGATTTTGGTTGCCTCCACCTGTTTCGATTGGTTTCAACCAGGCCACCCCATGGCAAAACTGACAGAGACTCAGGGCAGAAGAGGCAAAGTGGTGTTCTGTGGCCAAGGAGCACCACTGAGAAAGGATTTGTAAATCCCCGTTATCAATTAATGGGTCCAGTTGTCTATGGCAAGCAATGCCTAGAGAATAACCTTAGCTATCAACAGTTTTGACTGACAAAGATCTGAAAAAAAGGTGGAATTTATCCAGAAAGTCTCATTGCTTTCAGGTACATATTCTTCCATGGCTGTTGACACCTCTCACATCTAACTGGATTTGGGATGGATCTTTTAATGGCTTGAACCAGAAACTGTAAAACTCAGTGCCTAACCAGGTGTCCTCTAGGACAGTACTAAGCACAGTTACAGCTGGGTCTGGACACCAAAAGAAAGCAATCATGACCTTAACACCATAACACAGAATACTTTTACTGCAGGGCCTCTGCACTTCTCATAAGGGTCAGATTTTCAGACACATTCAGCATCTGCACATTTTACTGAGGATGTCTGGGCAGATTTGCAGAGTTGATCACCCAAGAACATCTACTGAGTACCCAAACCTGAGGGAAATGTTTAGGATATTATAAGTTGACCAGATTGTTCATTTGCAGTTTTTACAGTATGATCACACTGATTCAAGTTGCAAAAGGTGATGTCAACACACAGGAGAACCAAAGGAGGAAGGAAAATGCTCAAAGTCAGCCACAGCAGCACAATGTGCTGACATGCTGAGATCCTGTGGTTCTACCTCTACTAAGAGTACTTGACAGGTTTCACCCAGAACAGCCAGGAACATAAAAACTATTTCTGCTTAGAAGAAGGATTTCCCTTCAGAGGGTGAACTGCTCATGGGGATCTGATTTCTGTATTGACTTTTACATATACAGAAGGTGACTAAAAGAATTAGGCCAGCCTGGATTGCTCCAAGGGGATAATAAGCCCCGTGGTGAAATGGAAATGCATGGGGATTGTTCTGCACCCTTCTCTTTCTAAGAACTTTCACATGCTATTAAAACAAATAAAGGCAGTCTTATTACTGGAGCCACAGCTGGGCATGGACCCACAGAGAAGACCTGGTGCCCCCTAAGGCCCCCATGATGCCAAACACACAGTGTTACATGCAGAACTCCTTGCCTGAGCCAGAGCAGTGCCCTAAGGACAGTCGCTGGCTGAAGGACTCTGGGAGGAGAGAAGATGCAGAGTCCAAGCCAAGCTCTCTGGCCACAGAGCAGTGCAGGAGGGAGAAACCAGCAGAGCTCAGCTCTCTGCTGACCCAAGAGAGCCAAACTGACCTTTTCTCTGTCTGAGGTAGCTGGCACACTACTGATAGCTCAAGACTTTTTACCAGCTCAACTAACAATAATGAAGGCAGTATGACAATAGAGTCTATGCAGAGGAGGAATTCCAGAGAGCGTGGAGTGGTGGGAGCTGTCAGCATTTCTTACAGTCTTCACAAGGTCAGAAGGTATGTGTGGTGTGGTGTCTCTTGCATTCCAACACCGAGGGTTCTGTTGCTTCTGCTCCCCTCTTCTGACCCTTCCAGATGCAACAAGGCAAAGCCAGGGCCCTGTTTTTAGTCCATGAGCAGAGCTCAAGAGGAACAACTCCTGGCAAGAAGTCAGAGTTGTGTGGAGTACTGTCTCAGTGTTTCTAAGGAGTTTAAAAAGACAATTCATTGAGGCACTGAGGAACTAAAGTATGGGCTCCGCTATTACGAACATTCATATTTATAGGACCGGAAAGCTTTATACTCAAAATGTTTGTCTCCATTAAATAGCAGATTCTTTCCATACCTTGCCATCCAAAGAGCCCTCTGTACATGCGTGCCTGTTTCCTTCAGAACAGCCCAGTGTACAACAGCTTTTGGGTTACATGGCATATCACTACACTCAGTAATATCAAGGTAATTATAGAAAAGATGCATTCTGAGACCCTTTATGAAACAAAATACCTTATTTATACAATCAAGCAGTATCTGTTTGCTATTAGTTTGCCTGCAGAAGTAAGGACCTTTAAATTTTTAAGATAGCAACAAGATTGTTTTTTGAAAGGGTATTTACCTAGCAAGCATTACAATAAATCTACCAACTTTGAAGAAACAGCACTGACCCACCAGATTTACACAGAGTTCTGAGACATTTGGTGTTCCACCTAAAGCCTAAGCTACTACATCATTTATTCACATGAAGAACTTAGTTTCAGTTTATTTAAGAGGTTTCTAGCTTACACGGCTCCAGAGAAAAGCTTCAAAATGTTATCCTTACTTGTTTGAAAACCAGAAAGCAAATAAGAGCACATAAGAACTTATTACATTTTAAAATGTCATGATAACAATGCCAGTCTCTTTTTTTTTTTTTTTGTTTGAGAAAGAAACCTTTGTCTCTTTTTCCACCCCCCCCCTTTTTTTTCAAGTATGTGTCAGTGACAACATCAAGTTTGATAAATGATTGGTTTCAAAAGCAGAGTAGGATGTTTGGCATTGCAAACCACATTTTCCAAAATTATTGTTGGTCTGTGTGGCTTAATTAGAGGAAGTCCAACTTGAAATTCAAAATTATTGAATGTTTTCTGTAAAAATGAAGCTCTTTTTAGAGTCCCTTAGATTGTTCTGCTGAAATCAACTATTTCAGATGTATTCTGGAATAACATAGCAGAAGTAACATGCTTCTACCAATAAAAACAAACTCTTATGGAAGTATAAATTAGGAAAATTCATAGCACAACACTAATTTATAAGCTAGGAGGACTTTTTTGTATATATTAAGCCCAGTAATAATGATATGAAAATATTTGCAATCAGAAAGTCTGTTAGGATGTTTTAAGTGCTTCATATTGTGTAACTTTTATTATGGAGTCCTGCCTGTTTTTCGCTACATCGATGCTGTCCTCATTAATGTCAGAAGGATTTATGTGTGCACATGGAGGGAAGAATGTATGCCTATGTATTTGCAGTCTCACCTGTTATCTTTCTCTTGTCATTATCTACCAACTTCCCTACCAAAGGACAACATTTATAGCTCACTGGTAAATATAAGGCAGATAAATTTTATGTACTGAAGCAACATGAGTGTGAAGTTGGTCTGACTCAATTGTATCAAACCAGCTGAAACAGATATTGTGTACACAACAGGCACATCTCTGGTTTCAAAGTTTTCATAAGGAAAAACTCCTCTGGGCAAAAGAAATCAAAACACTGGGATGAAATACATTGGATATCAAGAATTTCCTCTGCAAGTACTAGGATCTCCACAAAAATGAACCATTAAAAAGCAATCTTTATCTTCCAATCCCATCAGCTATAGCACATCATCAAAAGTTTACATAATTCTTAAAATCAGATACAAAATGTCAACAGACTACAGCTGAATGCATTATGGACACAGAATACTCTTGCAGAGGTTTCATTAAGTCTAACATGATTTACAGGACTTGAGACACACTGCTTCAAGATTTTTATATCACTGCAGTAAGTACTCCAGGGATGTTTCGACCCACTCGAAATTGTTTTAGCTGTGCTATTACCTGGGTCAGAACTGATGGCAGCATATATCAATTAGACTGTAGCAGTTTAATACCTGCTCCTATGCATCTGGTCACTCAGAGATTCACATCTCAGATTTCCATACTCTAAAAAGAATATTACAACAGAGTCCTGGAATGGGCATGGGTTACCTAATTCATTTAAGAAGCAGCCTTGAAGACAAGACATCAGGGGACTGTACTCATCTAGATTACAGATGTCCCTTCCATTCACTGCAGAGACGGGTAATGTTTCTTTCTTCTGATTAATCCCAATCTTTGCCTTGACCATACTGAAGATTCTAGGGCAGCACTGAAATTAAGTGGGAACAGTGGGCTATAGTCTTTTTGATACACTGAACTAGCGTTACTAACACTGATTAACTCCAGTTCAGGATCTGATCATTCTTTATTATTTTGAACCCTGTTAAACAAAGAGCACTTAAAAATAATACCACTGGAGTATTTTGTCATACCTAGAGTCAGAAACACATGGGTGTTACGTCTGTCTAGAGAGGTAACTACAGTTAATGACTGTGTCAATGTGGATCATCGTCTGTATTTTATATGACATGGCAGGAGGGTAGATCTGCTTTGCTGCAAGCTGTTAAGACAGTTACTGGCAGTGATTTTGTCTCTGAAACTTACTAAGTTTGAGGATAAGTGCCCCTGTGACATAATTTTATTATTGCAGACCAGGTTTATCGACACATTTTTCACACATGCAGCACAACATGGTTAGTGCTGCTTTTTTAGTAACATTGAAGAGGCTCAGTCTCTACAATAAGAAATTTTGTCTTGTGTCAACAGGTGAGGCATTTGAGGAACTTCTCACTTCTCTGCTCTGAGAGTGTGAGGTTTTTAGATTGCTATAAATAGTGGGGTTTGTACTTGGTCAACACAGCAAGGGACAGTTTACAGCCAAATGATTTCATGAGAAACCAAAGGTCACCAATACATTGTTTGTGGTTATGTACTTACGATCTGTGTGCCGCTCTGTACCTGTTATTCCACAGAGGTGTCAGTTTTAGCATAAGAAAAGCAGGACATCAGCAAAAACACTGTAGAATCAGTTCTACAGAGCTCCTCCCTGTCTCTTTTTTAAACACTACACATATCTGTAACAGAGTGTCTCATTCTAGAAACAATATGAGCTTCCAAGACCTCTTGCTCCCTACCTATGAGTGCCAAGATGTGAAATAGGAACAAAGGCAATTCAGTATAAAGACCAGAAATGTGGTTAAGCCTCGTGATCAAGAAAAACATCAGGTTTAATAAGATTCTGTTAGTGCAAAGGACTGCACATATAAAGCAACTGAAAAATCTAATTTGTATATTATGTGGTAGCAGCATTTTTACAATAAAGCTGTTAGAGTTCAACAAAACCCTGATAAAAGATGAAACTAGGGCAGAAAAGATGAATTAAGGGCAGAAAGCTACAGGATTTGCCCTCCAAACTTTCCAGTGGGGGAAATCCATCTCTTTTAGTATAAATGTGTGCAGTTTTACAGTGGTCCTGCTTCTGCATGAATTTCAGAATACATTTAGTAGAAAATTCATTACATGAAACATTTATCCCATGAATAAATTAGAGACTCTGAATTACAGTGCAATAAAACTTTTGCTGCTAGAAAGATTTTTATGGGTGAAATAATGTGAAAATTAGTAACATTAAATATGATTCTTCTTAACCCAGAATAGTCACCACACAATTATTTTGACATGTTCTGGCATACATCATCATAGGTCTAGTCAAATAGTGTTACAGAACAGATTTGGAACCCTTTCATAAAACATCAAAAAAAGGGCAATGAAGAGGAAAGTTTTCAATCCCAAACTGCTGAAGAGAGCAATTTTTACCACTACATTCAAGAAAAACAGGGCGACTTTTTTTTATCAGAAGGGTTTCACTCAGTCCCTCAGCAGACCAGCAGAGAGTATCACTTTTGTATCTGTTGTGCCTTAATTTGATGCTCTAGCATGGGGTAAATGCACTGAAGGCAAACCTCCCTAGGCATTAAATGTGAAGTCTGCACGCTGTGCTGAGGCATAGAATCACTTCCCTACTAAAAAATTCTAAACTTAATATGTATGCAAAGCTGCTCTGAGATATTAGGTCAACCACAGAGAAATCCACTAACAAAGGGTTAGTGCCACCCTTCTGGGAGGCAGATCCCACCAATCTTCTCCATGCAGCGCAGGTAACTGCTTATGTTAAAAGATGCTGCCATTTCCTATGAATGAACACACCTGAAACTTTAAACTCTTATTGGAAAGTATAGTACTAGGGCAGTACATGTTGAAATGTAGTTTTAAGCTAGAGTGGCAAAGCAGAAGAGATCTTCCACCTACTCTTTTCACCTTAAGACCACCAACCTTGGACAAAATGCCTTATATTTTAAGTGACTAAAATCTGGTTGGATGAAGAATGCTGCAAGAATTTAAATCTAACTTCTAAATGCAGCGTTTTCTTATCCTATGCTTTCCCCTGTCTGATGGAATTGCCATGTGTCACAGAGCTGCCATACTGTGCTCAGCTGCTTCAAAATATTAGTGCCAGGCTTGCAAGAGAAGTATTTCTGCTTTGGAATGCTTGTTTGCAAAAAAACAGATTATTTTTGCTTTATTGTGGAAGGTATTTAGGGGAAGCGAAAGTGAATCCATGTATTTTCTTTGGGCATTTCCCTATTCACAGATTTTTGTCTAGTTAGGTGGATCTTGGGTTTTGGCAGACTCACAGCAGACTTTGTTTATTGCCTATTTTGTGTGGAACTTCTCTGGAGGTGCCCCTGTCCAGACTCAAATGATTAAAAAAATGTTTATGAGCATGAAAGTATGTCTCCTTCTTAGGAGGGAAAAACCACTGATGCAACGGAAAGCGCAAGGCTGCAAAGCACCCCGTGCACACCAGCCCTTCCATCCCAGTGCATGAGCAGGACTGTATTCAAAGGAGGTAAATCAGACACTCTTGAATGCTTTATCTCCCTCTCTCTCTGTTTGGTTTCCCACAGCATAACTTTACACATTACCTCATGACATCTTTATAGTGGTGGAGAAAATGATTAGACTCCAGTCCTTGAAAAATTGCAAACACAGACTCATTTGTAGTGTTTGGCTGCACTAATTAGCACATCACTGAGGGGTAATGAATAGAAGCCTGTGAAGAAACTTAAAAATTAGTACCACTAGCAATGCTGGAGTAAAAATCAGAACTGTGAGTAACAGTACTCAAAGGATTTGGGTAATTACTGGATACTCCCAATATAAGGTCTGTCACCTGATCCTAAAGGACTCTAAGGCTTCAACAAGCCCCAGAGGCCCAGTATTCCACCCCAATAAATGAGGCTCTCCAAGTTCACTCAGAGTTAAAGACCGCCTCACAACTCTATTGTTCTTCCTTTCTTTTTTTAAAGGTGGCTCTTCAACTGCATGGAATTAGACAACTTTCCTCTTTTGTATGTTAATCACTGGACTTCTCCATCTGTAATGAGATATTATAGTTTCCATGTGTGTGAAAGCCTGGAAATTACATCACTCCAACACCCAAATGTGCAAGGCCACATGGATTCCTAAAGCCCGACAAACAGCTGCAGTATTTGTGCGAAGGCTCTTTAGACATTTCAGTGGGCTCCAAGCAAGCAAAAGTGGGGGAGGGAAATGTTACTCTTCAGGGGATGGAAAGAGACCTTGTCCATGCAAAGAAGGTGCAGTGCCTTCACCTGCTCCTGCCTGAGCACCTTGGCCAACTATTCCACCAGCCAGTGAGAGGTGCAAATCTGCTGTAAAGCACATGCACTTCCCCCTCCCAAAAAAGGATGACCGCAGGCCAGGATACACCAGATCACAACAGGCAGCCATAGACAGCCTTCAGAGACGACCAAGCTGGCTCATCCCAGCTCTAAGAACTGGTGGTGGCCTGGCACCTCAGAGAGCCCTCCCTCAGCTAAGCAAGAGCTTCCTCCAACCCTTACGGTGGGAACCTTTCAATTCTGACCCATCCTCAACCTGATGTAAATGGGCTCCAGCCTATCGTTTATAACATATTTAGTAAAAAAGCCCCTCAGGACCAACAACTTATATTGCAACCTTTGGTTGCACCATGCTCTTGTAAAGCTAGATTAAGTTGGGGTCTAAAGGTCATGACCCTTTCTTCTCTCTCCTTTCCACCTTCCATCAATTCTTTTTGTTTTTCTCTAAGTGATGTCACTCGTAAGATGAAAAGAAAAGAAAAGAAAAGAAAAGAAAAGAAAAGAAAAGAAAAGAAAAGAAAAGAAAAGAAAAGAAAAGAAACAAGAACCAAGTTCTGTATATAAACACTGGCAGCTTTCAGGCTTGCTTTCCATCCTGAACCGAACGGGCAAAGAGCGTCCGTGCATTTGCAAGCTTTTCCAAGTGAGCCTAGAGGGGCCTGTTTACCAGAGATCGAATCTCTGGCAAACAGCTCATTGCAGCTCTTCAAACAAGCTGAAATTATGACCTTATGTTATTGTTTCTCAACAACCCAAACCTTTGATGTAAACTAATGTTGACCTTTCCAGCATAAATTTGACATGAAGCCACTTTTGTTTCAAATGCTCTATGAAAATTCAGCTACAGTCTTACTGGATAAAGCCTTTTTATGAGATAATAAATAATAGATAATAAACAACTGGAGCCAATTTAGTCATTGAAGTATTTTGTTTTCCTGACTGAGTATCATAATGGATCTTTTCTACCTTGGCTTGTGTAGGGCTGCTTCACATCACACCATGGGCCCATCCAACCTAAGCCAAATCCTAGTGAAGTCAATGGAAAAACCTCTCAAGAATTTCAGGACTTCAGACTCTGGGTAAAACCTAGATTAAACTAAGTTAAACTGAATAACTCCCATAGACCTTTGTGGGTTTTATATAGTAGAGGAGATATTCTCACCACTCACTTCAGCTGCAGGTGGGTGTCCAAGGTAAGCTGGTGTCTCCAGAAATGAGATCATACAATTTGGGCAGTAAGATTCCTAATTCAACCTCAGCAAATGGTCCCTTCTGTCAGTTACAGAAAGCACAGAGAGTTGAGTTCCAAATAAAAGCACCTTCACTCTGTTCAATTGGTGACTCTATTCACCCTTGTTCTACCACAGCCACCAGCAGTGATCTGCACATCATGTCACACTGCCCAAAAGTCACTGATGACTGGCATGTGCAGGTAACACTCTTCCAACAAGGTATTTCATTTGTCATGACTAATCTCTAGCCCTTATTGTTTTGCCTATTAACTTTTTGAGTAGTCAAAGGGAATCAACAGACAAAAAGGAAGATAATTCTGTTAATTTTTCAAAGTGCTGCTATTAATATTTAGTGCTCTCCCCATCAGCTTAGCAGTTTTAAATACCATAAACTTAGTTGGAGAATCCAGATAAAAAATGAGCAACCTTTATGTGGAGTCCATTAACTAATGCTAAATTAAAGTGGTATTGAAATGGAATTAGAAGGATGAATATAAAAAAACACATGATGAGCACATGGATACCACATGAATCCATTATGATAAGTAGTCTTCCAGTAAGAGCAAATGAATTTATTCTGACCACACACTTAAAATGAAGCCAAACCTGGTTTGTTTGTGGGGTTTTTTTAAAAATAAATGTCAAGTATCATCTCATTGTTAAGCTAAGCTTACTATCTTCTGCTGGGCCAAAAAAATCATAAGGCAGAGCTTCAGTGTTTGAAAAATAATTCCCTATATATCAGTATAACTCACTATACAATTATTAAATATCATTTAGTAAGAAACTCACTTTCTCCTACAGACTTTGCACTCCAAATTAGGGATTCAACCCTTAGCTGAGCCTGTCACAGTAATCTCCTTTGCTGCATGACACACACTTGAAGTGCCTGAATTCTATTCTGCCGAGAGCTTGTGTTGCTTCCTTCATGCCTGAGTAAATATGAGCAAAGTGCAAAACAAAGGTGATGAACCCAGGCATTTCAGGTAAGCTCCACTGACAGCACCTCATTGACTAACCCAGAAACCACTTTCAAAGATCACTTGAAATAACTATGCCATAATATTAGAAATATTAAGCCTTGTCTCTGTAGTCTGATTTGTGGGCCAGACTAACAGGCTATGCATTTTCTGGAGAGCAGAGATTCCTGCAAATAAAACATACACTTGTGAACTTCATTTAATCATAAAGCAAGTCCCATGCAAATCCCAGAAACAGAAATGACAAATTTCATGGGTTGGTCATGGCAAAAATAGCAGATTTCACAGCATGACACTGATTAAAAGACACAGAGAAAAATCACAAATAAAGACATTTAAGCTGCCAAGACAATGATGTTTTTAAGTACTGAATGTTATCTTTATTAATACACTTGTCCTGGATGGATATTTTCCAAAGCAGCAAAATTGTCACTAAACAAACGAGTAACTCAAAAATACTCCCTATTTTAGGCCCAGTTCAGTCTCAGTCTCCCTGTTTCTTAGTTTAGATACTGCTGAATAATGAAGTGGACAGGAAACCAGGATGACACAATGAACTTCAGAGAAATGCATTTCCTATGTACAGGCTTTTCTGAACTGGTGGTTTGAGTCTTTATGCCAACATTACTATAAAGGGTACATTACACCCTTCTGCACAAGAAGAAACCCCAAGGGAAACCTCTTGGTGTCAGACAAGGTCCCAGTTCTTGCACTGTAGGTCCATGTCCAACTGTTTGTCCAAAATTTCTGAAAAATTTGAAGCCACGTTTAATACAGCTACCTAAGGGCTAAGGTCAGTGCAAAACCATTCTGAATTGGTGTAAGAATGGAGTTTTTATCTAACCTCAAAGCTGAACCCAGGAACAAACAATTAAAGCTCAAGTCTCTATTACCTCCCAGAGTCTGGTGGGAAGCCAGAAGCTGCACAAAGCAGTGGAGGTCTCCTGCCCCACTGAGGTCCTTCTGCACCACCAACTCATCCTGTTGTTCTCCATGTTCTGTGAAAGAGGGTGCAGGGGCAAATTGCAATTCTAGAGAAAAATACCCAAACTACTTACTATATCATTATTCTGCACTCCATGGAAAACTTTGCTTTTCAAAAACAAAAAGAAAAATGTCTCTAAGTCAGAAAGGGAAAAGCAGAGCCAAGATAAAAATAAAAATTCTGGGGAAATCATTCTATTGATCTTTAATTTTATAGATAAATTCATACATACTATGATATTGTGTTCCAGAAAAATATTTATGAACTAGAAATGTGTCTTTCTGAGAATGACGTATTTTACTTCAATTTGAAAAAAAGCAATATATTCCATAACACAGGTTTACTAAGACATGTGTATTCCATTTCATTTATTGACTATAGCAATTCTTTAGTTTTGTCCTTTCAGCCCTCCAGCAGCTCTGACAACCAAAGGGGAACACAACAGCACAGCTCTTACAAGCACATGTTGTCACATCAGAGGAGCAAGGCAAGTCTCTGCACAGTACAGTTCCAGGGTCCATCTGAATGTGGCCCTACACTGCAGATTTCCTTTAAGATTGGAAAGGATGTGGTCTCCTGTGAGAACTCAGCACTGCTCAGGACCACAGACACAATGCAAAGAGAATTTTGTGAGGGGAGCCTCAGGGATCTTTCCATTTCCATATGGAAGGATCCATATGGATCCTTTTAAAATAAACCTCTTACGGGGCACGTCTGAGCAGGGGAAACTTGATGTCCTGCCCTCCAAGGAATGTGGTGAGATGCTCTTAGTTGAGGAATGTTAGTGCAGCACATTTGGTAGAGAGAATTAACCCAAAACTCTTGCCCAGAAGAGTACAACACTGACAGTATGCTTGGCTACTATTTTTTCATACAATGTCTTTTTAATATATAGTAGCACAAGCCAAAGAAAACATCATAGAAATGAACAGTTCTAGCACTTGCTGAAGAAACATAGACAATTCCTCATGCAGAAACAAAAAACTATCCCATCACTCATTTCTTGGGGGGAGGCAGCAATTTCATGGCGTAGTAGCCACACAAGGGACAAAATCTAAGATCATCTTCATATTATCCACCTCCCAGATCATCTGTATCTGATCAGACAGAGATGTTCAAATTTATCGTGAACTTTAAACTGCTGTTGAGGTTCGAGGCATTAAGTCAACAGGCTGTTGACCAACAGTGGAACACTTTACCTGAGCTCGTTTAAGGTCAGGAGTGGGGAAAAAAAGCATACCCTTCTGGGGGTGTGAGTTTTCTCTAGGTTCTTACACAAGAACAAAGATTAATTACTATCTGTTTCAAAACATTATTTCATCTGTCAGTCTAATGCTCTGACTTTTCCTGCAATGGACTCAGGCCTCTAGAAAGGTGAGTACAAAAATCTCTTCCAAATATCAGCAGTACACATATGGCATGATGGACATTTTTCAAAATCCACTGCACCCCCACATTTTTCTTGATTGCTCAACACATTGTAGTCATTACTGTAGCAACTTACTTCAAGCCAAGAGATATAAATGTCTGTCTGTGCTGACTGGCAGGGTGCTGTAAAACAATGCTGCCAGCCAATCAAACACACGTACTCTCTTCCTCCTTGGGGAGACAATATATATTTTCAGGGGTAGAGCTGAGACTGATTGCCATCAATCAAGACTTGGATTCCTAGTCCATCTCCACAGCATATACATGCTGAGTGAAAGGCCAATCTAATTCAATATAATTTGGTAAACTCCTGAAACTTTATTAGATTAACATTCTGTACAAAACAATAGAAATAATCAGTTCGTCAATTCAGGAGAAGAGCTCAAAAGTCTAAATACTTCCAAAATTAGATCTTCCCTGCTTTTAAAGGTAAGCAGATGGAAAACATTTGATTCTTATTTATTAGCAGTTAAATTTATGTCCCTTATTTCACCATAAGCTACAAGACTTCACAAAAGTGTATCTTATTTCACTGATCTTTAATAACCTGAAAACCAGTAACAGAAACCCATAATGAAGCACCCCATATACTGCAAATTAAAAATAAATAAGAGACCTCAAAGAGGTTTTCTTCAAAAGCTGCTTGAGTTTAGTGTTTCATTTTATATATACACTAAGAAAGAGAGACATCTGTAAACATTTCTAAAGTATAATGCAAAGGAACTAGCTATGTTATTATCTATTCTAAGCACATGGTTCAACATTTGTTTATGCAAACCATATAATTGGAAACTCTGTCCATTTTCTGCCTGTGCTAAATATTCTGTGTATAAATACTTTTCATAGTAGATAAATAAGGTTTTTATTTAGGTCTTATCACCTTCATATTACATATTCATTGATTTCTAAACTGCCTTAAACAGCTCTGTAGATGTGAAACATTATGAATTCAGTTTTGGCACCTTGGTATTAAATTTGCATATCAGGTCACGCACCGCTTGACATACATGCAAAATTGCACTGCGGCTATTTTATTACAACCCACAAAAGATATTCAGAAACTGCATGCAGCATCAAAATAAATTAAAATGGATAAAAGACCCAATAGTGAGCCACATTTTTTTTATTGTTTAGTAGTGCCTAAAGCCATTTATATGTTCTAGTCAATAAACAAAAGTCAGACTAAACCAATTTTTAGTCTCTCTGTTATTATATTTTAATTGCAGGGGTAAATACATTTCTTTGCTCCGTCACCAACTGTATCCTACTATAGCCTTGAATTCTTTTAAATTGTGTGCTATAAAACGCAATGTACATGGATCACTGGCAAGTCCTCATGTTTCTCTGCGTATGTCAGAATGTATATAGACACTGCGTATCAAGAGTCAGACATACAAAGCAATATATTTGTCTAGTTGATTTTGTAGTTGAAATGTTTTTGTAGCTTACTGTGTATGCCAAGGCTGCATTTGCATGGAGACTGCATTTACACAAAGTTGAAAGTGCATCAGTCAGTGCTGTTCAGCCATTACAGTGCCCTCAATATATACCAACTAACTACCTTTGGTGCTTCTTCTGCAAATCGCCCTCTTTATATCCAGAAAGCTGCAGCAAAGATATTAGAAAATTAAATAGCAGAAGTCATATCTTTCAACTGCCCCTCACTAGGGCTCCATTTCAATGTCTATGACACTTCTGGATAAATAATTTGACGCTTCACTTGTTCTCAGGCCGCACTCACTGGGCTGCTCAGGCATCTCACCATGCCCAAAAACTGGGGACTCAGGTGTCCTACAATCTGGCAGGTGGGCAGAAGGTAGCTCACAAGGCAGCTGTGCCAGCCCACGTGGAGGCAGCTGGCCTGGCCCCTCTCTGTGGGCAGTGCGAGGAGCTCTTGTATAGCTGGAAGGAACTCCTGAAGAGCCAGAGTTTGTCCTAGGCTCTGCTGCCCAACACCATGCCTCCTTTCATCACCCTTGGAAAAAACAGTTCCCTTCCACGTAGAAGCAGGCACTACACGCATCCCCCCCTTGCTCTGCTTTGGGTAAAAAGCACCTGTGAGCACAGGAATGAACCTGTCTTCCCCGAACAGCACAGCCCTGGACCCTGAGCTGGAGCACTGGGACCTGCTGCATCCCCCCTGATGGGCAAAGGTTCAGGCAGAAACACCAAGACCAGCAGCTGCACACACCATTGTACCCCCTGCTCCTCCCACACATGCCAGGGTACATGGCAGAGGGGGCTTTTCCTACATCAGTTGCACTCAAGAACTAGTGACCCCTTAACTTTGGGAGATCCACTCAAAAGTACGGCTGGGGGGAGGTTGTTCTAGAGATCCTAAAGGGCATCTTCCATCAAATCAGGGCAACAGCACAAACAAGGAAAAATATGTAATCAACACAAAACAAGTTTGAGAGTGGCTATTATTGAGCTGGTCTAGCTTGAATTAACAGGAAAATTAGATGACAGACCACCCAGACTAAGTTAGTGAACAACCTTTGGCCACACAGTTGAAGCAGGTGATAATTGAACCAGACAGTAGCTGCTGTTGGGCCCTAAACCAAAACTTTCTGCTTGCAAGTTCATTCTGTTTCTCTTGAAAATACCACAAAAGAAACCTTAACATCCATATTCCCCAAGAAAGACACTCACTGAACTCGGGGGAGAAGGATTAGCGCCTCATCTGTAGTAGCCAGCACAGGTAGACAGACCTCATAAGAAGCCTGCATGACTGCAGTGAAAACTTGAGCTCATCAGGACTGCTATCTTTACAGCAGAAACCTTAAAAAATCGACATAATGTAACAAATTGGTTCAAAGCATTGCTACAGACCACCGTGCTAAATTCCCACATCCTTAGCAGTTTGTAAAAATGTTTAATTTATGTTTATGTATTCTTATTCAAAATGTTAGTTAACAGCCTGTAGGGACCTGGTAATAGGATCCTTTTTTCTTTTTTATGTTTATTAGCTACATTAATGACTGTTTCTGCAATTCTGCTACAAAGACTTGTGTTAATGAACACCAATTAATTCTGAAATGATTTTAAACAAAGGGTGATGAGAATAACCAATCAACCATGACAGTGTAAAGAGCAAGCAAGCTGCTGTGACCTAATTTTTCTGTGTTGATTCTTTGCTGTCAGAGTGCATTGTTATTCATCAAGAACACCTATAGATTTTGCATATACATACTACAATATTATAATTTTGGAAATGATCTGTTCCTTTTCAACATGGAAAATTACTTCATTTAAAGTACAGGTTTCAGTAGTATTGACTTATAAATTACAAACATCTAAGAGGTCAGGCAGATCTTCACCAGCACTGGAAGGATCCTATTAATTTCAGCTCCTTAAAATTTAAGATATGAAGGTTGGCTCAAACTCTTGGAATATTCAGCCTTCCAGTCAGAAATATAACAAAGAACCATTTCTCTGGTTCCTGCTGTTCAATCAGAAGCATAATATCCATCAGTCTATCTGTTTATTTTCCACAATAAATTTTTAGCCACTTAATGCAATTCATAAGGATGTGAGTATAATAGAATTCCCTGAAACAGGCAACAAGTTGAGTGATTACACTCCTGAAATAACACATATATGTGTCAAATCTGACCTAAAAAGTAAATAGACCATGCAGGCAGATATAACTTATAAGTCTATTGTGTGAACAAACATTAAAAAAGCCATCCAACACTGTACTAAATTTAAACAAAATGAACTGAGATTGAGAAATGTAATTTTCTTTTTCACCTGGTACCCAGAGTATGTATTTCCACTACAAGAGCCTAATAACAAAAGCTAGATATTATAAAGCTAAAATTTCTATAAATCATAGAGTGTACCAGATTCTACTACTTCATTTTGTAATTGACATACAGTAGAGGACAGGCCTTGCTTATTCATGGTTCATTCATGAGTGTCCTCTTTAGTCCATGTACTAAGTGACGTGAAATTTATCACACAATAAAGTAATTTTCATTGGTGGGTTTTCAGCTGGAGCTAACACCATTGTCCAACAAAGATGAGGATAATCATTAAGCTTACATACAGACAGGCCTCTACTGAACAAAATACATGTCCAGTGTTACAGGATCATACTACAGAACACAGATGATCATGGTATAGATTGCAAAAGGCACTACTAAATGGCAAAGAAGTAGACGGAAAAAATCAGCAGTAAAAACATGATCTTGTGAGTTTGTTAACTGGTGTCATGGGCAGACTGCAAAACAGAATTAGTGGAGCATCAGAAGGGGAGTCCCGTATCCTAAGGATGACATAAACCATGCAATTACTGGCAGGCATGAATCTGTGACACCACTTAACAGAGGCAGCATTTGTACCAATGTCTACTGATCTAGGTATTCATGCCCTGTTACAGGCAGGACCCATAGCCACTCCCTTTCTCTACTCCACCTGCATAGTCACACCTTCTGTGATCTTGTTTTCCTAGCTCCAGCCATGCTGCCATCCCTCCTCAACTTGTGACAGGTACTCCTCTAAAGATGGACCTCCAAAACTCTAAATACTAATAAATCTTAAGTCAGTGCAACTATTTAAATTCCTTAAGTACCTTAAGCTTTGGTGCTGAAATTGAGACAACTACTTCTATCCCTTGTCTCAGGAAGAAAATGGAAAGGCATACAGGACTATACATGAGGTTCTGCTCTCAGAGAGCTTCACCTGAAAGGATTCTTCAGGTGTCCACTAACACGCTTCAAATACAAAGCTGAGATCAGCATTTAGCCTCCTCTTTGCAACAGCAGATGCTCTCAGTTTCCCATGGGGATGGCCTTTTAATCCTCAGAGAAGCACATCTGAAGTAAACTTCCTTGAAGGAAAAGGGCAGGAAAAGAATGAGACAAGAAACTCTGGCATACAAATCGTTTTGTTCAGTTCTCTATTTGCAATCCACAGACTGCTATTCTCAGCACAGTATGAAAAACATTCTCCTGAAAAAGAGCATAAAGGGCTGTATCTGTTTTACTGGGAGATACTCAGTTTTATTGCACAAGGCTTCACTTGAGTAAAGACAGAGGGCTGGATCCCTGAGATGGGCTTTGGCACCTGTGTGAAATATGGGCACAGACTGAGGCCGTGTTTACAAGACAGCAAATACATTCAGCTTCCTTCCTCCAAACACAGGAGATGCCAGCCACTCCTGATCTGGCTGGTATCTGTGATGAGCATCCCTTCCTCAAACAACAAACAAACTACATTCTCCACTTGTATCACTCTGGCAAACATTTTGGTGGCATGTCAGGGCTTTGAGAACAATCGTATCATCATTCAGCAAAACAGGTTTTCCCATGTCCATTTGCTGAAGTCACTCCATATTGTTGCTGACGGATGTGTATTTATAATGACAGGAGTTTTGCATTAACATCTAGCCCTCTACAAAGGGTTTATTACTGAAATGCCAATTCAACCATAGCTGTAATGACCCTATTTTATAAGGCACACATTCCAGGCACTTTGGCAAATGGTTTAAAAAAATGGAGCAGTTAAATTATGCTGCTAACATAATATGAATGTGTCATCACACCCTATCAAGCAATTTCATATCAAACAATGAGATACGGAGTTTTGCTGTGACAATGCTAAAGAAGGAACTTGGAGGAAAAAAGTGCAGTATTAGAACCATGACGCCCCTCACCACTTCACACTGAGCAACCTGTATATCTTTCAGTTATGAGAAAGTCTAGGACAGAAAAAAGATAAAGCTGGACAGACATCTTATTAGATTTTTGCTTTGTTTGTAAATATTAAATGGAGATCTCAAATTTAACATGTGATTTCAACCAGAAAAACTACTGTGTGAAACAACAGATATCTCAGCCCTAACAAAGCTGTATTCTCAAACAGTGAGTGTTCAGGCTTTTCATCATCATATTTCTGTACGTATTATGCCACTAACGATGCACTATACTAAGAGGCCAAAATGTCAGCCCTCGATGGAAATGAACTCACCACCCTTCAACATTCAACAATCAGACCTTGCTTAACATAAATGCATTAGATCATCAGTCTATTATTCCTCCAGCTTTTTATAATGATTTCTAACACTGGCCAGACATTGTACACCTGGCTAGAAAATTATTCTTTTTAAACAATGCAAGAACTAACCAATATGTAAACCCAATAATTAAATTACATTAGCTGCTGGCCATTGTTATTCTGCACTACTTTCCCACTGAGGGAGCTATAGTGATCTGATTTAAACAGCAATCTAGCAGAACACTTTTCACTGCCCATCACTGTTGTGCAGAGTAAATTGGTTCACATCAGATTTGACTCTAATTTGGGTTTCAGAAGAGTTAATTTGAACTTAAGCACCTATGGAAGGGCTAGTAACAAGAGGTGTCTGCACTGGAATTCTTCTCATAGCAGGGCTGTTATACTCCAGCAACAAGAGCTCCTTATAGATTGTATACACTTTCTAGTACACTGCTTGCAATGTTATGCATGGCAGAAAACCACTTATCAGATATTTAACAATGTCAAATGAAAATAACATGGATGCACACAATAGATTCTTGCCATCTGCACGCCTAGCAGAAGTAAATACATTTTTTTCCAAAGATGCAGCTATCTTGTGACTTAATTATCCCAGGACTAAATGTATCTCAGTCCTTTATTGTGGTGTTTTGGTGTTTTAGCAAAGCACCTAGGGTCAAGTTCTGATCATTCATAAGTTACCAAGAGAGCCATGGAAATGGCTAAAGGCTGAATTTCATCATCATTAGCTCTTACATTAATAGCACTAATGTCTTAAATCTTAATATTCTGGCTCATTAAGTTAGGTAAAAGACTATTAATATAAAAGGTGTGTTTTACCCAACCAACAGAATTTATAGAGGCTTTTGTTTCCTTTTATAACATTGTTGCTCATGCAACATTAGTGGTTAGTACAGACACTAAATAATAATAATTCTATAACTAATACAGAAAATATGATCTAACAATATAAGTTCTACTATCACTATGGCTCTGACAGATCTTAATTTCACTCTATCATAAATCAAATCTGTTGCCCCTATCCATACCCAGTTGGTTGATTAACTTGTTTTTCCCCAGCAAAAGTACAAGAAATTTAGAAGGGGCTGAAGGGAACCTCTGTTTCTACTGATTTTGGATTAGCTTGTTTTCCAACAGACATCAAGAAACAAACTGCTCTATGGCTCAAAACTTGGTCGTTTAAGTAACAATGCTGCCTACAAAAAAAAAAATTACAAGTGTACAGAACATTTCTTAACCACCAAGATACTCCAGTGGTAAAAGGCCTGATATTTTGGCATCTCATTAAAAGTCTCCTGTTATCTCTGGTGCCTCAATGTGATGACAAACAAGTAGTAGAGCACAAACCGCTATGCAGAAATCATGCAGACAGACTGTCAGAAAGGACAGTCCATTGTGACAATGTTAAAAGACCTCTAGCTCATTGATACACAATAAACCAGAGTCAAGACCTACACTCTAAATCCAAATGTACATTCTATACAGTAATATACAAATAACACCATGGATTCTGATGGAATGGAGCTGATCTGCAAACATCCTTTCAAGAAGATTCGAACTATGATGTCAAGCATGGTTAGGGGATCAGTTCCAGGCACTGCTGTGGCTCCAAGTGCTTCTTGTGCAGTTTGGGGATGGGGTGGTGGTGTGGGGTGTTTCTGTTGTTCTGATCAGAAGAGTCAAAATGTTTCGAGCCCAGAGTTGTACTTGAATCAGTGAGTGCAGAAATGCATTTAAGAAATATATACTAGATACATTATTAGCTCAATTTTGTTTTAATATTACCCCTTTGCATCTTGCATTGAATTATGAACTTTATTTTTTAAGATCAGATGTACCTAAAACAATTAACAATAGCAACACCAACTATTTATTATACAATTAAAGTATGTTTCTCACTGCTCTTCGGGTGTATTGCTCATTTCACCCCAGACACAAGTAATGTGTAGACAGATACATTGTTTATTTACGACCCCAGTGACAGTAAATGTGGCATATGTGCCTACAGTGTTTGACAGATAAAATGTGTTATTTACAGAAGCTGGGTTTATTATGTAGGAATACTGAAGTAGCTATAGTATTTGGAAACTCCTCCATTTATTTTCCCAAGAGCTTGTTTCATTGAAAGTTGTGGTTTGAAGTGCTGCATAAGAGGATAGAAGAAATACTCAGTCCAGTCTGTAATGCAGTTGACATCGGTACATGTAAATTTCAGAGTGGTTCTTTCTGAATTTATTTTTACAGTTCTTGATTCAAACAGTACTGAAGTCAATGACAAGTTTTCTAGAAGCAACAGTGGATTAGGAATTCAGTCCTTACAAATAAAATTTCTGCAGAAGAGTAGGGTCATATTTGGGTTTCACTAGCATATTATGGAGCAGGTATAGCTGTAGGGGGAGAATGGAGAACACTTTCCATCTATTAGCCTTATATACAAAAAGGGGAGGAAATGCAGAATGCTTTTGATCTATTAACATTAATTCTAAAGGGACAAAAGTTTTCTTTCCAAAAATTACTTCCGTGAAGCCAAACATAAAAACTACACTGTCCTCAGCAGGAACACAATAGATCCTGCTGGAGAAAATGCCTTTTTTTTTTTTTTTTTTGAGAAATACACTATAAAGCTTAGACACCAGATTATTAAATAACTACTTATATCTCTTTTACTTAAAGCCAAACATGTGGGACCGATGCGCACTGGGGAATTTTTTCCTTTTCCCCCAACAGTTTCCTTTTACTCCATTTTCTATACTTAGTTTTGGGATTGCTCAAGCATTCTCACCAAAGACTTCAGCCAATGGCAGTGGCAGCTACCAGTGCTCATTGCCCTGGCTCTAAACCTGCCGCTACAGAGCATGGTGCTTGTTGTGCAAGAGCGTTATGCAAGGTGCTGCAGCTCGGAGAGCCCAGTGCCCAAGGTAATCCCTGTAGAGCTTTGCAGAACAGCCACATGCAAAATGACACTGCTGGCTTTGCACTGTTTCTGGATGTGCTGGGGTTTTCGTTTTGTTGTAGGTTTTGGTTTTTGGTGTTTGTTTTTTTTGTTTGTTCGTTTTGTTTGTTGGGGTTTTTTTGTTTGGTTTGTTGTTGTTGTTGTTGTTGTTGTTGTTTTTTTCTTTTCAAATAAATTCTGTAATTTTCCAGTTTGTGTTTGTTGTGGGGTTTTTGGTTGGTTGGTTGGTTTTTTTCCCCAATAGAGCTGTGTGCACATTTTGCTTAATTTTTAAGTGCCTGTATGCACATCCTATGTGGTACATATTTTTATACACACATCCAGGCCTCAGCACCTTGGGAACTCTTTCAAGGAATATTCGTGCTGTCTTGTGGGCAGACCTGAGTTATCTCAGTCTGTGGAAAAAATAAAATGTAAGCCTGAGCTCAGGCTCTCAGTACAGTTCATTCCCTCAGACATTAAGCCGTGGTAAATGCAGTGCTGTGGCTTTTTGTTTTTTTCTTCCTCAGAGCAGTGAGAAAGCAATCATGAAAAAAGGAAAACTCTTGTCCCAAAATGTCTGTTATGTTCTGTGCCCAATGTGACATTCAATGTAAGGTGAAACTTTGCTACAAGGATGTAGGACTACAATAATCCATATGCAAAGTCCAGCTATCACCACTACAAAAGTACATGAAAAATAGCGGGAGAATACATTTGAATACCTCCTCTTATGTACATAAATACAGAAGCTTTTGCTCTACATCTCAAACACATGTACTATATTCACCTCAAGGTTTAAGAGCAGCTTGTTCACTCAAAGCCTTCTAACAGAAGATATTGGATTTTTTTCTCAGGTACCAAACATTCAATGTTCAGGTTTTTATATGACAATAGAGTACAGGTTGAGCTGCTTTCACAACATCACAGGTATTTGCAATGTGGAACTGATGGTACAGAAGAGGAAACAGAAGTTAGGCACAGCTTACCTCTCCTTAGAGTGGTTATATTGGTGTTCTGATCTAAAACTACATTACAATGGTCACTGCTAACCCCTCATCCACACAGGGACTGCAGTGCCTTCCTCTCCTCCAGCTCCAGAGGCACACAGTTCTGCTCCCTATACCATGGGCAACAAGCCAAACTTTTCTCCTTTACCTCCCACACCACAAACCTGCACACTCCCCATGGCAGGGGAAACTAAGTCCTGGAAGCCATGGGACACCCACATCATGGGCAAATCAGACCTTGCTTCATTTGGAGAGGGACTAAGTGGGAAAGTTGTGGGGAAAAAAGAGCATTATAAGAAGTAACTGTAAGATCCCACTCAGCAAGAGATAGACAAGCAATGCCAGTAAATTAAAACCCTGAACAGAACAGAGAACATTCAGCTGAAAACTCATTCCCTTGGGTCTCACATTTGGAGGGAACACCAGAAATGACAATTGTTAGGGCCTGTGATATTGTCTGTAATCGGGGCCAAAATCGGAAACCAGATGCAGTGAAGATCTCCATGTGGCTTTCTGTCACAGGAGACAAAGCAACAAAATATGTAATTCCTTTCCACTTTCATCATGTGTGATCTATTGTGAAACCACAGCACTGTGCCAGGGAAAGCCTTTTCAGTCTCTGTATTGAAAGTGTGGATGTAGATCTGAGTGCTCAAATTACTGTCTGTGAGCTGCTTATCTATAATTTTACATCTGGATTTGCACATATGCACACACATAGAGAAAACAAACCAATGAAATCACTGTCAGAAAAATGATCTTCTATGAACTCCACAAAAGCTCATGTTCACAAACACAGAACAGAAGACAACTTTACTGCCAGTGCTTTGAAGAAAAAGGTACCCACAGAAAGGGAAGTAAGATGAGATCTGCAAGAACCTCAGAAAGAAGAAACAGCCTGGCTTAGGAAAGCCCAGACAGACACTGCAGTGATTGGGAAAGTCAGATATTGCACACTCAGCACGTTTCGGTGTTTCCCCAGGTCCTCTGCCACAGGCTCCGACCGGAGCTCAGGCCTTCAGATCTCGTTGCTCTTGATAGACGCTCCAGTTTTGTCAACACAAACTTTCACAGTTTTAAGTGCAGAACTGTCTTCAGCCTAGGCTCCAAGTCCACTGTGAAAACAAACTCATTTCCCTTGCTATGCCCAACAGCTCCCCACACCACATCTCTGCCAGGGGGCAGCCTTAGGGTACCCCCACCACACTCCACTGGCACAGGCTTGGTGTCTCTCTCACCTCCACCCCCCATTACAGCAAAATAGCACAGGTAATCCCAAAGAGTGCCAAGTAAATACTCTCATACACAAGTCTGCTATCATAAAGAAGTTATGCTCAAGAAAACTTTTTATTAAGGGCCTGCCACAGAGATAACACCTTTCTGCCTCTGGATGTTGACTTTAAACCTTGAAATCCCACTCAATAAGGACTTCTGACAGCACCGAAGTCCAAGGTAACTTGCATTAAAGCACTGTACTCTACTGGGGGTCTGTGTGGCACTAGTGTGACTTCTCCTGAGCACCAGAGAGCATCTGGAGCATGGTATGGGCATCTCTGCAGAGCTTCTCTTATTTTCCTTTATTTCGGGTATCCTGAGACCACTCCTCAATGAACCAAAGAGCACCAACTGGGGAAGATCTGATCTGTTTCCAAAGTGTGCTCCTCAGCTAAACTAAAATGCCAACAGAAAGGCACTCTTTCTTTCTAGCACTGGGCTCTTGTAACCAAGCAAAGTCAATAGTAATACGATATTCCTGATTTAGCTAAATCATTTAGCATCTGAAATCGGGTTGCTCATCTGAAGTCTTCATTACAGCTAAAATATTGGTTCTAAAAAAGTGGAATGAAAATTGTGAGCAGGTCACCTCAAAATCTGATACTTGGGACTTGGGATTTATAGAATGTAGAATACTAATAAAAGAAAAAGCATTATTATCAAAATGAATCAAATCTATTCAATATATCAAAGTATATTAAAAACTGTAGCAAACAATTTTCTTGATGAAATGCAGGTGCAGTTACATCTTCATAAAATGTGTTTACGAAAACAGCATTTGCAAATTCTAATTTTTCTTCTCCTCTGAAGAGCAATAATTCTCTATATCCCTGCTACATCCTACTCTTGCTTTCAGTCCTAAATGAGTCTTATTCAGATTTATCATTCATGGCCCAATTTTGCTTCTTCTAATCAAAATCAGAACGCTTTAGTCCTCCTGGGGAATTAGTGGGATTACCCACAGCAATGGCATCACAAAAGAGTAAGACAGGTCTAGCCTGGCTGTATTTTACCTCTACATCCCTTGAAGAAGGGTGTGTTTCTCAGTCTGGTTTATTTTGCTTATCTTTAGTACAGCAAATTTGGCATTTTATGTTTAAGGAACTAGCAAAAACCAGTTTATCACTACATGGAGGGGAAAAAGCAATAGCACTTGTACGTAAAATTTAGTGGGGCTTAAATGTACTTCTTGTATTCAAAACGCAGAAATTTGCCAAATACAGCCCCATCTCCATTCCACTCTGCACAGTCATTTTCTATCTGGTGGTGGAAGAAACAATTTATAACAATAAAAAAATGTCAACCATCGGCACAGACAATGCATATCCCCTCACTGGCTTCTTGTAACTCCACAGATCTTAGGAAACTTTAATGGTCACATTTTGCTTTCAGAAATAGTGGCAAAGCTCTAAATCCCTGATTTCCAAATCTGGACCTGCAAACTATTTGTGGTCCATGACACCACAGAGCGTGGTCCTCACCATAAAAGCATGCTAAATGGTGACCTCTGTGATCACGGGATTGTGGAGCAAACGATGTGGTTGCTAGGATAATTGTTTTGAAAAAAAGTACTCTTTTTAGTATTTCCCCAGCTAAATTTGTGCCATATTTCATGTCAATGTGCAACTGCATGTGTTGGCGGGAAGGGAGGATGTTACAATCTCTCTTTATTCCAATGCAAAATAAACTGTGAAGTCTTACTTCACAAGGAAGCTGCTTAAGAAAGGTTCTCCTAGATGTAAAGAGAAGTTCAAAATTAACCATATTTAACTGTAAGGGTAGCCTGTGCTAGTATAAATAATATATTTTTGAGATGTTTTCAGTTTCTGATGACGTGCAAGTTAGTGTTTCTTGGCATGAAAAAGGATTAAAATGAGTTAAGGTTACTGACCAGGATGTGAATCCTTTATCCAGGGTGAACTCTAAGTAATAAAATCCAAATCCTGACTCCCCTAAGTGACCTGAGGATCTTTATGGTTTTCTAAGCTTAAAAAGCACAATGTTAGTGTTTTAACATTTAAGAAAGATTATTTCAATGTTTATATTTAAAATACTGGTAAATGTAAATGGATGTCTGGGTATTTACAACCAGCAGAAGTAATTGCCAGCTTGTCTTGTGGATGTGTCACAGCTTGCAGTTCAGTGAAATATAACCCAATGAGTTTACACATCTGGGATTTACACAATGGGAGATTATTCTGACGAAGTGTGCAGGGGAAAGCAGCATGTATCAACTGAAATATGTTTAGACTGGCAGTATTAATTGGCACTATTAATAGGGATTGAGGTTTAAAGACTATGATCACAGACTTCTCTCAGAGATCTTTGCAAATCCAAGCAAAAATAGGCTCATTAGCCTGGAAAGTGACTGAATCTGTACTTTTCTTGTCTCTTCCTCCCTCTGTTCCCAAAACCTCTTCTTTATGCTTAATGTAACTTAACAAATACCTCCTTGAGCAGCACCCACAGAAAAAAGAAGTCAAAATCAACACCTACCATAATTTTAACTTCCCTGTACTGGATATACCCAAAATCATCCCCACCAACGTGATCATGGGAGCCCAAACTTGAAATGCAACTCCATGAAACCTCTTGGACGTGGCTTCTACATATTCTTTTGTCACAAAAGAGAATGGTCATTCCATCCCTAGGAAGAGAAATGGGTACTCTGTGGGGCAAGCATGGCCTCCATCCTCAGGTGCTCGGTATCTAAACCATGATAGATATCACTGATATCTCCACCTGCCATGTATATATACTATAATAATAGTATGAATCTTGTCTGTTCCACATAAATACTTAAACAAATGTATGCTATTCTGTTGCTTTTAAAACTCAGCATGAGAGAATGGAAAACAAACTTTGCAATGACCCAGCAGGACAGAAAGGCAAAAGTGAATTCTTCTCACAACAGGAGATCTGGTGTTGGTAGTTGCTACACCATCCTGATTTTCAAAGGAGTAATTTTAAAACTTCCTTTGGCCTGAGATGAAACTCTCAGAATTTTTATACTGTTTTGCTCTTGCTTTATTAGATGAGGGAACAATTCAATGTTTCTTTTAAAACGGGAAACGGTATCATTCTCTCTGCCATAACAAAATCTGTTTTACATTGGTTTATTGACCAATTTTTTAATGCACATTGCCACAGCATTTCAGGGGAGTGTATTTACATTTACCTTTCTAAAACACACAGTGTATTATGTTGCAATTAAAAGCCCACAAACTCAATCTGATATTTCTTCACTAATTTATTCCCAAGCCAATATGTATTTTAATGTTCCAAACTGTTGCTAATTAACACATGGAAATATTTTAACATGGATTTTGATTAATTCCATTTAACAGTCTAACCAGTGCTAAAGCATATGTGGTATGTCATATTTTTCTTTTGAGGAAGGCATTGGCATTAAATCTTTCAATCTTCCTGAGCACCAAATGCTAATTTCAGGAAGATTAAATAACAGACTGCAGCTACAGTTTCCTTTCTTTACTTCCCAGAAGGTGAAATGAACATATTTATGTGGGAGGAATTTCTTTACTGCACAAGCCAAAATACAGAAATTAGATTATTTCCCCCACCCCCAACGTTGCTAATACACTAGCAATCGCCTGCCAACTAAATAACTTTAACCTATATTTGCACTTCATGGAGCATTGCCAAGTTATATGTTCAACTTTCACTTTTTTTTTTTATTTTTATTTTTTATTAAAGTATTCCCATATGATGCTTTCACTTGCAGCTCCTAAATGCTTTTCCATACTTGAATCAGAATACCAGCATATAGGGGGGTGGCTCTGGCCATAAAGCCAAAAATGCTCATATAAGACCTTCCTCTGATTTTCACACTTTGAAGGTATGTTACAAACATGAATCATATTGTGTTGCTGTAATGGTTTAAATCTGAGTGTAATTCTGCACGTTTAACAAACTAAAGCCCAAAAAGTACCCAGAGGTGGGTATGTGAGAAAGTACCTCCCACGTGGAGCAATGCAAGAAGAGAGGGCAGGAGGAGGCTCCCTGCTGGATCACAGGTTAATCACCTGCATATCACACGCAGCTTTTCACAAGATGGAGTTTGATCAGCCTAAGAGCAGTTAAGCACCTCTGCTCTTGCTATCTCCACCAGAAAAGTAACCACAGCCAAGTCCTATAACAATTCTTCCCCACATGGTGAGTCCAGTTTCCCTGTCCATCCTCTGTTCTCTGGTCAGCATGTTCCTACTGAAAGCCACAGCAGAGGTTCACTGCATGTTCACACCACCCCTTCACGTCCTCCATGCCTCTGTTGCGTAAGTAACCTTTTCTTCTGATTCTTTCCCCGGGCCTTCTTTCACTTGTTGCAACATTCTCCGTAACCCTTCATTCAGCTTGTAAAAAATGCTGCTGTCCCTTCTCCTTTACCTTTCCCTAGCTGTATTTCTGTCTCAGCTGCTGGTGTAACATTTCAACAGTGTCTTCTGTTTCATTTCCTACTACCCCTAAAACACTTAATCAAGCTGCACCACTCTGCTGCTCAGGTTCCTGGCATTTGCAAGAGAGCATTCCAGTTTTTCCTTACTGAGTCTTCTGTGTTCTCAGACTACCTAAAACCTAAATTTCTCTACAAAGAAAAGAATAGATGTTGTGGGAAAAAATATCTGAAAGTTATGACACGAAAGAGCAGTCAATATTTAGGTAGGTTTTTTCCAAAGTAGCTGTGTGTTAAAGTTTTCATCAGATAAATAATACTTGAAATAATTGATGGCAAAGTTTACAAATGGCCATTCATTGTAGTAGAAGGCACTGATACCTGAATACCTGCCCATCCTGTTCTCAGTAAGAAGGATGACTCCTGTTCATTTGAGGGCTGATTACACACATCTTAAAACATTCAAATACAGGAAAATGGCCTTTTCCCATCTTTTCTTACACAAGTGTTCTTTGTTTCACTGTTCACAGTAAATATATATACTATATATATATAAAATAAAAATACATTTATTAAAGCAGGTTATGCACCAGAAAAGTAATAAAAGCAGTTCAAAGGCTTCAACTTGGTTACACCTGCTAGGCTGGTCCTAGAAGGATGCCCCTGTTACCTGACAATTAAGCAAACTACCAAGATCCAAAAACACCCTTCCTTATGCATTTTCATGACAGACAGATGGATGCAAGGTGCTGAAAAATTAGCTCTCCCAACTCCTGGTTATTATTCAAAGAGTACATTACCAGTCAATATGAAGATAACACAACACTTAACAATGGTTTTATATGGCTTGTGATATTTTCCCTAAATTAATGGGAGGAAGAAGAGATGCAGTTTTAGTTACAGAAAAGCAGTTAAAAAGATTGTTTTCCACTGGGTATCCCAACAACAGTCTTTTAGAAATGAAGAGTAAATATTATAACCTCCTCCCCTGCTCAGATGTACCAAAGCACTGAGGACCAACCATCAGAATAAGAAACAGGATCAATAAAGCTTGCTGCCTTCTGTTTGATTTAAAAACCTCTTCAAATTAAACTGGCTACAATGACTTTGAGATGTACCAAAGAGATTGTTCCATAGTCATACACCAACTCTATTGTCAAAGTCATGAATACACCCTACAGTCCCCCTGCAGCTGTTAAATGATGCTTCCACATCTTTGCTCCAGCCAAATTCTTCTGCTGCTCTCCCCGAAGCCTTTCAGGCCATTTTACTTTGTGACATTTCATAAGATGCCAAATGAGACAAGCAGTTCCTTCGGCATTGGAAATTTCAAAAAGGTTTGAAAAAAATAAATCACTTGAGACACCCTGAGTCTGACTCTTCACAAATAGAGGTAACTTTAATTTCACCAAGACTTTTTTTTTTTTCCCCTTCCTTCCAGCAAGACAAAATTAGGAGTAGTTTAAAACACAAAAACCTACTAACAAATGCACAATGGGAAAGAAGTTAACTCTTCCTTCTCCAAAGTAAACCCACACCATCAGCTCTTTGAGCCACACCTATTCAAGTGGCTTTAAGTGTCCTGTTCTGAAATGCACTGGTCACAGTGTTCCAAAATCAGGCCCTAAATATGCTTGTTCATGTTTGATTTAAAATAGACAAGCTGTCCTCCCGCTACCCCTGGAAAATACCTTTGCTAGCCATTGTCCAGGCCATGGGACAGTAGCCTTCAAAAGGACACAATAAGAGGTCTTCAGTCGAGTGGTGTCATATGGTCTTCATTTAGAAGTATCACAAGAACATTACTTCTCACAGTATTTACAAATTAATAACACATGGCTGTAACCTCTAATACTGCAAGAAATACTGCTCTTTGGGTTCATTTTTGGCCTCAGACATTTGAAATATGATCCAAGCAAAGGGATTTCAGCTTAATGTGTGATTCAGTCCATTCTTCTTCCAAGCTCCAAGTGTCTGGGGGACAGCTAAAGCTGCCATTTGAAAAAAGTGATTTGCCCACAACTATGGTAATGTACTACAGTTGGCAACGAGACTAACATGTACATCAAAAAGGGGTGGGGCTGGTTAATTAAAGGCATCTACTTTCCATTTAATTAAGGGGGAAAAAAGATATTATACTGACTTTGGTTCCTATAAAGAGTTTTATAAGTTATATAGAAGCCTATTGCATTTACTATTTAGGTTCAATCAATACGGTTATCTACCTGTCAATTCTTCTTGCTCTTTAATGCAGAAAGAGAGCAGCCTTTTTTATAGCTAGCTCAGAAAGCACTAAGCTAATCAATACATGCAGCAGTAACAGAATGGCTTGAAACATGTACCAGAAGCTTATCTCTTCGCAGTATACTGAACCCGTCAAAATATTTTCCTAGAAGTGAAGTGAAAATAGAAGTTCTCCATTTTTTATTACTTAAGTGGGTGGTGACATAGATGTCATAGGCCTTCTGGATTTCTTCCTAGCTTTGTACTTTCAGGAGAATTTGGTACATAAGTGCTTGCTACTTTGTAGAAACGCGCAGCCAGTTCTGTAGAGAGGTTTAAAAACTCTGGCTTGAGAATAAAAAATAATCTCAATTGCTCTTGATTCCCCACCCCTAACATTTATTGGAAATCCATGCATTGTTCTGTGGAACTGTGCATACAGTTTTCCAGGAAGGCAGCTTCTGGTGTTCCCTCAGACCTTAAACCCCTTCGCTTTGCTCAGTCCTCTCAGTAATTTGTGTTGGAGCCCAATCTGAAAAGTACAGCCTTCCTTTCAGCCATCGCCTGCGGTGTTAGTTTGAAATAATTTGCAAGCATCTGATTCCTAGAGGTTTAAATATACATACACGTATCAAGATTCTGGATTTTAAAGCAGCAGAGAGAGGATCAGCTGTTATTGTGGTCTCTAACCTCTACTTTTTTGAAGAAATGCATTGGATTTAACTACAGAGTTCTCTTCGAGCAGCAAGTAACAATCATCTGCCATCGTAACATTTAAGTAGGTGGAATTCTACATAATACAAAAGCTATTTGCAGTATTCCAGGTTTGCCACAATTTACCAAATGTTAAATGACAGCTCAAAATTAATATACATGTGCATGTAAGCATGGATACAAATACAGACTAAAGGTATGAGAGTTAATAAGAAAGGAACAGGAAATAATGTTTACAGTTCAAGGTTTTCTACATTTTTTTCTACCAGTTTTAGCTCCACAGCCATTGTTATCAACTCTGTGTCATGAGATCTGGTGCATTTCCACATGCCCCCCTGAACTCACGGGATGGCCCTGTGGCTTCCCAGTTCAGAAAGGTCTGTCTCACAGCTTCTGAACCTCAGAGGCTGCCAGGTCTGGGCACTAGTGGTTACACTGGGTTTTGCTCAAGGCACCAAACCACAGAATGTTTTACCTTCACTCTTAGAAAACAGTACTGATAAGGAAAACACATGAAAAAGTTAGAATAAATTCTTTAGGGAAATAACTAAAAGTCTTCAGAGGCTCTGCTATTCCTATTTCTCTACCAGAAATGGCCATGCCTAGTACAGTCAGATCTGAACTAGCTCTGTGCAGGTGACTCAAAGTCTCGATATCACACAGCAGCATTCACTCACAGGCAAGGATTAGTCCACAGGTGTATAGGAACTGCTAACTCTACATGCTGGCCCAATCTGGTGGGTCTGTGTGAACTTACTGTGGATGTCTAGAAACTCAGAAAGCACTAAACCACAATCCATGGCGGAGCTGAGACACGCCAGCAGAGAGGCATTAACAACATTGTCTACCCCAGAGGAGTTGAAAGATGGATGGGCATCTCGGAGGGCAGAATTGGGCCCGGCGAATGAGCAAAGATTCTTAGAGCAACACCTCAAGTGACACAAATTATGTTATAAAATTGATCACTTCCTTACACACGGCAGAATGCTTCCAGGGCGCTCCACATCCGATTCCATTAAGCCATGATTAATGAGACCATATTTCCACATCAGTCTAAGCACTTCTTTTAAACCTACTTGTTCAAACATTTGGTTACTTATTCCCCCTCTCCTTCTAAAGATAGTGAGAACTCTCTCTTTTTTTTCCCCCCCCCAAGTCTGCATGTCCAAATGGGTGCCACTATTTCAGGACCATCACTATGTTTCTTCACAGAATTTCTCATCTTAAGAGCAAGTAAAATTTTGAGGGAAATCAGTGAAAACCATTTGGTGTGCAATCTCTATGAATACACTCAGCAACTTGAAAAAATGGACTCAGAGTTATAGGAAAGCCACAGTACAATTTATGGATCTTCCTAGTTTGAAGATCACCACCACCACCTGGAACACTGTTGTGATGGAAATCTGTGGAGCAGGAGCAAAATTGTTTCAAGCAGATCACTATGGCTCAAGGTGGCTAGGGAAGGTTCATAAATTGATAAGCACCACCGAAGGATCATAAGCCTCCACATCAATTGTATAAAGATTACAACAGAGCCACTCACTGCAGTCATTCTGAGAAGGTTATGGGTTTCACAGGTGTGCACTGTCAGTTCTGATTAAGCTTAAACTAAACCAGTTATCTATAATGTTGGATTGGAAGGAGTTTTATTGCTGAACACAAGGTAAATCAAATTCAGGATACACATCTGTGGAAAAACACAGAGGGCCAAAGTTCACAGCCCTGACATAGAAAAAAAAAAAAATCCAGCCCTCCAAACTCAGGAGATTCGCCTGAAAAAGATCCATCAGTCTGGCTATTGTCCTATGTTCTGTCTCAGAAGGAGAAGTTATTTTGTCACTGCTTTGGGTTTTCTTCTTCAAATTATTGTTCACTCCCACAATGCAGACTGCTTTAGGATTATTATCTACACTCATTTCTAAAGTGCCTAGAGTTTACCATTTATCTAGACATAAATGAAATTAATTACACACCTATGCTTTTCACTACACAAGATATAAACTGAAGTAGCAACAATTCATAACGTAATTTTTTATCTATGTGACTAGAAACCTTTCCAAAACCAGCAGTTCACATAAGAGGTTCTTAGAATTGCGGGTGAAATCCTGCACCCAAAATACACTGCTAACAACTCAACTGATTTTACAGTCTCAGGATTTCACTCAGAAATTAAAGAAATTAAAAATGCATTCTTATTAGTTGACACAAATTGGAAAAGGTACATTTTT
Organism: Formicarius rufipectus; assembly: GCA_013399695.1. NCBI lineage: Eukaryota > Metazoa > Chordata > Aves > Passeriformes > Formicariidae > Formicarius > Formicarius rufipectus. The sequence goes on from VXAU01001361.1 coordinate 358,782, forward strand.
TAAAAAAAATATTTGGTATTAATGCTGCAATTTAAAGTGCCTCGACCCAAAGTGCTAATAGATGGCAAGAGTGGAAAAAAAGTGTTTGTTTTCGCAACATCATTATTTCCTTTGCATGCAATTATTTACTTGCCAAACAATGCTAGTGACAAATGGCAACAGGCTCTGAAGCCATCTACACCAGCAGATTTTTAACCCAAGGTAAAAATAAACAGAAACATCTGTAAAGTAATCTTGCAGAAAGCTACGTTTATTAACAAATACATTTTCTAATAAAACACCATCTGCAAGCAACCCTCAGCTTCCACTTGATATAAATAGGCCTTTTACTGTTTTCAGATGCAGTTCCCAGAAAATTACTCCAAGCTCTACTGCAAAACACATCAGTCTTTGTTGCTGCCTGGAATGTTAATAAATAACATAAAGTTTTTAAATAGTCAAACAAATTATTGGCTTGAAGCAATTATTCCAATAGAAAAAGCTGACCTTTTGCAATAAAGTGGTTTAAGAATGCATCACTCCTTATTCCTAGTATAAAAAAATATTACCAAGCAGGGAAATATTTTGGGGAAAACAGAAAGCTATGAAAAACTCATCTTGCAATTCTGCTCAAAAACACACACTGTACACCTACCTTGCAAAGGTTACTGCTTTAGAGAAACTCAGAATAAGGGGAAAAGTATACACAGCATAAGTAGTTCAATTCGTATCCTTATTATACATTTTTGTTTGGAATAGACACAAGTATGAACTAAATGTTCCTCATAGGACTACTGTACTGACCAGCAGTACAAAATTCAACAGTTTAAACTGTTGGTTCCAGAGATTGGGACTGAATCTCTGTATTAAGAGCTCTTCAAAATGCATAAAAGCTTCAATGGGACACATTTTCACAAGCATTATTCAGATCTTAAGTCATATTAATTCCATTAAAAGCAATAAGAATTTAGCAAACTCTGCAAATACAGTCCTTATTGGGAGAGCTGTTTAGCACCGCTGGAATTGAACACTACCATTTTTCCTTAAAGTTTAGAACAGTAATCTGTCTGTCAAACTACCTCCTAACTGAGAATGCAAGAGTGAAAATTGCAGATGAACTGAGATATTACAGTTCCCTGTCCAGAACTGCTATAGCTGGTATACATATATTACACCCAGCAGAGATGTAGCCTTTTAATATTAATCATAAACAAGCAATGTTAGTATTCCAAACTGTGCTTTAAAAACTACATTAAATATTGCTACTGGGACTATCACAACAAACTGCCGAAAGAAGTCATGGACATTCTAGAAAAAGGGAAGTTTTACACTGTATTCCAGGAAATGCAACTGCATATTTCCATAGAAAAATATTTAGTGAACGAAACACTCAAGCACTACTAGAAAGAAGATATTTTAAACCACTTACTTCACTAACAGGAGGAATGTTGAGCTTTGGTACTTTGTTCTTCGAACTAGGTGTGTTCACTTTTCCTTCCAGCAGTGTTCCAAAGGACTGATTTCCATATCCACTCTCAATTTCTATTGGGGGTTTCAGTTCAGGTGAGTCATTGGGTACCTGGTCCTGACCGTCCATAGGTCTGACATATGCTGTAGGCTTTTGCTGGACCATGCTGTTTTTACAGTGAAGTCCTGGAGGGAAATTCTGAGTTGAAAGACCATTGTTCGCAGTTAGCAAAGAGGTGGAAGGAAGGGGAGATCCAGGACCATGGCCTACAAACTCAAGGTCTGTGGGGGACTTCGAATGGGTATTTTCTTTGTAAGTGTGTTCTCCAGGTGCTGACTTTGCATGAGTATGCCTCCTCGAATGTGAAGATGCTGCCATAGAATTTGCATCCTCAGTTCCTCCACTTTTATGCTGCTCACTCTGACAATTATAGAGGTCTTCATACCTGCCCTGTGACTGGTCATGGGAAGAGCTATGCTTTGTCCGACTCTGCTGACCACTGGATTGGCTTGGCTGGGTCCCACTAGAGTTGTGACCACCACGTGTCCAGTCTGTCCTTGACTTCCTGCTGCTCTGGTGACTGTGCAGCAAAGTAGAATTAGATGACAATGAAGAAGGTGGAGGCATTGACGCTGATGAGTTGCCGCTGATCTGATGAGATGGGATCATCCTATTTCTTGGTTCTGGAAAAAAGCTCTGTTCATTTTTGTCAATGGGTGTCTGTGGGACAGAATTCTTTGGGATTCCTACAAGGTGGCTCTGGTTGGAGTGGTTGGTTAACAGATCCTTCATCTCATCATAATTTCCCAATGTGTTCTGGACACGGTTTGCAAGGGCGTCGCCTTTATTTGTCTAAAATACAAAAAAAAAAAAAAGACAAGACAAGAAAAGCGTGAGTAAATTCCTGATTTACAAGTTACTGCTCAGAATAGTTTTCTTAGAAGATGGCAAATGTTAGCTGTTTAATGGTGTCATGCTGACATTTAATTAAATTTCAATTACATTTTGCATATGTTATGTAAGAAAAACCTATCAATAACTGTGTTCAAAGAATCTCTTGAAATAGACTTGCATCAGTAACACTTGTATACTGCTTTCCATTTTCTTAAATATACTCTCAGAGAAGTGTTTAAATTGCATCAGTTATGGATGTTAGGCTCAAAATAAGTCGAGTTTATGTCAGAGATGTTGAGCTTGTACATTTTATATTGTGCAAAACGCGAATGTGCAATTACTGGCTACTAAGCATTTGAATTGCAATCTCACAGTTTATTTAACTATGTTACTACTCTATCAGCCCCTTGACTGACAGTCCTGCCATAAACAGATGCTGGGCAGTCTGTAACAATGCCAAACTCTTCATTCCAGTTTAACTACAATTACTTTTACAGAGAAGGTTCAGTTTGACCTGAAGTATCTACCATCTCAATCCAGAAAAAAAAAGGTTCTACCCCTTCTAATGCTATGGTAGCTTCAAATAAAAGATAATTCAAAAATATTTTCTCATAGAACATAAACAGACATGATTTCCACATTCTTAGTACTGGGATTCTTCTGCTGTCTGCAGTCTGGTTGCGTTTTTTAATCCTGATTTTCTTTGAATTCCAGTAATTATTAAATAAATACTGACTCATCTCTGTTTCACTATTACACTCTTCCTTTTGAAGTACGAAGTTTCTTTTTCCTTTTCCCTTTCACTTCTAAAAGGCTGGACAAATAAGCTGGAAGCTATAATTAATACTCAGCTAATTTCCTCTCTCTTTCTGTTCTAACTCACCCCACAGAGACCCAAAGCACCAGCCTTCTTACTGACCTTTCTGTTCCATTGAAATGACCAGCAGAGAACTAAAACATCTTATTCCCCATACTTATTACTTTACAAGACTCAAAGGATAAAAACAAAGCAAAACCATAGTTCCTGTTCAAACAGATGGTTAACTTCTACAGTCTGAAATTAAATGTCAAAGCTATGTCACAATACAATCAACTATATTTCTACTTATGTCTGGAGTTTTTTTTTGTTTTTTTCACTCAGTAAAGCAAGCAGTGCCACAGTGCACCAGTACCTTAATACTAGGCCTTAAATATGGGGGAAGGCAGAACTATGAGCTTGTGCTTGGTTAGGGAGCATTACAGCACTCAACAAGGGATCCCACCATGCCCTTGATCCCATGCTCCTCAAGTATTAAGCAGAAGTTTGAGTAACAAAGAAAATTCATGCATGTATTTCTCCTGAAATATCTGCTTATATTACCCACTGCTGAACTAGTCAGAAGATGAGAAGAGCACAGCAGAGAGACCTTTTTTTCCTTAGTACTGCACATGTAATAAAAATGTTGAAAAAGAAGATAATAAATGCAAATTTGCTTTTGCTCATCCTAAGGGATTGTAACATATATTACCATGGCACTGAGGCAGTGATTTAAAAATTAACTGTTCAATGTTGTTCTCATCTATATACATTTTGCCAGTGCTCTTAACTGACACAGTTAATAATCCCAGTTGTGGAGAACCACGAATCACTTTTATTCACTAAGTCCCTAGGTTGGTCATTTTAGTGGCAAAAATTATATTCTAGCTAAGACAAGAATAAGCTCTTTGTATACGAGCAGTCTCCTTCAACTGAGTTGCACAATGAGTTGCTTGGGCAGCAGCCAAAACCAGGCTCTCTGTTCAACCCCCAAATTTAAAACAAGGAGATTCCATTGTGCTTAAGGGCCCAGCAGGAATTATGATTTGAAGTCTAAACACTTACATACTTGTTCTGTTTCCTCCTTTCCCAAACACTTTAACTCCTTATGGGATAGCACACGGAAAGTTAACAGTATCAAAAAAAGCCTGACCACTAACCTTCACCCCTGTGGTTCATTACACTTCCAGGGTGCATTTATATTTTCCAGAAAACACAAGTTAAAACCAAAAAAAGTACTGACAACATATCATCAATTAAACACTCCAACATCAGAGCACATTAAATGGTGCTTGTCTAGATCCTCACAGAAGGAATCAATATTTTAATTTGAATGTAGATATTTTCAATCATTTTTGATGCATATAGCTCAACTATATCAACTATATCAGCTTCAATAGAATAAGTTGATTCTCTCAACTTATTTTCTTTTACATGTCACAATGATAAATATAATTTTGATATTAACTCTATTTTATGCGTAATGTTCACATCATGGGGATAAAAGATACTGTGGAAATGTTAGGTATTATTATGATTTGTAGTAATTTCCTGGAAATATTAATAAATATATTTACTGAAAGCCAGGGAGATTAAATTATTTTAAACATTCTTAGCATATTTTAAGTGCACTAAAGCTCATATCCAACGGTTATTGAAGTCAATGGAAGGATAATTACTCTCTTCAATGGCCTTTGGACCAGACTGCAAAGCAAAAAAGACATTATGAATGTGAGTGGTAATTTGGCTTACATCTAAATAAAACTAGGGCACACATAACTAAGATCAGATTTGCGTATCACGATCTGAGTGAGCTCAGGCACGTAGTGCGCTGCACTATCTGCATTTAAGACATAACATTAATGGTTTTTTTTGTTTCCACAACAAATTCAGGGCTCTCACAGAAGCACGATATTATTGACAAGCCTGGATATCAGCAAGAGAAACACAAAATCCAGCCATAATTTCTGGTTGCTCTTTTTTTACTTCCAGATTGAGGACAATTTCTACCTTCATATTCTGGGTAATTGGCTGGTAATTGGCATAAATTATATGCCTAGTTTATGATTCATGGTTAGGAGCCTTCTCCCTCATTCTGGGCTCCTGTTAATTTAGGAAATGTACATCTTCCTGTATTTTCTTCTATTTCTTTCAAAAACTATCTGGATGAGAACCCTATTGGAAGACTAATTTGATATCTAGCTATTGCATTACAGTTTTACAAAGAAAGAACTAATGCACTCAAACTTGCAGGCCCAATTTACAAGGGTTTTGTGAAAACTTGTATGAAACTCGAGGTTTCATAATTCATTCACTTTCTTATGCCTCTATAGTCAAACTAACCTCCATGGATTAGAAGCTGAGATCTTTTATGAGCTAAGCTTGAAAAGCATGGAGGGGCTCTACCTGAAAAAGATAAATGATTTAACATTCACCAAAGGCTCCAACAATGGAAATGCTGCCCATTGGGTTCTCTTTCTCAAGTCAAACTCTTCTGAGGCAATTCTTTGAAAAGTAACAAAAATGCTCCTACTGTTTTCTTTTAAAATACTCATCTCTGGAACTCTTTACTAATTCAAAACATTAAAAGGTATCAACAATTCAGTAGTAAAATTACAGCTTCCCTCAGAAAAACTCCTACATTCCTTTTTTCACATGTCTGTTGCCACAACACAGCAGCCCCTTCTCTGATCCCTTCTGCAAAATCAAGCACGAGCAGGCTGCACCAGAGTTCAGAGGCAGGGCTTGCAACCCACTTGCATTAAAGAGCAACACAGCCCTTGCTGCCCGACATTCCCAAAATAATACTGGATGTCATCACATTGTCAGAGGTGTTGTTTCCCCACATGAGACAGTGGAGCTGCAAAAGGAGATGTTTACCTTTTAATAAGCAAGTACAAATGTTATTTTATACACCCACAGAAGTAAATATCTCTTTTCATTTAAGTGCGCACACACAAACTACAAAGCAGCAATGTAGAAACACATGTTCGTTCAAAACTATAATGAACACCTACATTTTATTTGACAGAGGGAGAGAAAGATGCTAGAGCAGAGAGATGATAGATGAAGGCAGATAATCCACATATCTTCTAATGCACAACAGCAGTGAACTCCATGAGAAAATCTGAAATCCTTTCTTTGAGCAACTCTTAATATCCTCAATCTTAGTGTGATCCTAAAACAGCTGCCAGTTTTCCAGGTTTTAAAACATCAAAAGCAGCAGTGGTGATATTACCTACCCTAACAGTCCCTTCTCTAGATACTGTTGAAGCAAATGAGGAGGGCACGATAAACAAGGAAGAACACCAGGTCTGGGAATACAAGAAAGATAAAGAGACGTTTTCTATTTTCCGAGACCTGATCTTCCCAGCCTTCCTTACCACTCAAGTCTTCATCTTATGTCACACCCCCAGATCTTTCAGAAATGTACCTGCCATACCGTGATGCTCATTAGCATTAGCATAGCTCAGCCAGTTGACGATGTGGACCTTGCTCCCATCACAGGCTACAAGACCTAGTTGGGCACTGTATCATCTCATTCTGCTCCCACTGAGTGCAGCTTGTTATGTGCACAAGGTCTTGAGCCTCATGAAGAGAGATCTATCTCAACATCACCTCCAAACAGAGAAGAAATTCAAACTGAACGTGAAGGACACTTATTCTCAAGTCATGGTCTCTTCACTTTGCTATAGAATAAATGTGAACAAAACTCTGAATTCAGTTTTGCACTTAAGAATACAAGTCAGCCCTCATTAGTTCCCAGCAAATTGTACTGTGGATGGGTGTCAGTGATGCAGAACTTAAAAAGGAAATTACTTTCACTTTGTCCTTTTTTTCCCCCCCATAGTGTAAGACATGGGCAAGATCCAGTTTTCCTGAGTTCTCCTTGTTTTTCAAATTTAAGACAGATTTAGTTATTAATTATTTAGCTATTTTTGCATGCAATTTTCTCTCCATTTTTATCTTTCACAATTTGTAATTATAATGCTTTTCAGGACAGCAATTTATGTTTTGCGCAATCCCACAAATTCGACAAACTGCTCTGCCAAGTAGGTGAAAAGCAATTTTAAAAAAAATTGCTCAGAAAGATCACAAGGATAATTTTTGCTTTTCAGTCATTCAGTTTTTGAAAAAAAAAAAATTATGCTCTGTGTACACCTGGTGCAAATACATACATACTAAACAGAGCTAAAATGAGATAATGTCATTCTTATGGTACAATAAACATTGGTGGTGCATGTTTTTAGTTCCTGTCACAAATTTTGCAGTGTTTTGCAAACTGGTCTACCTATTGAAATCCAAACGATCACTTGTATGAACAAAAACATGCTTGACATTCAGGAAGTCTCACCAAAATCAGTTCATAGCAAGTTATTATTCTCATAAACAAAGGTGCTAAAATGTGGTCCAAAGCAAAAATAGTGAACTTATCAAATTTTTATAAAATACAAAACCAAAAAGACTCCACAAACTGTCCCAGTGCATAGCTCTTATTTGGCTGAACAAGTCTGTCATGGATGAGTGGAATGCACCTAAACTGAGAGAAGCACTAACATGTTTTATTGAGGTAAAATAATTTGACATGGGTTGATAAATTCAATGAAATCCAGCAAACTTTAACAGTGGTTTGACCATAAAATGTATTGCCAACAAGAAGTTTTATGCCAAGGTTCACCTTAATAACTACTGCATGGAAGAAACATACAAAGGTAAATGGAGTTACAATGGTTCACACAGACCAGAGATGCATAGATTAAGGAGGACCTTCCCATCGAGTCACAAGGTTCAGAGTGGACCCCATTGCTTTCTAAACTCCTTATGAAGCCTGAGTGTGGCTGGATACAATCTTAGTCTCAGACTTGTTCAAGGGTTTAAGTCTAATGGAATTATCCATATAATATTTACAATAAAACTGATCAACTGCTTGGACTACAAATATTTCATAGCATTAATTCAGCATGGTATCAGTCACTTACCAAGGATCTGTCGTGGGTAAAGGATCTCCCTACCTTGGGTAGGGAAGTAATCTCTACCCCTGAGAGGCATCCCTGCTTAAGCAAAGTCACCTGGTGTGCAGTCCAGCTTCACTTCAGGGAAAGATCACGTTGGGCACACAATGATAACAGCATTTATAGGGTGAAGTCAACAGAACAGGGAGAGACATCTTCATTTTAGAACTAATATCTTATTCTGTACTTTGGTTACCTTGCTCTTTTGGGTTTCAAAACCACCTTTTGAAATACTTTCAAGACACCTTCACTCCCTTTGAATGTGAGCCAGAGGCTTTCCACCTGGCAAGTTCACTCCAAGGGTGACAGGCCTGTTGCTCCTCAGTCAACCAGTACCAAAGGATGGATTGGAGTCAAGTGTATCCATCACACTCTCATGGTCTATAATTATTAGACACCATTAGATAATAACGACAGTCTTTTCTCCTTTTTGGGTGATTTTCAAAGGGCCCTCATCCTCCCTTACAACTGCTAACAATATGAAATGGAGAGATGAAGTGGTGGCCTTTCAATGGATATCACTGATTGGGAGGAGAAAGAGATGTGGAAATTTACATTCTGAGGAATTCTTTAGGGAATAGCTAACTGAAAATCAAAGCAGCAGAAATCATAAAGGGGGACATCCCTTGGTGATGAAAATCTCAGACAGCAAGGCTCCTTAGAGAGAATAAGACTTGTCATAAAAGTCCCTTTCATACCCTTGATGATCTCCCCAAAGATTCAGACTCCCAAAAGACTTCTTTAGATGGTTATGATTGCACAAGAAAGCTTATGAACTCATTATTTGTAGAGAGAACACTGGTTTTAACAATTCAGATATATTTTCTTCTTAAAAATAGAAGAACTAAGTGTTAGCTTTGTACAAGCCCCCTTATAGAAATATCAGATGCACATACTTCTACTGGAGGACTTTGTTACGTGTTTAGAGGAAGAAATCTTGAACTGGACTATAAACAAAACTCCTGGTTCTGCCAATGCTAGCATGCTAAGTCGGGCAGCACATTCACTCTGCTCCGCTGCCATATGCTGATCTGAATAACTAGTGTATTCTAGAGTTTATTTACCAAGATACTTCCATTTCTTACACGTGAAGAGAACCATTATTTGTATTTGTAAAAGACATTCTGAAAATGCAAAATATAACAATGCAATTTACCTTGTAGGGTTCCCCAAAGAGGTTAAAACCTGAAGCAAAGAGATCTTCATCTTGCTGGACTTCCTGGTTTCTTCTCTCCCATTCCTTTCGCTTAAGTGCACTCCGGTCTTGCTCATAGTGACTGAGGAAGAGAACGGGCGAAAAAAAGACAACGTGTTATTTTTCCCATAATTTAGTTACATGTTCATAAATACCAGTAATAGCAACAAAACATCAGACATAGTGCAATTGATGAGGACAATTCTGAAAGCAAGAAACAGCCACGGAATAATTTTCCCAAATTAAAATTTGGAATCATAGGACTGTGCAAAATTGGGCAAGCAGGACACTCAGTACACATCTACAATGAAAAAATATTATTTTCAAATAAACAGGGCATTATGAAGAGGAATAAAACACATTTTGATATCTTTGTATGAACAGCCTGTAAACACATGTGCACCTGCACACAGACAGCCACGTGTGCCCACAAAGCGTGCCTGTGCAGAGAAAGCAAATGTGAAGTCAAGGAAGCACAGCAACATCTATAAATCCATTTAACTAAACATCTACCCCAATGCTCCAGTTCAGCCTCCTGTGATTTAGACCACCTAATTCTGTCTCACTTCATGTTAATAATTTATGTATGGTTTCACTGTAGGTGTCAAGGGGGTTCAAGAAGCATTTTTGTAGCAGCAAGCTGCCGGAAGAGACCTCAGGACAGCAGACTCCAGTATCAGATAATTCTACACAGAAACACATAGCAAAGGATCCAGCACCTCAGTTTGGCAATGGTGAGCAGCACTTATCTGTGTGTCAGCTTACTCTGTGCACCTGCCAGACCTAGATGACAAGCTGAGAGACTACATTCACTTCTCCCCTGAATAGTACTGAAGTGCTTTGGTCTTTCGGATTACAAACTACCTCCTGCTTCTCTGAGGAAAAAAACATAATTAAAACCCTGAAGGAGAGAGGGGAAAAAACGGGAAAGGAAAAAGGAAAGGAAAAAAATGCATGCTTCAACTTGCAGTGACAACCTCTCATGTGACAAGCATTAAGGGACACTTCTGTGCTTTCAAACTGTATTTGATTTGTTATGAGGCTTTTGGCTCTGCTTTGTGTCAGCTAATTAGCTACCAAATTCCAGATGACAATTTGAATAGCAGATTTGGAATATGCCCTGATGCTATCTGCAGTAAGCAGCATTTCCCTGATAGATCCTGGACATGCATGCACACATTCACACACTGCCTCTATGTACAAATGCTTCCGTACAAACATACATATTACAGCCGTAACAAAGAACACTTAATTCTTCTATCTCTGGCAAGAATGAATTAAATCTCCATAGAGCTCCACTGCACTTGGAAGATAACCAAATATCTACAACTTTTGCCTTTTTAGCTCAGCATGATGTTGTATTGAAAGCTTCACACCGAGAGATATAATGAGGAATGAACTGCACAGTGATGAGGCTTTAACAGTGTATAAAGTCACTGATTTCTGAGTGAAACCACAATTACTAATTTGAAGCACCAGCTAATTAAAACCACAGCTATGTATTTAGCCTCTTGTTATACCTACTGCAGTTTATAATTATGAGGACCTCTTTATCTACTCAATTAAAGTTCTTATGATTCAGGCAGGTTGTGTTTGAACCTGCAAGCCCTGCAGAGAGCACAGGAAAGCATATGTCTGTTGCCTGATGACTCCATGTATCCTTACACTCATATACTTGTTTTTGTACAGGCAAGTAAAGAAAAAAGGAAAGATGTGCCACAGTGCCATTCCTAAATAAAAAATACAAATTAATAATTGGTTTAAGTAATTCAAGGCCACTCAGATTTGGATTGAGTAAGGCTTGATTATGGCTTGTAAACTGAATGCAAAGCCACCTATGCAGGCTGAGCTGGATAAGTTCCATCTACATTTTCCTTCCACAAGTTAGAAGGCTGAAAACATGCCACTTTTTGTTTTATTTAATTTATTTCTCTATAACACTTCCTGATGCACTGACATGACTAACATCAAAAGCAAGCTCAAGAGCATTGTTATAATCAATCCTGTGTTTTCTGCAGAAGGTATAGTACTGTTTGCTGGTTTCCTGAGACAGACAGAAGGGAAATTGTTGTAAGAACAGTCACTTTGCTGTTCTATATGTGACCACACTGCTGATGCAATGCTGCAAACCACAAGCAACTTGTTCACTAAAAGGTGAAGGGGGCACAAGCATCCCTTCCTTTCATATCCTAAATCCAGACTGTAATCCACAAGTATGGGAATAAATCAATGCAAGCTGTTTCCCAAATTGGTACCCGAAGATGAGGACGAGGCTCCTCCCCACAACTTGGCTGGAGTAGGGGTTGGTTTAACCCAGAAATAATCCAGCCCAGGAGCAGCAGGAACACACTGTATTTACCCCTCTCATGGGAGATCTTTCTAGGGATTTCTCCAACAGTGTGACCCATAGACTGTGTGACTCTTGAAGCAAGATCAGATAATTATGAAGTTAAAAGCCCATTCTTGTGGATCTACTCTAAGCAAGATTTTATGTCCTGCATAAGTAATCTTTGCTTACAGGAGCAGTCCTATCCCAGGCACTGCTAGCATTTCCTTCAGAAAGAATTACTCATGAAAGTTGGAGCTGTGTTTTAGAGCTCCTCAATGGCTTCCTTGGCCTGAGGTTTCAGGGTGAAATCCTGGACCCATTTCAAATCAGACTGAATCTGGCCACTGCACACAGGGATCACAGATTACAGCACAGAACATATCTCCCCCTTCATGTGAGGTTTCAGCATTTTGTTACCTAATAGCCAGCTCTGGTTGCAAGCATCAATAGGGAACCAAGTGAGGCATTATGCCATATCCTATCTGAGAAAAAGCAGTAGAGGCCTAAGACTATTTAGATACGTTTTATGACACATTACAAAACCACAAATTCAAAAATTATGAAAACAGCAGTGGCATAATCACTTTAAAAGACATTAACTTAAGCTAACACAGTAATGTTAACAGCAAAAGGCTGAAAATACAGTATTTTCCAACACAACACACTGAAGTATTTCTCTTTTAATTCATTTATGACCATTATCTATTCCATGCACCCAAGGGGTGAGTGCAAAGGTGCACCTCAAGCCCTGGACCCCAACAGTGTTTACAGACAACCAAACTGAGAATCCATGTTCCAACACAAGCAAAGCCTTAAGTGAATTGCTACCTCTGCATCAATTCAAATCTCTCTCTCATATAATCACCTGTGAGAACAAAAAAAAACCACAAACAAAAAAAATGAAAGCTTAATTTTGAACTTTCCACTGCCACAGTCACACAGCACCCTTAAGTGTACAAAGTATCTGTGCAAAGGAAGTGGTTGCTCATCCTGTCACATCCATTACTTGGCGTATTTCTCTGTAAATGTACTTTTACTACAAGAACACTTGACAGGGTGCTGATTGTGCCTACGGGAAGTCAAATATTGTAAGATCATACACAGATTAGGATAACAATTTATTTGGGTTCCTTGTAATCCAAAGAAGGATGATGATTAGATCTTAAAGCTGCAGTGCACTGAGAACCTAATGGGATGCTCTCCAGAAACCCTTAATGCAGCCACAATGCAATCTCTGGGACTTGTGTTTAATTTTTAGCTTAACTAATGTTCTGTGAAATACAGATATGTGATTAGTGTGGAAGGTGTCAGTGAAAACTATAGTTTGATACCATGAGGAACACCAGAGTTCAGTCTGTCTCACTAGCGTGAGAAATACTTCATGAGTCCTCTAAAGTGGGTAGAGCAGAATGTCACAATATAGACTTTTGCAAATGTTTTTAGAAAAGATTTAGAAGAAAACAGCTATAGGCCACAATATTCATTGTATCCAAGAGGGTCAGTTCCCTAGACACAACTATTATGTGACAATGCAGTTTAAATACATGAGTTCTATTGTTTTGTTACCACTTATTAGATTAATAATTGAATTTGAATGGGGAAGTCTGTACAACAATCTGAGACGACTAGGATTTGTGAGCAGTATGAATGGTACGAGAGCACATGAGACCACTGATCTACAAATTACCAGTGTGCTGGATATGACTAAAAAATAGCAACTACAACTCTTACTGTTTTGATATGTTTAACGTTGGGGCGGGCTGCAAATGCATTTTGAATAACAGCATTTGATACTTAATTCTTTACAATCAGAGGAGCATACATCCATTTGTCATCCTTAGACAGCCTAAGGGACAGTGGTGAGCTGATGCACTGTGACAGCCCAGGTGCTCAGCCTGTGTGAGTCTGCAGCGTCAGCGAGGCTGTGGAGCTGCACCTTCACCCTCAGTGCAGCCCATGGGGGCTGCGGGGACAATCCAGATCAATCCCAATCTCCAGAGAATGGAGAAGATGGCTGAGGCAGAAGGAGGTTATATCAAGGCAAAAGATAACAGACAGGCATGTAGGTTTTGGATTGGAAGCTAAAAATGTGGATCTGGTGGTAATAGATTAAAGTCAGACAAGCACTGGCTGCAGAAAGGAGAACTAGGTGAGTAAAATTTGGAGCACTGGAACAGACGGTACAGTCATCTGTGGGAAAAGTGAGAGGATGTGGTGCAAAGGATATAGAAGAAAAAATCTTTTAAGACAGACTGCAAGAAAGTATGAGGCTAGAGGGAAAAGTTCAAGGAAAGCTGATGAAACAAGACCAACATCTAAAGGATGAGACCTAGCATTTGGGGTTTGTTTTCAAAGTTTTGCCAACTAAAGCCACAGAAGTAGTCTCTCAAAGAGCAGGAGACTAGTCAAGGCAGAAAAGAACCTTTAAAGGCAGGAGAAGGAGCAGAAGAAAGAAGTCAGACCAAATTTGAAGGAGTAGTCTCTGTGATATTAAGAAGTAGTAGAAGAGAGAAAAATGATCAAATACCTAATGTTGCAGACAAATCATGAATGAGAACAGAACACTTTTCTGTTGATTCATTCAGAACGAGAGCCCAGTAGGGAAAGAATCAATAAAAAAGCTGGAGCAGAGAGGCTTTATAGCAGTGACAGCCTACATCCACGAGGATAAATGAATGACATTCAAGAAAAACAGCATTTATCCACAAGTTAGGAAAGAAGTGGCTGCTGTTCTCAATAACATGTCTCAATTCACAAAAATGCACACTATGATCAAATCAAACATTCCCCTGTACTACTTCTGCACTCCCTACTTAAGATATCGGATATGCCTAAATGATGAAAGAAGTTCTCAAACTGAAATGTTTGTCATTTGTGGAAACAAGAAATAAACACAAGCTTATAAACTAAGACACAGTGGATATAAAATTATATGAATTTGAGAACTGAAAGTCCTTTCCCAAGGTTGGTTCTTCATAGTTTTTACTTTGTCCACAAGCACTTAGGAAGCTGGAGAAGTAAACTCAGAAACTGGACTTCCTTGAAAACTAACTCTTGTGCCTGCATGAGGTATTAAACATCCCAAATCAAAACCCACTCATGAATATATTTCTTACATGAGAGATCCAACTCAAGTCAATAAGAATAACCCCCATGCTTAAAATAAATGCTTGCATGCCCAAACCAGGGCAATTTTTTTTCAGTGTGAGCTAAAACCATAAGACAAAAAGCATTTAACCTGGTAATCAAACTAACAACCACATTACAATAGGAATTCACCTCTACATAACTCCAGATTTTTATCACCACAACTCACCAATTTCTTGTAAAAGTAGAGTACCACTACACTGTGCTGCCTTCACCTATTCAGATTCTCCCAATATAAACTCTGGTGTTTCAATAAATTTATTCCAAATGAAAAAGAAAAATGAAAAAGCAGCCTCAGGACTTCAATTTCATTGCAGGTCTTAAAATGTATTCAGTAAATGAGAGGAATTTCAAAATCTGATCTTTAAGCAGAAATATGGCCAACTTAACATATTTTCCCTGCTGATCTGAAGTCTTTGTTTCACTTAATGATACACAACACAGGCATTATCAGACTTAAAATAGCAAAATCCTTCTTCCCCTGTTTATCACCACTAAACTTGCATCTTCGTCCTGGTGATTTTCCTACTTGACAGGGACCAGTCAAACCAAGATAGAATAGCTTTGCAACTCCTCAATATCTTTCATATTCAACATTTACTTTAATGTTGTCTTCTTCTTCATAGCATGAATAGTTATTGAAAGTATCAAGCACAGAACATAACTATCACTGCACTTCAAGATAAATGATTTATTTTAAAATATAGAATATTCTGTCTTTGATGTTCAACAGTTCTGCAGAGAAACACTTGAAATGGTCACTGGTTATCTATCCACATGAGCTAAATCTCTTCACAATTTGCATTAAAAACAATGCCATTCCTGTAGCACATTTAATAGAGAATACAGAAGATTAAAGCCTCTGAAGAAAATAACACCCAAGAGATCCCGGGGCAAATTATGGAAATGTAAGCTTGGGCGCAAAGGGTTTAGCTCGTATTTGTCATATTCTTCATTCTTTTTAGTTATTCCCACACACATCAAGTACCCGGAAAACAATTTTCTCCTCTTTTTGGTGTTATGCAGCCCCAAACCTTTCCTCAACTTGAATTAAGAAGGAACGATTCTGGGGGAATGGATGACAGAGATAAGCTCCTGAATAGTAAGCATATAAAGAACAGATGAGGTTTCAAAGGGGAGCATTTATTGTTGCCTGTATCATAGCACATTGTCTTTCAATATGATTAGTTATCAGTCTGAGTTATCAAAAAGCGGGATGAAATAAAGCGCTTACGCAGTTATGCTTCATTGATGTCAGCTAGGGGAGCATGAAAATCTCCATGAAGTTGGGTAATTGATGTGTAAATCAGAGCTCAATCACTCGGTAATAGAAATGGTCCCACTGAAAGTATGGTTGTTGAACAGTATTGCAGTATGGTGGGGAAGAAAGAGAAACAGAGTCAAGATTTATTTATTAAAAAATACAATAACTGGCAATTTACACAATTTTCTCTTCAAGAGAGAAGTGCTGTCAGATACATTTAAATCCAAGCTGCAGATCACTATATTTGGGTACCCTTATTTGGCAATAATTAAGTGTTTCTGTTTTATTAAAATGCTTGGGGACACTGTTATGGATATTTAAAAAGTAAATTAAATGAACATGTTCATCCTTTGAAAGGCAACACGTGTAAATGACATCAGCAATTGTAATTTGCTTAACAATGTGTGTTCAAGGTATGTTTTGGAGCCATATTACAGTCGTCTTGTCAGTTCACATTTGCAGTGTGAAAAACAAAAGGAAAACTGAAAGAACAGAGGGGAAAAAAGAAAACTAAAGAGAAAAATGTTTATAACCACAGCTTCAGAAGGACAATAAAAGACAAACAGCCATTAGAATATCAGTCACATAAAATAGCTTTCCAACATGATATTTCTAAGAGTAAACTTCATATTCTTTTTTTTTTTTTTTAAAGCACTAATTATCATAACATGATGGGGTTATTTTTGTTGTAATTATTTTTTCTTTAAATGTATGAATGCTTATTAAGGTGTTGATATCAACTTCCCAGAAACACCTGGAAGCCAGTTATCATTTGCAATAAACCAGTGATAAACTGTAACAAACTTAAATAAATGTGAAATTTATGAGCATTTTGGCATCAAATAAATTACACTCAGGACACTGGAGCTGGATTTCAAAGCTTTGTTAGAGGGGTAATGTGCTGTGACTGTAAGGGGACTCTGATTACTGCAAGGGGGTTGAATAGGAAAGGAGGGTCAACCTAAACTGCCAATTTCATTGCTTTTCTGAGCTTAACAGGACCTGACAGGTTTTAAAATGTTTTTGTTTGTTTGGTTGGTTTTAATTTTTACATCTCCTGAGATCTGGAGCTTCTTCAAAATTCACTGATGGCAATGAAGCCTTTGCCAAAGTATATACTGTATTTCACAGAATATCCCCTGACAACTTCCTAGATGCCCTCATACTTCACATGCCTATCAGCACCAGCACTCTGTATTAATGTGCTGCAGATAAACATAGTTGTGTTTAGTTGCATGCTGTGCGTTATTCTTTATACACATCAACAGTAAATGTGGCATACTACTACAAAGAGTATATTTTACACATATTGCTCCCAAAACATAACAGTATTTGATGCAATTAAAAGTCTTCTTACATTGCTTGCTACAGCCTGGTTTTCCTTCACCTGAACACCACAAATTGTGAAGCCTTTCTTGAAAATGTGCATTTTTTTGTACATGTACCATTTTCAAAGATGAAAATGTATTTTAATATATGGAAACTCAAAATCCTTATTATCACCTAATGTGTACAGATTGCATTCTTACATCTGTGCTGAAAGCCATTCTGGAATTCCACTTTCATCTTTTTTTTCATACGTATAATTAATTTTTTTCTTTACTAGTGCCACTCAAAACCTTCCTGGCCACCTGTCAATCCACACATTTGTATTTGCTTTAAATTCTGGCAAAGATACACAACAGATGACAGAATAGACAGATATAAATCTGGTCTTTTTAAAAAGTCAGAAAACAATCACTGATTAACACCTTTTGAGTACATATGAATCAGCAGAATCAACTGCTCGAGTATTTCATCACAGAAATGCTTCTGTGGGCTCCTACAGCTCTAATAAATGCATTCATTTACTAACAGGCACCTCTACTCCCTTGAGCATTTTCCCATGCTGTGCAGCTATTTAACCACATGTTCTTAAACTTAACATGTGCTGAAGAATATCACCACGTGAAAATTAAAAATTCAGTAGGACGACTATTCCATTCATCAGTTTTAGACTGAAGTTCACACAGGTCTCTGTGTGCAGTGTACACATACAGATTCAGAGTTTGCAGTGCACAGAAAAATAGTACTGTATACCTAATATAATTTAATTGCTTGTTATTTAGGACACTGCTTGGATAAAGAAATTATCTTTTAAATAAATTACTCTTCTCTCAGATGAAACTACATAATTGTCTGAATGTGTTGCAGTAGTATCTACTGGAATGGATAGAGATGATCAAATAAACACAAGGTGCTCTCATTTCAAATTCAAGTAGACATGCATCTCTTTTTCAGTGCTGTTATGAAATATATTGCTCATCTCAGGCAGCAGCAAATTACAGGAGATGAAATGATCTTGTAGCTTCATAAGACAATGCTCATAAGCTTGGAAAGAACTTAGAATGTTTCAAACTCCAGATTTAAAGCCTTCTTCCACTAGACCTTAAAAAGCCTCACAGCAACAAGGTGCCTGTTACACATAACTTAGGAAAGAATAATAATATTTGGTGCTGATTTTTCCTAAATAGATTCAGAGTCAGCAGGTCAACAGATTATCATCATCATTGGCTTCTAGTGAGGAAGATAATCTATAACAAATACTGTTCATGTCTACAGCAAACATATAATGTTTATTCCTCATTTATAAACAGAGCATAAAGTATGACAAAATAATTTAACCAAATCAGCACAAAGTTCATCAGCATTGCTGAGGTTTACATCCTCTCTAAGGGCATAGTTCAACTTCAACTGATGCTACTGGCAATTTTCCCAGTGAATTCAATGAGGGCTGGATGGGACACAGCCATTTAATAATGACAAAAGTCAGGTCTCATAACAAAGCCAGTTCTAAGCCACAGCAACTTCATGGTATAAGCGAGCTTTTCTGTTCTATTACTCATGCTAACAGAAAATTTTTATCCACTGCCAAGAGTTTAAAAAGCTCTAAGTATAAGCCAGCATATGCCAGAGCTACAGAACTTCTGTGGTCATTACTTAATAACATGTTGCTATTGACTGCAGAGATTTCCAGGTTGAGAAAGGTATATTAAATGGAATTTAAAAATTTCTTAAAAATAAAGTCCAGTGAGATAACAAATAAGTTTCCTAATCTACCCCATAGGCCATTATGACTTTGAGCTAAAGAGTGATTTTATATATGTATTTCTTTTTCGTGATGTTATAGATTGTACATGACATCTCAACAAACTGACAGGAATAATGAAACTTGCCTCTATCCCACAGTAAATACTGACAAACACACCCACACCCCCCAGGCTGCAGATCAGACCTTGTCAATGGAAAAAAAGTAAACCAAATGAATCATGGTCCCTGAAAAACCAACACCCTTAAATTTAAGTCGACATGGGAATGCTCTACAATTAGAGATATGGCATGGCACAAGTTTGAAATATGTTCTGGGATTTGCAAACTAAACATGAGCACTTAAATTATAAAATACTTCTTTAGACAGAGCAAAATCATAATAAAATGTTATTTAGACTGGCTAAAACTACAATCTCATGCCTGAAATTACTTGAATTTTTAAGGTGGGCGTGATGATTATCCCAGCACTGCAGTTCCCAGAGCCAAACAGAAACTGTATCTGTTTCCCCAGTTATGTTCTGAATGTGTTTGAAATCTCACTTATAACTGACTTCATGAATGACTAAAATATCACAATAAAGAAAACAGGGTCACTTAGGGCCAAACTCCCAGAAGGTCAGGCCAATGGTCGGTTTAACCCATCCATCCTCTGACCACAGGCAACAGCAAACACTCAGTAGAGCCCTCAGGAACAGGGCAAACCCCAAAACACTGCCATTGCCCCAACAAAACTTAGCACATTTTTTTAAGTACAAAAGAGCTGGTACATATATTAAACATCTCTAGAAGATTTTTCTCCAAAGAATGCTCTCAAACAGAATACTTTGTTTCAAGGAGTTTCACAACTCATCTGAAATGACAGCCTTAACTCAAACTGGGTTTATCATTCATATCAGGCCTGAAAACCTCACTGGTTTAAAAAGATGGTATTGTATTGAATATGTGAGAATTCACATATTTTGGGGGGGGCACCAACACTTACTACAGGCAAACAGAGAGGAAGCTCCTGTGCTCTTCAGTCCCTGGGGAATCTCAGGTGTACATTCCACAGCACTAACTATACCCTGCATTTTCAAGACCAGACACATGGGTTACTGCATCTTGAATAATAGTTATTTGCAGTCCAAAAGCCTTTCTATTTTTGTCCCTTCTGCTGTCAATCAGCAAATAGATATCACTTTTTTTCACAACACAAACACAATGTGTTACTTAATAAAAGTGCATCCTTTTTTTACTTCGCTACCATCAACCATTTGTCTAATAGAAATATTATACTATGTAAGATGCATGTATTAAAATGCAATGTAAGTTGAATCATATTCATTGGAGGCTGGCCAACTCCAGTACATTTCAGTATTTAATAATAAAATAGTCTAGTGTAAAAATATGTAAACTAGCTTCCATCCTGCTTTAATATTCACTTAACATGAGAAGAAAGGGAATGCAATTTTGTTTAAATATTAAACATTACATTTCTTCTTTTGATTATTAAAGTATTATTAAAGTTAAATGAAAATGTGTTTGCAATCTCCTTTCTCTGAAGTCTTACAGGTCACTGTTATCACTAATATTTTGTCCCTCTGGTTGGTTTTGTTGGGAGATCTTAAGCCCTTTACAAACCAAATCAAGCCATGCCCGATTACACCTCCAGGAAGGAGCAACTACTGTCAAGCAAAACAACTGAGGGAAGGAAAGTTTAAGCGAGTTGATGACAGTCATTCAAGAAGAGATGGCTGAGGGAAGAAAGGTGAGGAGCCCCAGCAATCAGACATTAAACTCTACCATAAGACCAGCTGTAACTTGCAACCATTCATCCACCTCCAAGCTCCGAGACGACAACCATCAAGCTGAAATTTAAGACTTTCTAACAGCATATAGCAGGGAGGAATTATCTTTATGTGCATTTCCAGAACACTGGGTCATACACCTCAAGACAAGTTTTCTCCTGCTGAATGTCACTGGGAGAGGTCAGAAAGGATGTTCTTATTACATTTGCTGGAAGGATGGAGTGTATCAAATGATTTAATTTTGTGTAGTGCCCCACTTACTTTGACAAACTGATACTGCACAGGGCATAATGTCATTAGGTGATTAAAGTACAAGAGCACTCAGCTTCCCACTTCCTTTCGTAACAAGTCGACTATAGCAGGCTCAAAAATGGGGAAAGTTATGGCTGTGGAGGCAACAGGGCACAGTGCCATAAAACACGAAGTTCCATCTCTCACCAGGAACTCCCATCCTGGCATTAACCAGAAATAAGCTTCAGAGTCCCACTGAAAGAGTCCAACTTCCCCCCAGCCTCCTGAAGAACTTGCAGCCCTGGCACCAGCCCAAAACCACGTGACCTTCAAGCATCATGTCCACGGTTCTCTGACCCCAGCAGCAAAAGGACTCAGTGTAAAGCTGTACTGACAGCAAAGCAACATGACACAGTCATAAAAATATGATGTACTTCTACTTCTCAGTTGGTATTGCCTTTGAAAGTAACTGATGTTGAGTTAGTTCTCTTCATTATGCCAAATGTATTAAAACCTCAGAACTCATGTTTGGAAATGTGTGGCTTGCCATATGTACCTTTTAAATTTATGTTTTCTTTCATACAAACACCTAATAGGGTTTGAATAAAATAAAATCTCCACATTGCCATGTGGAAATTAATTTTAAAGAACTGTTTATCAATTTAATTTCACTGATACTAACAGACAGATTTATGAGGCAATTAACTAAATATTTGTTTTTTTTCACATTTCAATTCATTACATCAAATTAACAATTTTCCACTTGAAAGTCTTGCATTGCTACACTGAGAGCCTAAAAAAAGCGTATGTTTCTTTTGGTCTGGGAAGGATTCTCTCATTTTTACAATGTGGATCATACTCCTCACACTAACTTAACACATCGTATATGTAATTCAACCCTCCACATTTCTGTATTACCCTAGAACCTGCCATTCTTTCAATGCCAGTTTCAAGCAACCAGACATAAATAAAGAATAATTACAGCTCTAAAGCCAATGTAACATCTGCTTAAGCAAACAATCCTACAGAGGGGATTTTATAGCCACATAACACCCACCTCTGGTTCAGACAATCCCAAGAGACAAAACCAGGGCTCTTGACAGATCCAGCCTGACCTCGTGAGCTACACAGGACAACATGCCCTAAAAGAGCCAGGGAAGGAGCAGGATGAAATGAGTCTAAGGTTAAGTTAAACACCAAGTAGAAAGGTCACCCTTTCCTCTAGGGGAGCCCACCCCCAGGGCCAAGGGCCCTGGGATTAGTCAGACATGGCCAGATATGGATTCTCAGCACATCAGCCTGGAGAGCAGAACCCAGAACTAACAGCCTTAATGGCAATTTGCACATCATTAGCTATGAGCCCCGTGATTGCACAAGTATAGCCACATTTCACATCTACCTTTACTTTTTTGATGATTTAAACATTTTAATTAATGATTTGAGCTCCAAGGAGGTCATCTGGCCATGGCCGTATGGATCTCTTCACCATCGCTGGCCAGATATTAAACACATTAAGCAGCAGTCAGAAGACAGAACTACAGCTTTATGTTCTTTTAACTGGTACTGTACCAAATTAATATCAGGAGGAATATACTCTATAAATATAAAAGCATCAGCTCATATGACTCCTTGAAGTTTTTCTTCTCTGTGTCAGCGTTTCACTACCTGAACAAAAAGGGTTTGGGTCCCTCCATACCTTAGTTGCCCTTATGGAGAGTAGATCTATCAATACTTGCTGATCTCATGGGTTTCTATCATGTCAATTCAGCACGGATGAACCCTCTTGAGGAAACTACCAACTGTATTCCTCAGTTCCACACAGATTCTGGTTAAGCATTTCCTTGAATAAAATATAGCTTGTCTACTTTTTAAAAATCATCCTGTTAATTCACTGGATTACAGCACAATCACATCAGAGTATTAGTCTAAATAGGATTTTGTAGTCAGATCTAATCCAGAAGATTTAACATTTTACAGGCCTCCATTTCATAATGACAGAAATTGTCAGGCAAAGGGAGAAACTGGGACTGTCACACCAAAGGATGAGACCCTGTGATCCAGCAGATAAAATCTAAATTTTTTTTCCATTGCTAACATTCAGAAATTTGGTAACAAAGGCTCTCCTGACAGCTACTAATTTTGAACAATGTGCAAACACTAGCTAAGCAGTTCATTGCCATTAACAACATGCATTGAGAAACTGAGGCATGCAGAGATTAAGGGACTTGCTCATGGCCACAGTGGCAGCAGCAGGAGTAGAACCACTTCCCATTGACCATGTCTTAGGCAGTAAATCAGTAAATGACCCTCAGTTTTACTTCAGGTTATCAACTCCTCCCAGCCAATCATTAATTCCCTACAAAAATGTCTTTTTCTTCAATAGTTTTTGCTTAAATAGGTCATGCCACCAGAAATGAACTACTATAGAGACTAAGTTGCACCTGCCATAATTTGCACATAAAGATTTTACAGGTGACTTGCAAAGGCTGTTTTAATTTTATTTCCGACTCCCCCTTTTTACCTTGAGCACAGTAATAAAAGCAGCCAGTGGACAAATTTGTGATGCTCACCATAGGTTTGCAGAGAATGTTCAGAAATATTCTTTAAGATGCTTTTGGCAAGCTCTCGTACATTAAAAGGTGCAGGATACTGAGCCTTAATTAAGAGCTTCTTTCTAACAGTGTGTATTTCTGATAGATGAAACAGCATTAGGGTCCTTTTTTAACTTGAAGGAAAAGATGGGAGAGAAAGAGAAAACAAGCTTTCAACTCCTACTTGAAGAGCAAAAAAAATTCCAAAAAGATCATACGACCAACTCCTTAATCCGTTTGCAAGACACGTTTAATATCAGGATGCTGTGGAGAGGCCCCGCATCACTCAAGTTTCATTATCATTACAAAATATAGCAGAATGCCTTACTCACAAGTTTATTATCATAAATAATTAAAACAAAACTATCCTTATGGTATGAAATAAATGAACAAAGTACATTATAGGATGCATTTGTTCTGTGTTTTATAGCTGTTTCCTGTCTCCCTACATCAGAAAATTCTCGAATTTGCAATCAGTCTCCTGCTCATTAGTCCAAATCAGGAAAATTTTACTGCAGCTGGCTCAAATGACTTGTTCTGTCAGAAACAGGACCATAAGTGCTCTTTACTAGTTGCATATGCAACATACATTTTTATGATGAATCAGAGTATGTGATATGGAAAATGTTAAAAGGAAAACCAAAGCATAGGACTGATTGCTGAGAAAAAAAAAAAAAAGGAGAGAAAGAAATTCTACCTCTGAAATTAAAAAGATTTCCTGATTTCTAATTACAAAAACGTGCTGAAGTACAGATGAAATCATTCAATCTCCGCAATGCTCACGCTAACAGTGTATTGTTCTCATAATCTTGAAAGTGTTGGGCGGACTCGTGGTCTTTGAAGTTTTGGTTTGTTCCTTTGACTTATTTTATGCAGGTCAAAGATCACCATCACCGAACATATCTGTCACTGAAGGACAATAATGCTACAACTCAGTCTGGAAGCAGGCTAGGCTGGCATGCTAAACCAGCAAGAGACACATCAATCTTCCTGTTCCTGAAGACCGCACAGTTCAGTGCTGGGAGGTTCGAACTCAGAACTAATGATAGTTACTAGTTTCTGCATCTTGATGCACCCGGTTAGGTGTCTCTTCTTTCGAGCAGCTGTCCTCGCGGACAAGCAAAACATGCCAGGAAAGCAAATTATCCTGCTAAGCCAGGAAACACTGACAGAAACCTACTGGAGAGCAGCAGGATTGCAGGAAGGCATGCAGAGACCTGTGGCAGCAAGAAAGAGGTTTCCAGGGAAGAGTAGGAAAACAGAACAGTCATCAGCAGTTGGGTAATAATCATAATTTGTGAGAACTGGAAATAGTATTATTATTTGTGCTGCAGCATAAAAAGTGAAATATTGGAGCATCCCTGCTGTCTGCCAAGTAACAGATCAGCACCAACCAACAGGCTAGTAGTCAGAATACAATCCCTCACTCATCAACTAGAAGTAAATTTTATCTATTACTTGATCATGATGGGTTTTTTACATAAGAAAGCAGCATCCAATATGAATACTTTACTGCATTTACCTGCCAGTCCTTTGCATACAGCAAGTCCAATTAAACAAACCCAAGGGGTTTTGGCACCTAATGAAATTGCAGTCTGTTTCACACTTACAAGTAAACAAGATCAATGCATAGCTGTAATAAAAACCAGCCATAGCCTTGCCTCAAAGTGAAACTCACCTACCACATCAAACAGAAGAATTTTATACATTAAGACAATGGCATTTCTCAGTGCCAAAAGCAAGGGGAGGAGAAGTGATGTTTAGTGTTCATACCTTCACTTGTCTGCACAAGGCTTGGTGTTAAACACCAAAGAAGAGTCTTTGCGGAGGGTTTTTTTGGTTCAACTAAGGCAGATTTCAGAGCAAGTATACAGGTTTAGATGCGTTTACACTGCACCAGTTCCTTAAACGCGCTCACCTTACTCTTCACATCACCCAGGCTACCCAGAGGGGGAAATTTAAAAGAAGCCTATCATGTAAAAATCATATATATAAGTGCTTAAGCAACCCAGGAGGCAAATGTTTTGGTGCAGTGTTTTAAAGCAAGGGGAGGAAAAGCACCTCACAGATGAAGCAATCAGTTTAATGGGCTACAATTTTCTCATACAACATTGAAATAGAAATTGCAAAAATGGCAAGGATATATTTGTCTCCAGTTCCACTGGGTCATCATCTCCTCCAAGAGCCTAAAGGCAAGTACCACATTCAAGTGTGCAGTTTCTATTCTTTCCATCCCAAGCGCATCTGAACAGTCTTGTGGAGCAAGTATCCCTCTTTGTGCACTGGAACCAAATCCCTTTAAAATGAAGTAGGAGCTCTCTGTTGGCCTCAGTGAACACCAAATCAAGCCTTAGTGCATTCAAAGGATGGCTTATTTTGTAAACACTATTTATCAAAATCACATCAAAATACACACTAACACAGAAATTAATTATTTCTGAAGAAACACATCCCCATATTTAGTACCTTTTTTACACATATATTTCCACTGAATCATTATTAAGAAGGGGTGTGGGGGGAATCTCAGCACCCTCAAAACTGCCATGTACTACTATTCCCTTGGGAAACTCTGCTCAGAGAAGCACTCTAGGGAGCCAACTATAACTGTGTTACTATAAAGAAATAGCTAGTAAAACTTCATATTTACAACAAAAAAATTTGCACTTAAAATGCAGAAGTGGTGAGAGAGAATAATATTATTAATACATGTAGGATTTTCTTTGAATGGGAAACCCTGAACAGAGCCATCACCAGCTACTCAAACCACAGCACGTATCAGCTCAAAATTATTACCAAAGCTGTACAAACTGAAAAAAAAAATAGATTCATGAATAACACTGAAATTATTAAAGCCAGTTCGATACCACTAATAGAGCTGACCTCAGAATCGAACAAGTTGCTGCTGTGTTTGGGGGCAAGATGAAATACCCTACAGGAGTTTAAATTCCAGCCCTAGCTCAGGAGTTTCTCTTAATATCAAAGTAGCTTCTTAGGAAAGCAAATGAAGTACATTACCTCTGGTAATGGTTACCATTTACTCCTTGAAAAGCCTTGAGAGAGCTCTCACGCAGGATAGCCTATGTTTTATTAAATCCTTTTGCATACTTTTATTTTCAGGTCATATAACCTGAAGGACAAAGCATTCACCTAAACTTTTTAAAGTATTCTCATTTTATCAAGGATTAGTTGTCCTGATTCTTCAATAATTCAAGCTTCATCCTAAGAATGTTCCATGTTTAAATGTGAGCAGCATTAAATCAGAACACAGTTACAACATATTTCCACTGAATCCCAAATGCTCAGCACAAACAAAACACTGGTGGTAGTCAACATTAAGACCTCACTAAGATCTTCAATTATTCACATTTGTTGTTCATACTCATAAAAAGAGTATATGATAAAAATACTATTAAGAATTATTTGTGTGGCATGAGGATATAGCCACATCCACCTATAGGCAGTTATTTTTCTATTTAGAACATGTGAATCACAAAGTGGGAACTGGACATTCCCTCTTAACTCACTGTTTTACAGTTATATCAAATAATAAACTATTATTTGATATAATAGCTGTGTCCTAAAGTTGGTCAGAAAAGCCCTATCAATGATCAGCTTAAGCTGTGCATAAAGACGCCTTGTTTTGCAGAAGCAGATCAGTCAGCCCTTACATTTATTTAAAGTAACAAATTATATATATTATTTCAAATTAATCCTTAAAAATTTAAAACAATGCAATTATCAGATGCTTTTATTGGGAACCTCTCACAAACATTTTAATCCTTATTTTGGAATTATACAAACCAAATATGAAAACTTTACCACAGACATTGTGCAGGGTCAGAGGACACAAGACAGAGGACACAGAGTTCAAAACAGGGGCATGATAAGAGAAATATATGCCAGAGGAACCAATAAGGGGAAAAACTACAGGGTTAGCCTGAATTTCTGCTAATGACTGAGAAGACAGGGCTGCTTAGAAAAGCAATGCTTGACACAGAAACGTGGATTTCCCTCCGTTTGCCAGATGAAACATGCTGCTTTGTTTTCCTTCCTCATCCTGATGTACCTCTCAAACTCCTCAATAGGAATGAACAACTCCTGATACCAAACTGCTCAGTCAAACAAAAGTGGGCCTCCCCTGCTTAGCTCGTTTATTCCCTACCTCCTCTTACACTTGGAAAGGATTCAGACAAGAGCTACAAGAGCAATTAGAGCGCCTGGAAAAACCTGCCTTACAAGGAGAGACTACAGTTCTATTTAGTTCATAAAGGAGAAGGTTAAGAGGCAACCTGATCACAGACTATGAATACTTAGACAGGAAAGAGAATGCAGAGAGCAGATGGGTATTTAATCTAGAAGAAAAGGGCGTAACAAGACCTAGTGCTTGGAAGCTGAAGCCCGTCAAATTCAAACCAGTTTATGCAGCATCAATTTTCAATGATAACAAAATAATAACTGTTTAAACAACTTAACTAGAAAAGCAGGGGATTCACCGCCATTTGAAGCCTTTAAACAGGCACTGGAAATCGTTCTTAATGATACACAACAGCACAAGGGATTTGGCACAGGCCCTAGTAGAAAGGATGCCTCTAGCCAAGCAGCCCAGAGGGTGGGCTCCTCACTCAGTGCTCTGTGGGTGCACTCCTGGGGGCCTGAGCTGCTGAGAAACTTGGACCTGTTCATAAATAGCCTCACCCAACTCCACAACCCTCATCACGAGACTGCAACAAAGCTGAACCACCAGAAATTTCCAGCAGATGCTCACACTGACGTTCACAAATTTGTGCACAGGAAGACACTGAAGTCCTAAGCCACAATACAGGAAGATAATTGGAAAGCATCTTAGGTGAAAAAAAACCCACATAAAACTCAGCCTAGCAGACAAAAAGATATAAAGCTTGAATCTATCACCGTCATATGGGTCCTCAAGGCAGTAGTTACCCATATTAAGCTCTGATCCACCCAAATATATTGGGCCATGCCCCCAGGCAGCTCCTGCTGCAGAAGCAGCACTTCCCCATCTGCAACTGGGCCATGGTACCTTGTGGAAAAGCTGCACAACCAGCACATCTTCCTCAGCAAGGACTGACCTGTTTCAGGCAGCCATGAAATAGTTAAATATTACAGAGCTGCTAGGGAAAACACCATCAAACCAGTTTATACCTTACTGTATTTCCTCTCCATTCAAACTGTATTATGCTGCATACCATTTCATCACTTCACAATGCCACAAACTACCTTTTAATGCAAAACAAAGCTTTTCAATGTAAAGCCCCATATCGTAATCCAGAAGAACTTTCCTTATCTATTTCGACAGCAAATCTTTAGTGGCAACCACATGTTATTGTGTTTTAGGGATTGAGACTTTTGTATGAACATGCTGATTGTCTCCTTGAGACATATATAATCAGCATTTTGTGCCAAGAAACACTTAAGCCAACAGAGACTTATACCATTCAGCAATGCTGTTGGAATTGAAAATGTATATTTTGGCTTATTTCCTTAAGCCTGCAACAGCAGGAATTTCTTAGGGGTTTTTTATTATTTTATTTTAACTTCACTCTCTTCTCAGACTCTTAGAGATTGAACAAAAAGTCAAAACACATGTTCTGAAAGAGAGCAGCGACACCAATAAAATAATTCATTCTGATATACCAGCACTACCTAACACAGATCCCTCCTGGGACATGGACATCTGCCTTGGAAACTCTTTGGTCACTTCTGCCTCTGTCCACAGCTGAAGAGCTGTGCTTAGACACTGTCTACTCACTGCAGGCAGCTATGAAAGTGCAAAGGGATGCACTTTTTTTGGTGAGTGGGTGAGCATGAGTCTTCTACATCAGAAACAGGGCAAACACCAAACCAAATAGGTGTCTATTTGTGTATTTCAGAGTTCCTGAATATCAGTTTAGTGCTCTGAGGAGCTGCAGGAGTAACATGTTCAGTATTCAGAGAGCATCCACCACATTTGCTGCAACAGATATTTTTAACTCCCGTTTGCTCCATATGTAGAATGTGCAAACACACAAAAGAATGTCTTAATTGGTCCTGCTTTATATAAATGAATAATGGGCTGAATGAGTTGAAGTGAATGTCATATTTATCTCTCCACTGAGGAAAGACATGATGATGCAGAAACAGTGAAGCCAAGAGGATTCAGAGCCATACTCACAAGTGGAATATATATCTCCTGTCAATACATTATGTATTCCATTTCTACTACAGCCCCCTAAAGGCACAAATAGAAAAAGAGAAGCAAAATCTAAATGTTTCATTTCTACTTAACATACACTCATGGATGTGGGAGGGTTTTATACTTGCTTTCAGGACTTAGGAATCAAATCTCTGGAGCTCTTTATTTTACTGAGTTTTTGTAAATACTAAACTCTCCAGTGTTAGCTTCATCATTTGATAGTACCATTGCCAAAAGACATTTTACATTCCTAGGAAGCAGAGGCAAAAGAAACACAAAAAAGACCTGAACTTGTCCTTGCTCACTTGACCAATCCCACCCAAGCCAACAGCTCTAGTCTGCAGCATCTTTCCAATTAAGCAGAGATAATTCCTCTAAGCATTGAAAAACACATCAGGAAAAAGAAAAATCCTCAAAGAATCATTTGGGTTTTGGGATTTTTTACGTGCTTACATGTTTCCACATAGAACAACTGACTAAAAATCTGTATTAGCAGCACATGAAAATGTCTTAAATCTTCCTCTTAAAAATATAAGCACCATCAAAGAGCTCCAAGAAAAATAAAAAGTAGGGTGTGCAAGACTGGGCTGATATTTTGATTCTGCAAGCTGATATTTTCAAGTGGTGCTGGTCTGGTTGGATTTTATAATTATACTGAGCAGAAAGCAAGTCTCTGCACTCACCCTGCCAGGCAGGGAATCACTTTTAGGACTGCTGGGAAAGTGGAACATCTCATTTCCATTAATCTGGCTCATAGCTTCAGATTCATAGATGGCATTAGCAGAGCACTGCTTTCAGCCAGAGTGGAAGTTCAGCCTTGTGTTTAACTCTACATTAGCTTGAGCATGAGAGTGAAAATGCAGGAAAGCTGGCAAAAGAAAAAAAATCATCTGGTAATATTTTTTCAGCAGAAGAAAAAGCTTTACAAAATGTATAGGTTCAGTTATTCCCAAAGCAGTGTTTTGTTAGTAGCATAGTTGTGCATACAGTGCCATGGCTGGAGGATCTGCCTTGCCCACGGCAAGTAAGGTAAAGCCTCAGGCACATGTAATTTAAAATTCATTTCTACTCTAGCAGACAGCTTCAGACCAGCACCTATGTTTATTTAATAAATACAGCACTCTCAATTTGCATTCCTGTGGTCCCTAGGAGCTAACACCAAAACCATCTTATGTTCAAGATGTGTTTTAGAAAATAATGCACAATTGTGTCTTTAAAATTCATCAGTATGAGTTGCAAAGGATCCCTCTGTGCTCCCACATCAGTCCAAGCCTGCAGTCATTTCCTTCTGAACACTGTGGAGCACCTCCCATTAGAAAGTGGCATTGCTGGCAGAAGATATTTGCAAGATTGTGCCCAAGCCAAAAAAAACACACCCCTCACAGCATTTATTTTAGCCAGTGTTTCTTAATTGAAAGAAGGTTCCTCAAACTTCAGTAATTCTTGACTCTTCAGTTGCTGCAGGTCAGCTGATGTGTGGTATTTGGGGATGCCACAGAAAAATGATGGGCAAATATCCCATATATTTCCCTCCACCTCCATTTCATTATCTTAGTACTCACAGTATTATATATTTTAAAACAGATAACTGTCTGTAATGACTGTTCCTGACAAATTCTAAATATCAGTTTCTATTAGGAGTGAAATTCAGAGCAGACATATCTTACTCCAGCAAAAACAACACACCAGGAGCTGCCCTTTGTCACTGATGGGCAAGTAATGCCAGTAATGAAGGACTTTCAATAATGCCAGAGAACAGCACTTTGGCTAAAATACAATTGTCCTTACCAAGTGATTAGTTCATTGTGTACATTGCACCATTCAAATACAATTGAAGGTCCTCAAATCCTACCAACTTCCCTATAAAGCCACAATTAAATCTTTTACCTCTCTGTGACTTAGAGAAGGAAAGTGTAATACAAGTTACTGTAAGAAGTAATGTCAACTCCAGAAAACTGCTTATTCAGTTTAGCATATTATCAGTCATGAATAGTTTGCTGAAGTTTCAATATTTTTTTTAAATAAAAATATTGAAAAAAAAATAAGGTACAGTCACCTATTGATTTATATCTAGATTACTAAGTAAATAGAGCTAGCAAGTGTAGAGGATGCAATTTTACAAACACCATTTACAAATGAATCTTGATTCCTAAGTGAAAAGAAATGCCTGACACACCACAGTAACATACATTATCCACCAGATCGCCCCAGTTGGGTTCTTAACTATAAATAGTCGGACAGCATGAACAAAGGTCAATGGGTGAATTTACTGCTGGATGACTCCATAAATTACTCATTCAGAGCGCCTAAACCCCAAACTATACCTACAGGCATTTGAGACAGAATATCAGTGTATCAGTAACAAGGGAACACAAGTGAAATCTGGTCTGAGTGTTTGACAGAGATGCTTAATTTTTTGAAACCTTAAAGTCTAAGTACTACCATAGAAGGAAAAATTGCATTTTGTGCATCAGGGACTAATAAAAAAATATTTGGCAACTATCACAAAACTGTTTAAGTCAATTAGTTACAGGTAAACACGTCAAAGAACTAAAAAATTAATTTGGATTTTCATCTGAACAGATGCTCTTAGAAACTATGAATTGGTATTTCAGGGAGTAAGCACATACATCTAACACCTGCTAGAAGCTGACTTACTGTATAAAGCAAAATCATATAAATGAAAAGGACAAGGACACGGTATCAAGTAAGTTGTGTCCCAAGGATTTGGGCATGGCAGTGCAGATTTGGAAAGTCCTTAATTGGTTTATTCAGCCGTAGCTGAGATACTAAACAGTTTCAACTCCACCACATATGCCAGGCTCTGGAGTTCATGTTCTTATCAAGATGCACTAGCCTGCCTGTCTTTGACACCCAAAGAACCCTGGACCATAACACAAGAACAGGAGTGTTCAGCATTCAATAATTACAAGGTTTTAAAAGCATTGCTTTTTTTTTTTTTTTTATAGCTACATACTTGCTGAATGTGAGACAACAGTTTATAGTTTTAAATCCATTTTAAATCCCCTGACTCCATGAAAGCTGAGGCCAAATTCAGAGGGTATCAGTCAAATTGCTTTACTTCTGAAGAACACGGCAGGAGAGCTCAGATTGAAAGAGGAAGCCAAAAGAGGAAACAGGAGATTCAGCCAAGGGTGGTGTACAGCAAATGAACTATTCAAATTCCCAGAATAATATTTGGTTATTAACTGTACTTACATTATATGAAAAGACATTATGTATGCTGATGGGACTTAAGATCCCTTCTAATCCCATGGAAAAGCAACTCTCTCTTTCTTCAGCTCTGCATTTGGCAAGAGAAGATTTAAGCAATAGGGTAAGCCTGGCTTGTGCTCTAGTGTTCTGTGCAATATTTGCTTCCACTGTTCCACCAGCAGTTAATAGTGCATTCAACTTTATTAATTTTAGAAATACACTCAAGAAATAAGGTGGCAGCAGTCAACACTAAACACACAAGCTTCCCATGTACCAAACAAGAAAGGGAGGACCCCAAAGGTGAATCATTTCAGCCTGAAATGCATTTAATTGCCTCCATTTTTCCATAGAGAGTGTCCACAGGATCAGACAATCAAAATTCAGCAAAAGGAGCCATGTCCTAAGTCTGAGGAGAAATGCATTCAAAGAGATAGAATAAAATGCTCATTTAGGAGTATCTTTCTGTAAATAGCTCCCTAAGTCCCCATGTCCATACCCACCTCCAGGTCCCTATGTGGTGTGACAAATTATTAGACCAACAACTTATTTCAGCAGCTGGTGGAAACAGAAGTTTTAAAACATTCAAAAAGCAAACAGACAATGATGTACCTCAGGTTATATCCCTCATTGTGTGAAATTCAGGCATTTGTCTCACTCTTCACTTCGGCTTTATCAGGCCATATTTTTGTGTATACTCCAAACACATCCATGCAGAGCCAAACTAAAGGTTTTTCCTAGAGTAGCACTGGTTCTCCATGAATTAATTCCCATGCTGGGAAATGGTGCTGCAGGTCTGTTTCAAACAGAACGACATTTCCAGCGAAGTACAGCTGCCGCAATCTACCCCGTGCAGATGGACTAATACATTCCTTCATGGGTATTATCTGAATTGCAAGGCCAGAAAGCAGGGGAATGTGAAACAGACTGAGCTCTTGCCACATTGTGAGAAAAGGTAAATTGTCAACAAATATTTCCTACATCTGATATCTTTTGTATGGAGAGCTATGCTTTTAATAAAGAAGCAGCTGCCACTGCTGAACGATTAATCAATACTGGTAAGCTGACATCTTAAGAACTTGCTGAACTAAAGCTTTTCTTTTCCTCCTGCATTTACAAATAAAGTGCTCACTATTTGACTAAAGCCTGTCTACTTGACTGGAAAATATCAGAGTCCTATTTAAATGACATTTGCAGAGAATGAGATTTTATCCTGGTCGCTGCTCCTTATCGCTAATAATAACATCAGATTAGTGGATTTAGGCCAGCCGAGTAGCAATGCCTTTTCTGATCCCTTCTTAAAGCAGCTCTTTCCATCTGTCTAGCCAAGCTTTCCTCTGCTTGTATGGGCCAACGATTAAGTCTTAAATGGAGCTTCAATTGATACCATGTGGGATACCTATACAGAGGTTCATTGTGTTGCTAAATTCCAGCCACGACATTTATCAACTCTGACTACTGCTTACTTCAAAAGAGCAAAACACCTGGATATTTACAGGTATAAACATTTCTACACCCTGTTGCCTTCTTGAATAAGTACAATAATTAGACAGTCCAATTTTAAAAATGCACAGATTGCTCTAAGATTTTCCACATAAGATAGAGAATCATCACTCAACTAAGTACTGCAGAGTACAGGATGCACAACTTTCTGCACATTCAGAATCTTTCCCAAAGCCTATCAGTTAACGGGGGACTTAAACTTCAGCAGTGTGGCTTTTCAGCAACAGTGACTTTCAATCAAGGGCTTTAGAGGCCATGACTGAGCAATGTGGACACTTGCAGAAAATAAACTGCACACAAACATACACCATATACTCTCACAGTACAACTTTTAAAAAGAACTATTATGGGTTTGGCATCATTGCTTTTATTAGTAACCAAGTTTAGCAGCATAAGCAAGATGTAAAACCCAAATGCCAAACACTCCCAATAAATTTACTAAAGCCAATTATAGAGTAAATCTGCTTTATTTCCACTCCTCTTTTTTGCAGTTTTTAGTTTAAAGGTCGTTTTGTATTCCTAGCAAGGCCACTTAGAGTATGTTAATAACTGACATTTTCTCTTCTTAATATAAAATGCAGGCCTGACAACTGCTGCACACTAAAGATAAGATGTGAAACCAGTAGTTCTCATAAGAAACCAGTGTTTCTGGATCATGCAAATCTCCTAACTCCTATGT
The DNA here is from genome assembly GCA_013399695.1 of Formicarius rufipectus. NCBI lineage: Eukaryota > Metazoa > Chordata > Aves > Passeriformes > Formicariidae > Formicarius > Formicarius rufipectus. Next base: position 394,153 of record VXAU01001361.1, read on the forward strand.
TTGTTTAGTTTTTAACAAGGTCTTGCTCATTCCTAACCTTGATCAAAAAAGTATTTCCACATGGCAGTCAGACTCATGCCAAGTACAGCTACACACAGAAAGTTGCCTGACTTAATCAAGCAATGGTGGAGACATGAAATGAATATTTAGCAAGGTCAAAGTCAGACTGCTCTTTGAGAAGCAGCAATTGCTGACAGTTGAATGAACAGCACACAAATCTGGGATCCTATTTTAATACCTACATATTTTCACTATTTGTCATCCTGTTAACAAAACTGCATTAAAACACAATATTAGAAATCTAACAACATTTTTATGGAAAGGATACAATCTACTGTATATTTATGCATGTCGTAAAGCCCATAATGTATCTTGCATGAAACCATTTATCTTCATTTCATAGGGTCACAACAAGTACACACTACTTTTTCTCCAGGAAGCCTATGGCACATTGAGCCAGGCATCAGTCATAATAAGAAGCAAAAAGACAAACTTATTTCATTAAAAAATAGTGCATGAAGTAAAATGGAAAACTCAAATTTTTTTAATTAACAGGATTGTGAGCATCGCTTATCTTTGAAAACAGCAAATTGGAATTAATCACATTTCAAGACCAAGTTAATATTCTCTCTGTCTTCTACAAAATGACTGTGATTGATCTAAATCTAGTTATTTCATGCAAAACTGGGTTAAGTACTGTAGATCTTTATGACCACACAGAAAGCATTACCATGACAGACTGTGCTATTGTGTTTCTGTTGCTGGGTAAGCCGCAGTAACTCCAACCGCAAGCCATCAAACCAGGGGGGTGAAAAATCTCCAAGCCTTAAGAACAAAACATTTGCCCAGTAACTTTTTTACAAGAACAAATTACTGGACTGCCTGCTCATCCCGGTCCAGCAACAATACCATCCATCACAGCCCCTCCTCTCCTCGGCATACAGGAGGGCACAGCAAGCCAAGGGCAACCCACCCACCCGCAGCACAGCCCAGACAGCCACAGGCTGCTCCCACATCTCACTGCAGTGGAGGTTCCCATGTGGAGAGGGCCACTGAAGCACAGGGGGCTCCTACCATGGGGTCTTTTTCCTTCTTGGGGAGTGCAATGGCAGCCCACCACATCTGCTCCAAGCACAGGCAGAAGCAGTAGGTACCAGTCATGTTTCTCCATGAGAAGACATGCTGACCTGAGGTCTCCAAGTCTGGGCAACTCTGCTCATGTGCTCAGAATTATTAGAAATTACACTTTTTTTCCCCCATATATATATATATATCTGTGAACATGAAACATATTAATTTCTGTGAACTACCATGTACTGAAACATGCTGCTGTATCTCAGTATGGCTATAAACCATTCTACCTCTGTGACCATGCAAAACACTGTTAATGTCTCCATAATTTGAGATAATGAGGAGTAATAACAGTATAATAAATTATAACAAACATAATTGTAAGCCAATTTTTGATTCATACATTATTTTGTGCCCATACATGTACCAGAGCCTCTGCATAGCTTAACTACCAATATTTAACACCCCAGTTCAATAGCTTGATTTCAGGGTTTATCGACTGTCTAAAGTCAGTATGAAACAAAGGCCATATTTGTTTGCACATCAAAAAAAGAGCTACATGCTATCAAAAGAGAGACCTATACAGCATCGAAACAACTGGCAGCAAACACTGATTTTACTGAAAAAAGCTGGTGACTGGGTATTTCTGAGATGTAAATAACATCTGATTTGGTGAGCCTTCCACTTAGGAGCTGAGAGCACAGCTCACCATTGCTCCGCTTGGACTCTGCCAAGATTTTTCCACCCCCTAATTCATTTTTGTATAAAATCTTAAAGAACTTCCTGCTAAGAAGGCAATTGCAGGCTATGTGGTTCTATGAAGATAATCAGACTCCTGAGGGAGCAGAGGTCCTCATTTTTATTTTTATTTTTTTATCCTCAGGGGAGTGATTTTCTCACAACACTTACACCCCCCTACCCTATTGTGTCTTACTGCTTAATTAGCTAGCGGATGAGATGTACTTCTGTTTGCACCAACTTTATGTCTACTGTAATTGCCCTGAGTTGCAGTTCCGAGAAGAAAAAAATTGATCAAATAACTACATATATTTTGTTTGATTAATCATGAAAAAAATCATTAAGGGATTAAAGCGAAACCATTTTATTCCTGTTGATCATATTCAGCAACTTGAAATTACTTTATGATCCTGATCAATGTAATTAATGAGAATGGCTGTTAATTAGTTACACTAGCAGGCGGGCCATGTAAAATGTTTTCATTTAATGCCACAGAATATCACGCTATGAGAATTTGGGTTGATTCTGTAGCATTCACAGAATAAGAGTTTAAAAAAGTGCACAGGACCATGGTCTTTAAATTTTCAGCACCCACACCATACAGACACACGTGCACACTCAGACACAAAACGACTGTTGTAAAGGCACCACAGACACACAGCCTTTGGGAAATTTAGGACCATAATCAAACATTCTTCTTTTTGTGATTCTCATCTTTATGACAAGTCCCTACACCACCTCACAGTAAACCCTCCTCCTGGTAAATGAGGAACAAACCAGGTGTCAAAGTAACTGGAGGCTTCACTCTCAGCATCTTGTTAATTCAGTCACTCTCATCTGGTCCTTTCTAATCTTTCCCTAAGGATAAGGTTTTTTCCAAGAGAAATAACCTCTTGGGTGTGAGCTTGAGACAGACAATAAAAGTGTTAACTGCTCAGCAGTGCTGTGTAGCTAATTAGCAGTATTACAAGTTTAAGGGTGGTTCTGATAATCATGGGGCCTGTGAGGGATCACCATCCCCAAGGAATACAGGCAGATTAATACTTTTTCTCTCTGTCTTTGAGAAGGGGGAAAAGAAAAAAAAAAAAAAAGTAAAAAAAAAAAGAAACCAAACAAAACAAACCCCCCCAAAAAAACCTCACAAACTAAATTGCGGGAAAACGTGCATATTTATATGGTGGGATACAGTTCAGGTTTGCATTTCCTGTAGGACCAGAGAAGGCAGTACAACATTACCCAAACTGAGGGAGCAACACAGAATTCCTGCCCAGCCAACTTACACGTTGGGTCTAAACACTGCAGCAACTGGAGAGAACACACAGTCTCACAAAGGCAGCGGCCATTTCTGAAGCATAATTGTTTATTTAAAAGACTGCTTAAAGAAGGGGAGGCCTGGGCACATTAACACAATGTGAAGAACATGGGCAAAGGGAGGGGATCTACCACAACTGAGCACAGGGGGAAATGTCTGCCCCTGTTTTTCCAAGAAGAACTTGGTGAGAGTCAGTGATAGTCCCCCTTGCTCTCCAGCCTTGTTTGTCCAGGCAGCTGAAGAGGTTTTTCCCTTCTCTCTTGTGCTGTACTCTGATCATAATATGTACACAAGCCTATGTATAGAATCTCAACACGTATTTGGCTGTGCCTTTTAATCACACAACCACATTGTTGTGCTAAGACCTAACTACATCTCATAACCCCTACACTTAAAATGCTCTCTTTAAAAACATACAGCCCTGGGGTTAAAAAAAATCCCACAGCCAATCTAACCTTCACAGGTCATCCTTAAATATCAAAAGAACAAGTGTACCAGAATTAAAGATTTGAACTTACTCTTTGCATATTAAGACTATCCAATATTAGAGACTCCAAAGGCAGAAGCAGTTAACAGGACAGTTCCCAGCTACACAACTAAATGTGCAGCCAAGTTGTGTTTGTTGTTGGTAGGGAAACTCCAGGTGAGCTTGAGCTCCTGATCAATCCCTGACATGCTGGGTCAGTCTGTGGCTCTGAACGACACTGTTTGCAGAAGGCTTTTTTCACTATTATCATCAAAAAGAAGGCAAGGACTGTCTCCCTTTGAAAGAGGCTGACATATCAGTGAAGGAAGAGACAGCAGAGCAAAACTACTACAACAAACCTTCAGGGTGAGCAATCCTGCAAGAGCCTGGTTCTAGCAGGACTCAAGTTTAACGAGCTCTTCAATGGCTGTGACCCCTCATCATCAGGGACACCATGCATAAGAGGAAGGGCTATGTTTTAGAAAAAGTGCTCCCCAACAAAAAGAACAATCCCCTATTTAGAAAAGGAGAGAGGAGAAAACCAAAGCCAACATCAACATTGTTTCCATAACATGTTAATGGTTATCTCAATGGACTGAAACCAGATTCTGCAAAATCAGCCTCAGTCTTACCTGCTGGTTCCTACACTAAATATTCCATGTACATAACTGTCGGCTTGAGCCAGTGTATATTGGCCTCTTCAGATGAAAGAAAATTGGTGTCGGCAGCCTCCTGAGCACATTTTAATAATCAGCCTGATCATGGGTGCATGGCAGCTGCTCGATTGATGGTGTTAGACAGCGAATAAAGAAAGATGCCAGCAGTGCCCTCAGATCTGACATAACGAGGGAAACATCAGTCATTTGGCTAAAAGGCTCATAAAGGCTCCATCAGCTGTGACACAGGAGTCTGTCTTATGCAAAGCTAATGAGGAAATGTGGCAGTGTTAGCATTCTCTTTAGACAGTAACAAGTTGTGAGTGAGCTGCATTTCAGATGAAAAATTCAGTTGAAAACAGGGCAGTTTTCAAGATCTTTGCCTAAATAATATGCTGATGTCTGGGAAAGGCTGTTAGAAATGAAAAGGTTTTGGAAGGATTTTAGGACAGCCATTCCCAATGCCAGTAGCTTGTATATTGATCCCAAATTGATATCATGTGTACATAAGGCTTAGCTCACCTGACGAGATTTTAAACCACCCTCACCATGGACCTCAGACTCGCATAGGCTGCTACTCCTCCCTTTAATGCTGGGAACTATTGGGTGTCCAGAGGTCACCAATTAGCAAAGCAAAAACCGGGCACAAACAGGGCTTTCTAATTAATCTATGCAAACCTGAATGGGCAGCAGTGAAGACACAGCTGCACAGCCTAGTCCTGCACTGGCCTGCTGCTTCAGGCCCTCAGGGCTTGGGAAGCAGCAGTTTGGAGTCATTTGAGAACAGTGACCATCTCTCCTATGTGAATATTTTAAAGCAGTCATTCTCCAGGAGGGTACCAGCAGCTAACCCTGCCCGTGTATTGGGTTGCAGATGTAGCCTGTGAGAACAGCACATCCTGGAGCTGTCAGAAGGGCTCCTCTGGAGGGTAAGGTAACAGAAGGGAAGTGGGGAAAAAGAGACTCTCAGATGAACTTTCACTTTCAGTCAAATTTCCATTTCTAACAACTTCTCCTATTTCAGTTCTAGCATGTTGATATATTACATTAATTATAAAAATTACGTTCTCCCCTTCTGCATTTTATCTTCCTACCACTGCTCCAGTCAAGAGATTTACAGTCTAATGTTATTTCTGTGTATACCACAAGAGCCATTCCAACAGCAACAGGGCATTATGGAAAAAGTAGTCAAAAGGTAATTAGAAATCTTGCTGAAATGTTATGTTTGTTACATGAGGATTACAATGAATGATTCAATGAACCTCAAAGTTCATCCTTAACATTGATAAGTGGGTTTCTGCCAAGAAATGCACAGCTGGTGACAGCAGGGATTCAGGGTTTGGAAGGGACACACACTTCTAAGGTGAAACTGGAGACAGGGATTAGAATTGGAGAAAACAAAGGAGGTCTTTATTCCTGGAAATGTTAAAGTCATTTTTCAGTGGCAAAGGAAATGCCATTTTTACAGCACATACCTAATCTTTCCCTTAGTTTTGATAGCAGATGTTTAGTTATGTAGGTACAAAGTGGGATTCCAGTGTTAGAACAAAGAAAAAGGCCATCAGGTTTTCTGAGTGTTCTCTGGCACAGCAGTTACCACATCACGTTGTGCTATGGCTTCGTGTGTGCCTCTTTATCTACCTGTACCTCCAGCTCCACCTTATCAAAGCAACCAGAAAAATAAAATATTGATAAGCAGGGTTAATTCAGTACACGCAGAGCTGTCAAAACAGAGATCCTAGTACGGTGGAACTGCAGATGTCCAAGTTATCCACAAGTCTTAACATCCTATTCCAGACTATTCCTTCCCAAAGAAACACTGCTAATTGCAACAGTAACATACAATGTAACATGCCTGAAAAGGCAATCTGCTACAATAACAACTCCTATGAGGTTTTTCTCAAGCACTCTCAACTGCTCTAAGCAATGTTTCATTTTTCTTAGAGGTCCATCTCGATTGCATTTTAGGAGTTCTCTGAATGACCATTTACAACAAGTTTCAAAATAATACTCATGGATTGCAGCTGCTATTAAAGTTAATTAATTAATGTTGCTGAAGAATGTTGAGGTTCTTAAATTAAAGGTTACACAATGTAAACCGGTGCTTCACTGATATTAGTGAAGGCAGAAAAAGCCACATTTTTCTTATTACATTTAATTCTCTTGCCTCTTTTTAGACCCCTGTACTGTAAACTAACTTTGTTTAGCTGCTTTCTTTGTAGTAATGACTTACAGACCACAGTACCTTTCCTGGGAAGCGACTTCAAAATTGCATCAGCACTTTGGAACACCTTGTCAGCATCAGAGGGTTACAATGAAAATGGTCTATGTGTGTAATATTTTAACAATGGGGCTTTATTTCCACTGAAAGTTAATATCACTGAGGTATTTCACTTTTATCTAGTTCCATTTGTACTTACATTTGCGTGGTAATGTGCCTTTGCCAAGTTAAACTAATATGAATTATAGATTATTGTTCTGGGACAGTTTGTTTTGTTTTTTTTTTTTTAATTTTTCAGCTTGTGTTTTAGAACTGCACAATTTGTACATGGTATTCTTTGTAGTTTGCTTTCTACAATGGATTTGGTATAACCACACTGCCATTTAGTATAATGTATTAGGTTAAGGGTATATACTGCCTAGTTTGTGAGAAGCCAGTGAAATTTTCCTGAGAAATAAATGCATGCCCTAAAGCCATTTCTGCAAAATACTAAATGGTAAACAATTACAATGCTTATGCTAAGCTCCATGTTAACAGCTGCATGTATTACAGACTGACACACCGAACATTGATACAGCAGTGGCTGTACTGAACCTATTTAAAACCATATTTCAAAGCTTGTAGCATGCCAACATGCAAATTAATAAATTCTTTCCAAATGTCACCAGCATGGTGATTTCCTGCCAGCCAGAGCATCATTCTCCTGAAGCAGTGAAAGAAACACAGTCAATCTCCTCTGAATCCTATCTCCCCTGCTTCCTGCAGGGTCCCTGGGAGTTTATGATTCATATTCCAAAAGCTGTGTGCAGTAGCCCTTTGGGGATATATATTAATGAAGAAATTTTCTCACGCCAGAGCTGCCTCTTTATTGGAGTACGAAGGATACAGTCTGTTCCGAGTGGCTTTTTAATTTCTCGTAATTAACCTTGCCAGAATTAACATCGGTAGCATCACTGACAGCAAATTAAAGAAGCCACATCAGCAGAGTTAAAGCTTTTTCTGTCTTTACCTTTCCCTCCTCCCCTTTTCAGTCCCCCCCATTTTCTGTGTGTTTAAAGAAGAAAGTTCTCAAAGTCTGACAAGATGATCATCCTGTCATTGCACTAAGAGCCCTGCTGGGATAGGTATGATTAGAGCATTTTCAGACTTCCCTGCCGTTAATACCAACCTATTTCAGCTCTTAACTGGCCATGTGCCATGTAGATTTGTGGCAAAGAACCATGGTTTCAGTTTCTTTCCCTCTATGAGGTACAGTGGCTCACCTGATCTCCACTGTGAGTGATGGAACCAAGATCTAAAGCCCTCTGCAGCATTCTGACAGTTTCTTCTACTGACAATGCATTAAAAGCCAGATCAGCTGTGCTTTGAGTCTCTGCAATCTAGCTTCATACCAGCCCCTTTTACACAATTCTGGGCAGATGATGAAAATATACTATGAACACCAAGGTACCCAAACAAACACATTTTTGTTTCTGTTAAGACAGAAATAAATGTGTTAAGTTTTGATATTCCTGCAGCCACTTAAATGTAGAATTTCAGAGAAGGAGAAAGGGGATGGACTATCAGTGTCCTATCTGATTTTCTCTGTGGCATGTCTGAGAGGAGAAAGGGATCCCAGAGAAGGCCCAAGGAGTAAACACCATTATACGAATTACAGTTCAAGGCCCCCCTTGCCCCACATGAGTACTCTGAGCACCAAGGCTCTAGAGGACAAAACTAGGTTGGCTTACACCCCATTGTTTGATCTTTAGCTGAAAACTGACAAATTATGAAGCTGAAAGGTCTAACAAAGGTGAGATACAGTATGACTGCAGCTGTTACTGTCACATACCAAGTTACAGTGGAATTTAAAAATGGTTGTTCTTCATTCATACACCTACCAATTTCTGCGGAAATTATATTTACTGATCCTCTTATTCCCTCACTCTAATCATGGCCTTCTTCAGCAATGAATGAAACTAATGATCATGGTCACTTTGCTTTCTGCAGGAGAGAACCTAAGAAATACACATCCTTCCACAGGACCATCCTAGGAGATGGTGATTTTAAAGCCACAAGGAGAATTTCCAGTACTACCCCCTGCTGCTCTGGACTTGCTTTATTTCACACTGCCTTCTTCCCAGGGGCCTGGTATTGCATCTGACTTCGAATTTCCAAGTGTTAAGACATTTGACTGGACTTCAAAATGGCCCGTAAAGAAATATGCAAATTTTGCAGAGTATGCAATGTGAAGTATCTTCCACCAATTACCTGGTACGATGCTATTGCAATATGTCAATCTAAAAAGCCCAAATCCACAAAGTCAATAATGTTTGCAGAGATTTGATATCTTAAGACCAAGAACAGGGATTTCCATCAACAGGGGGCAGAAGTCACGGAGAACACAATGGCTCTGAGCAAGCATATGACAGCTAACAGAGGTGCACACACACTTCCTTCTCAAACCACAGACTGCACTGAAAAACACTGCAGTTGGTGTAGTGTTGTAAACGTGCCAGTGCAACCAGAACGATGATATGCTCCCTGCATTGTCATCTGACTTGATAGGCACTGTTGGAACACAATCTGTGAGCAATTTCAGTGTGCCACAGAGACCACCAGAGGGAAGGAATCTGATTTACATTCAGCGGTCTGAAAGGTCACAGCAATGATGGTGCTGCAGATTACTCGCAGATATGACAACAGCATCAATTGTTTGAGACTATAATATTAAGTGTTTGTGTGGGTCTCTGTATATAAAAATACATGTACAGTTCTGTGAGGAGGAAACTAAACTGCTAAATAGCTTTCTGCATTAAAACCGGGAGACAACTGGATTTTTGCAAAAGTTTTCATTAACTTAGACTTCTTCTGTGACTAGAGAATCACAACCCTGAGAGGGAATGAGATTAGGGTAGTACTCATACCATGAATGTTCACAATGGAAGAAGGAAGATATATAGCACCAGCATACTAGACTCCTACCTGAAAGGCAGCAGAAAATGAGGAGAGCCAAGCATGCCCTAATGACAAGCTCTTCAGTTGGTTATGATTCCCATATAACTCAAGTTGCTTTTTTTGCAATGTCAGTAATCGTTAAATTGTCCTGCATGTGGCTACAGTCCTGGACCATATTCTTGTCCCCCTTTAACTTCCCTGATCTCTCTAAAATTCTCAGCATTTTAATTAACTCCCTGTGACTCTTCCAGGCAAACACACAGTTGAGAAGATTATCAGCCGCAGGGGATTTCTGGGGTTGAGTCTTGAAAGTCCTTGGGTAATTATGAGAGGTTTCCAATGGCCAGATGATAATAGCACGTCTAAGTTGGTCCTCTTGATTTTACGACCATTTCCATCACTAACATACACTGTTTTTAAAGGCCTGCAGATGGACAACTTAGCTGGAAGTGTTGTAGCATAATTAGCCAGGAAATAGGGAATACACATGAAAAGAAACAGCCAGTGTTCAGAGCAACTGGGAAAGTATTTAGAGCTCAGTGTAGAAAAATCTTGGAAGCCATTTGTTCTGTGTGTGGCTGCAGTAAAAGAAACGGCAACAAGGACACAGAGATGCATCAACCATGGGCTCCAATACAAATCACAGGAAGTAAGATGATGTCTCCAATAACTAATTCACAACTGGAATTCTGTCCACAGTTTTTAGCATCACACAGAAAAGTTAATTTTACCAAAGAGGGGGTGCAACTTCTGAAACCTTGACTCACCTTGGATACTTAAAGACCTCATGTCAAGACAGGCCAATGTGAATGAATTTATTCTTTCCAGGAAACAGACAACTTTGAAATGACTGAACAGATATATTTCATTTAAGATTAGAAAAAAATTTAATATACTATAGAGATACAGGAGAACCTGTTCATTACCAGTTTAAATGAAATGAAGAAAGCCAAAACTGTAGGTATCATTTCACATTTGGAAATAAAGAGCCAGTATCTGCCATCAGTGACAGCTATAAAAGTCTCATTGACTTCAATGAAAGCTGCAAGTGTACATCTAATTGCGGAATCTGGATCACAAAAATGTAAAGAAAAATCATTTTGCTTAGAGAGTAATGAATATGCCATATTAAGCTGCCAAGTAATATTACTGCCATGAAGTCTCAATGAGTTTATGAAACAGATTGATATTTTTATTAGTAGAAAGTAGATTGAAAGAGAATGACAAAACAAAATGAGGATGAAAAAAGGAAAAAGAAAGCAGGCTTACTGGGCCAAATGGCTTTTTCATGTCCATAAATTGCTAAGTGTATTTCTAATTATTCTCCCAATTCAAACAGCCAGAAATAAAAAACAGAGGTTTTTGAGTGTGCTGTGAACTCAGGAGAGACTCTGTAGACTCAGACAAATAATAGTATAAAATGGTTTATGAAACCAGAGGGTTTATGGTCTATAAATAACTTCCATGTATTTTTATTCTTTACACGTACAATATTACTGAGGACTGGATGATAGCTTTTCACTGCTGCCTGGTCGACTTCTTCCACATACACACCCAAGGTAATCCCGATATTGATCCTGGAGAGACATTTTTTGAGACAGATAAAAAAGCCACACAACTGAACTAATAGAAAGGGCCTAGTAACTTAGTGGCAAAGCTGTGGTCCTTTAAGTGAATAGCAATTGGCGATACAGTTTAAAACCTACATCCTAATAACATCAGGGGTCTGGGATGAAAAAATTGAAAAAAAAAAAAAAAAGGAGAGAGAAAGAAAAAAGAGTAAGACATCTAAAAGATTACTTATGGCAATTAGCGCTTCTAACAGCCCTTTAGATCGCTACCATACAAATTTTTAGGAATCCAAATATTATTTAAATCCAAAAATATCTAAGATATATGTATTTGTCAATGTAAATAAGAGACTTACTGAGACACGCTTCTGATCTTTAAGATTTACAGCATGCTCTTTTTTGGCTAAATGTGCAATTCAAAACGTGCCTAATTCGTAAAATCCATATATGTGACACTGCCTCGGTTTCCATGACTACTGCTCTGAAAACCATATTAATTATTCAAGAGGTCCATGCCATTCTCCCTGCGTTCCATAAGGAATGCTGGGAAGCACTGTCTGCCTTTATAGAGCAATACAAATACTTTAAAGGACTGCATCACTGGCTCTAAATACCACAGATATTTTCTTAAAGCACTATGACATCTGCATGATAGGTCCCATAAATATTATTTAAACACTCCAGTGCATCAATACAAAAAGGGAAAAAACCAAAAAAACACCCAAACCAGAAAAACTCTCCTCTTTGCTTTTTTTCTTCTATATTTCAACCATCTTCAAAAAGGTGCTTTAATTCTAGGCTCTGTTTATCATCATGATATAATCCTATTTCAAACAAAGTCAACTGGCTTGCATGCAGGAGGGGTTACTTGCCTATGTTTTTCTAGAGGATATAGTTTCATATTGTGAAACTTACATTAAATCAAATTTCTCACATCAGCTGTGACTAAGCAGCTGTTTGCCATATCTGTTGATCTCTGTATATTTTAATAACCATAATCAGCACAAGGAACATTCTTTAGAGATAACGTTATCAAAACACAGTGTAACAAAGTAAGGAATGTCAGTGTTAGGCAGCACATACCACCGCCGACGTCCTGTCACAGCGGAGCGAGCAGTGCCAATCACCCCACAGCAGCACTGGCGCATTACAGGGCCAATTACTCAAAGGCAGAGAAGAAAGGAAAGTGGGCCAGATCCTCTTCTAGTGGGAGCAAAACAATGGAGTTACCCCAGATTTATACCTGTGTGACTGGAAGCATAATCTGGCCCAGCATCAATCTCGCCGACATGAAGTCACCTGGGATCTCACAGTGGCACATATGTAATACTCAGGCAGCCCTTATGGAAAGAGTCCATAGGATGTAAGAGAAAATGAGCTTTTTCTGCAGAATGTTTGAAGTCAAACCACTGTATAAAATTCCACTGTTGAGATATATTCTAGATCTCAATTAAATGCTCTCAATTTCTTCCATATTTTAACTGCTAAAATACTATTCTTTTTTAATGTCTACATACTTAGGGAATATTTTTCTGCTAAAGAAAATGTGTTTATTTTTTTCTTTCCAGAACCATCAAGTTACAGCTCTATTACATTCTCCAGTAACATCTACAGAATATCTGAACACGCTGCTGCCCTTTTACCATAAGCGGGGATTTAAATGCTAAAGTGAATCCGAATTTCCCCAAAGCAAGGATAGTGCCTTCTTTTAGTCCTGTCACCACACAGACAAAAGTGAAGTGAACAACAGAGAAAACAGAGCTCCAGATTCAAAGCCTATGCAAGTCACAATACTATGAACACATCTCAGACTGACACTCCCTGAGCATGATCAAATGCACACTACTAAACAAACCAAAAAGTGCAGGAATATTTTCAAGTCTCAGAATCATGGGAACACCCATCGTGCCTGTGTCTACCTCTCCTGATGCAGTGCCTCTCTACAGCAACTCTCACATCACACCATGTACAAGCTGCTCTGCATCCTGACGTGGGTCACGGCTCAGCAGAGGTGCAGGAGCAGGACCCAGGACTGAGAGGACAGTTTTGTCTGATCATCTCCCACATCCTATATTCACCTGCTTACCCTCTCTCAACATCTGTCTCCACTCCTAATGTTTGCTGGATGAACACTGCTCCCCTTAGGCTGTGTATAGCACCCAGCACAATCCTCATCCTCCCTCAGTGCAGCTGTAGCATCAAGAGACTCTGATGATTAAGTTAATATAATAACACATACAACAATCATTTCCAGTTGCCTATTTACAGGTTTGTATTTTATTTTTTGTTAATCATCCTCCCAAACACATTCCACTAACAGGGCACCACCATTGCTATTATTATTTACTATTCAGATTGCAGCTCTAGTGCCCACAGTGAGCATTCTTTATTACTCCCAAGTTCTCACTTGCCATACAAAGTGCTCCATCCAAATACAGATAAAAAGTAATTTCCTCAAGAGCAAGGTGTGAACTGAGCATACTTAATTGTGCACTGTTATATCAACTGTATAATGTTGCAATAAAATTCCAAAACAATGTGATTAAAAATTATACCAAATGAGGATACCTAGGTGCCATAGCCAGTCAAAGCACATTTATCCAATCTAAATTATATGCTAAGCAAATAAAATAAACATGCAATTTGCTAATTAAAGAGCACTCTCATGTATCCTGCAACCAACATAAATTATACAGCAACATTTAATTTTTTGACTGTTTAGCAACGTTTATGACTGCTTTACTAAATTAAACACAGAATGAAGGGGGCAAATTAGTAGGAAAACACTGCTTTGCCCCTCCCATTCCTTCCAGATTTATTTTTTCCAGTTTTTCTGTTTTATTTTTTAATTGCACCTTCCTATAACAGCATCTTAATTTTACTGTGTATTTTCTCCATTTTTACTTCCAGAGTGTATATTCCACCCTATTCAATGACACCTATTTGCTTCTGCAAGTTGTCTCCAGTATGGAAATCAGAGCATTTTGGTTATCATCTTATCTGAATAATCTTTTAATAAAAATTCTATGCTCAAAGTTCCCTCACTTGGGCAACGACAAAAATGGTGCTTTTTTTCCCCCGCCTCAAATAAGATGAAGATTTCACCCCAAACCTACTGCCCAGATCAGAAATGGCAGCTGACTGGGTTCTAGTTGAAGTTGTGAGCCTTCCATCATCTGGAGTCAAACACTGAAGGCATTGCTGGATTCCTTTTGAGGCAAACTGTGAACTGTTGAGGTTTGTTTTCTTTTGAAATGTAAGAAAAGTCTCAGACTCTGTTTGTCTGGGAACCAAGTGTTTTAGACTCCTCACAAACAATGTTTTATCCCAGAATATGGTCAGGTAAAGAGGAGGAGGAAACGGGGAGTGGAAGCCACTGTTCAATCCCTTACTCTACTCTTTCCTACAATGGGATTAGTTATGGGATCTAGCTCTTATCCCAGCTTCTTACTTCCCCATTTACCACTTCGCATTCATAGAGAAGGCAGGTCAGTAACTCATAGAAGAAGAAAGTAAAGGTGGTTCATTTTCCAATATCCTAGAAATGAATGCATATGCTAGGAGAAACTGGTCAGCAGATACTCCGCACAGAGTGGGGTCTCTTACAAAAAAGTAACCAAGGAACACTTTCTCCAAGTCTTTCAGTTGCACTTTACAGTAATACTGTTTCATATATGTCTTTCTTTCACAGAAACTGAGGTGAGTATATCTTTACTTTGTTCATTATGGATGCCTTCTTAATTGGTATTACTTTGCTGGGAGGATGAGTTACCTCAGTGCTACCCAATTTGCAGTTTTGCTGCAAGACCTTTTCCCTTAGAAATGCTCCAAAGTTCCTGTCTTCAATGAAAACTGTCTCTCATTAGAACAAGGAAATAATTTTGCTATCTAATCTGCCTCCTGAAACCTTGCCTAAAGACAGCTCCTGGTTCATTGGTAATTTATTTTTTGGAAAATGGGGGGGGGAAGTGCATTTCGATCTGTCTTTCAGGCCATCCTTTTTCTAATTTTTCCTGTTGACTGGCATTTAATGATATTGCTTCTGCAATGAACAGAAAGTATTGGATTCTCTTGAAAACAAAATGTTGCAATTTAGGGAAAGGATTAAAAAAAAGGCAATTTCTTCTTCTTACACATGTACAGAGATATGTTAGCTAGAAAATATCCTTTATGTCTTGCCCATGGTAGGGTATGGCACCATCTCTCAAACCTCTGCTTACGTCATGTGATGCAAAATAATTTTAAGCACTAGGTAGAAACAGGCCCTGCAACCCTGCAGGTTTAAGAATGAATCATATTTTCTGCTCTTGGAATTATTTCTCCATCTGCTTTGACTTTTAGGATTGGAACTAGATCTTAGACAAAGAAAGTTGATGCCAACAGCTTGTGAAGCCAGTGTCCGTCAAAAGGATGTACTAGCTTTAAAGTGAATGGCCTGTGTCAGTAAGTATTGTCAGGCTGAACACTCCAGTGCAGGGACACCATGTGTTAATAGAGGGGAGCCAGTAAATGCCGATTTAGGGGTTATAAAATGGATTTACTCAAGTGAGATTCTAGACTCACTAGTATTTGGTCCAGCTGTTTATCAAACTTAGCACATTTACATATGACCTTCTTCAATCCCTTCTCCCCACCTGCCCAGCTGAGAAAAATCAATAGTGCTTTGTCGTGGGGTTATGAGAAATTCCAGAAGTGCAAGATAAGCTACTGTCTCAGTTCAACCCCAATAGCCAATGGAGCTCAAGGGAACTCACAATTACCACGGCTATGGCTCACTATTTCTGTGTTATTATGACTTAAGAATATTATAATGCTGGAAAAAAATAGTTGCCATAATTTCCACATTTCTTTCTGCAAGATCATTCCATATCATGACCTTTCCTATGAGGTCTGAACTTTTAGACGAATGGAATCAGAAAGTCACCCACCTTCTCCTGTCAATATGCAACAGTGAAGTTATTTTTAAAGTTAAAAAAAAAATTAACTCCCAAGTTATTTAGAAGAGCACAATTTATTAAAAAAAAAAAAAGGTATAACTGAGTTACAATTCAAGCACCTTTTTCATAGAGTGGGTTTCATCTGTTTTACCACTGTGAAGCCAAAGCAACACCACAGGATTGAATCGTATAAAGACCAGATTTCCCAAAAATAAAGGAGACCACAGCCCTGCCTGTTGACCTCTGAGGAATTTTTGCCTAAGTGATTATTGTAAGATAAAGCCTTTTGATATAAAGAGGAATCAAACTGAATTTTAAAAGAAAAATGGGTAACAGAAAATGCAAGGCAATTATCTGATTACTAATAGGAAGAGGTACAGAGCCACGATGTATAATGTTCAGGGGATTATCCAGCTTTGAACAATGCTTGCTTAACAGCTGCTACCGAACTGTGGTTTGTGTACTTGGCAGAGAGTTTCATTAATGATAATCTACAGTGTTTACAGCCCATAGGCCTCTAAATATGTTAAGAGCCTTTTTTATTTGTATTTTATAATCCTTTTCCCTTATGTTTTATGTTTTTCTTGATATTTTTGAGATCTGAGGGGGTTTATGTTTCAAAATGATTCATTCTGCTCTGACAACTGCCGAGCAAGATTGCAGTAAATGTTCCCTTGTTATCAAGACTATGTATTTATAAACAGAAAGGGAAACCATCTAAATTCATACCAGGGTTTGGATCACCACCAGCTAATACATTCAGATGCCAATATACAGTGCTCCATTGTTTACATGCGAAAGCAAATGTCAAACAGGGGTGTCTTTGCCAGTTACTAGATATTCCTCAGTCATTCTTTGGATCTGTCAGGTTGTAGCAATTGAAACTGCCTTATTTTTGACATTGCATTTGACCTGAACTTCATTTAGAGGGATCCTGCAATTATTTTAAAGGTACAGTATTAAGACCTAGATTTCCTTTAAAATTGGGTTTTCAAATGTTTCCCTGATCTGTTCTCTATGGCAACACTTAGGTAATACCAGAAAACCAGAACATAATTAAGAATATAATTCTGTTGTGGAGGGGATTATGTATTATGCAGTACACTAGGAAGATCATCATGATTCAAATGCCAAGTCACTGGGTCCTGGTTGCAATTGTTTGGACACTCGGTATTTCAGCAGCTATGATTCTGTCATGATAGGGCCAAAGGAGATTATGCCTTCAAAGCTATTAGCATAGTTAATTTTGACACAGGACAGACCACTTCTCCTTCAGTATTTCCCCCCCTCTTTTGTCCTCTCCCTGTTTTCACCATGGGATTCGTGCCCGTTCCCACTGCGGAGCCCTCCTGCCAGGCTGTGCTCCCCAGGGGCCGTGGCACTGCAAAGAGCCCCCTCCACCCAGAGCAGCAGCAGCCAGGGACTCCCAGGGATGTGTTATCCCTGGTCCAGCTGGTGTCATAGGGCCACAAACACAGCATCAAAACCCACCAGAGGTTCATTTTTTTTCACACTGGCCCTCATGTGTGCTGAGCTGCTGAGCCAGCCTCACTAAAATGTACACTTGCAAGAAATCCTCTCCCCTCCTGATCACTATTGGTTTCTATAGAAACAAGAAGGAACCTCTGTTCTTCTCTAAATTTTTCCCCTAATGCTTTTTGCAGACTGTATGAAACCAATTTTTTTAAAGTTTTTTTAGACTCTACAGCTCTCCATTTCTAACCTCATTCAGCCAATTAAAGAACAACAGATTAGATAAAAAATGGGCATGGGGTTTAAATTTTAAGCAACTCAATCCTATGCATTAACTGTCTGTGGTCAATTCGCCTCTCCTGGGTCATTTTATGACTCAAGCATTTCAAAGTAAATAGTTTAAAACAACGGTACATCACAAGAGTTAAAAGGGGTCAAGAGGATATTTACTTAACCACTAGTTGACTTTTTAACTTAGAAATATTTCAGCAGTTACTGTATTTAAATGAAATCCATCTCCCCAGCATCCCCATAAATTACTCTAAAACTCCAGGGTTCCCATCCATGTTGTGAGTCATCACCCCAATGCCTGCAACTTCTTATTTAGAGAACTGTGATGTTTGCTTGCTTTCTTATTGTGCCCTTCTCCAGAGACTGCATTTGCACAGGAATTGCTAAGGCTTGTAAATATTGTATCTGTCTTGTTGTAATCACTTCACAAATACACTTGCAGTCACACATATTAAAAAACCAACAAAACTAAGGGCTGTGAGCCATGAAAAATTTCTAACAGAGGTTTGACTTTAAAAAATTAAAGACAAAAATCTTTACAACAAATAGCCTGAACTAGCCAGAAGGGAAAGCAGTAATACAAAGATGTTATTTGGGATCTACTGTCTCTCCTATCAAAGAAAAAGGAAGCAATGATCATTATTCACACCATGATGATGCAATTTAATGCTGTTTTATAAAAACAACAAGCACTCATTTTCAGTTCACACAAATAACTTTCTTTCGTAGTCAATTCATATTTACTCACACATTTACTTGGAAAGTTTAATATTCATGCACATACAAATCACTGTAGGTAGTGAGTTGAACTAAACAGAATAGAGGTTGATTGTATTAGGCAACTGCAGATGGGACCAAATTGATTTCTCATGTCGCCCTAACACAGTAAAGTGACACACAAGACAGCTTCTGTCCACAGATCTAAAGGAAGAATTCAGTACAAGTACCAGTTTTGCTAAAGTTGCTACCTCACCAGCACTGTCAAAATATCAGCAAAGATAAGATTGGGACAGTCATGGCACTGCAATCTGTGAAGTGTTATTTGTTTTATAATCCTATGTTAGCCTTGTTTTTGCTTTAAATGAATTAAAATCCTTCTGCAGGTGCTAGGGACATTATGAGAGTTGTAAACTTAACAAAATGCTGTGTCAGATTCCTCCCTACTTAAAGTCTAAGTCAGCACACAATTCTTCTACCACTACATATACTGATATGACTTTCAGCATCAGATTTGAGGATCTAGCACAACAATGTGTAGGACTGAAGTCACCTCAAAGCCCTTGATGGGTTAAGGCTGTTACTCAAAAAGATATTTCTTCTCAAAGAAAAAAAGCAGTTCTTTTATTGTTTCTTTCAGTAAATAACTTGCCTCATATTTTTTGTTTTTTTATCTTGTTAGATTCAACATGGCAGCTACGAATGCAAAACTCCTAATTGAACATAGAAGAAATTAAGAGAAAAACATGCCAATGTTGTATTTTTTGTGAAACAGTCTATCATAGAAACAGCTGTTCAATATTAATTGTTTTACATTGCCAGAGAGAACGTGTCCCGTAACTAACGTATTTTCAATTCCTTAGAAAAACAATTATGGAGTGTTTGCTGCATAGGCACTAATCACATGAGAAGTCATCAATTTGCAGAGATTTCATTCCATTTCAGCATAGAAAAATACTCCATGTCTACAAAGAGCCATTTTCAGCATCAAATTCCATTCATGACAACAAGAAACAACCCTCTCTCCACCCCACCCTTAAAAAAAAAATAAAAAATTAAATGGACAAAAATTAAACAAAAACCCCAACAGACTCAGCACAGACTGGCACTCTTCAGAGGTTAACATGAGAAAAGATGTGTATGACTGGATTGACTATTCCAGCACTCAGCAGTCCATCAATGATACACTGATATTAACAAGAAATGGAAATATCGAATACCTGGTGATCTGCCAAAAAATTGTATAGTACCTACTATGCATTTTCGTTCTGCCTCTCCAGACAGCAAGAGCTCTGTAGAGCTTCCTGCACAGAAACCTATTTTAAAGGATATATTGTTCAGAGTGGGAACCTGAAAATCTCATGTCAAGAACCAGGAGAAACACGTGTGCCACAGCCAACTATTACTGTCATACCTAGAAAGAGTTTAATATATGTTAAACTTAAAGGGAACAGATGTATGGTATAGAAGAGTTGCAAGACTTATGTTACTAACTAATTGCTAGTTCAGAAAAGCTTTGCAAAAGTGCAACATCTCTGCCAACATTTGACTGCACTGAGGTCTACTCATCCCTAATATGACAGAGGGGGAAGAAAAGACACCTTATCAAAATTATACAATTTTTAGAAGTGGGAAAAAACACAGACCAACTTAAAAAAAAAATCCCCAAACTTTAAAAGCAGATACACTGATACACTTGATTTCAGTAACTACAGAACATGCCTTCATTCCTCACCTTACTGCTGGTTTACCTTACACACAACTCCACGTTGTACTTGCCTGTATCCATCTCCGGCTCCCTTGACACGGTTAACACAACCCTCTGCCTGTTTGCTGTGGCCACTGTTACAAGATTATGTAGCAAAACAAGAATATCCAGTTGTTGGTCATTGATTTATCTATAAAACAGTAAGTGTAAAAATGATAGAAGAGGTTCTGCACTAGACAGTCTTGTGAAACAGTTTATTACTTAAGCATTAATGACCCGTTTAGAGGTCTTTACTGGTCAGGTAATGACCAGCTAAAGGAGTTAAGGGCCCGAGGCAAAGCACTCTAATAAAACCCTGCATACAGCTTGTGTTTGGTTCCTCCAAATTCTATTAGGAAAGAGAAGCGTAAAGGGTAATGAAAGATATGTCCAAGAGGCACTCGTATCAGCCCTCTCATTTTATATTTGGCATAACACACATGGCCTTATTCCAGTGGCACAAATCATTCCTTGTTTATACTACCACCTATCACAGGGAAGAGCAGTAACTACGGCCGAAAAGGGCCAGCCATGATGTTAAGGACCCTGTTGCTTTGGGCAAATAAACCTTCCTCCAGCTGATAGAGCATGTGCTATTACGTGAACACCCTGTATCCTTTGCACCTACAGAGAATACATGCTGAAAAGGGCAGGAAGGGAGTCAATATAAGCTGCCAGGCATCTAAACCAGTCCTGCCACTCCTAAATCCCACCCCAGTAGTATTAAGGGTGGAGCAATTAAATGCTTTCTGTATTCCTATGCAATTCTACTTGAATATGAATGGCCACTTGCTTTTTACTGTTTGCATTATGAGAAAAGGCATATTAAAACAGGAGCTTAATATTGATATCTCCACTCTAAGACCAAGACAGGACAGTTGTATATATATACTTGCCAGTAAATTAGAAAGCCAAGGGTTGGCACACTACACAGGGCCTCACTTTTGGCTTCAGAGACAGGGAAAACACTCAGGCCCACATAACCGCATCTCACTATTACAACCCCACAGCAGCATTGATTTTGGTCCTGATTTACAGCATCATTTGTTCCTGATAAGAGGCACTTGCCAGCACTACTCAGAAAAAAAAGTAAAATACAGTCTAAGAGTGGAAATTAGAAACAAGAGAGGATAAGAGGCTAAGAACTGCTAGGAAACCCTGTGAAGATTCACGTATTTGCAGGATGAGACGTTCTAGGTATAGGCAAGTTTATTGTTTCAGCATTTATTACTGTATCATCAACAGTAAAATGAGGATAAAGAGTATTTTGATGACTAGTCAAACAGTGATGACTATTTCATCTCACTGCCACTTCTATGCCTATAGTATATTTCCAATGTTTATTTTAAAAACTACTCTGTAGTGTTTACCTAAGTATAATAGCTTCTTTAGAGTATTTTCAGTCTTTTTGTGTGTAAACAGCTTTCTAAGCCATGCTCAAGGTTTATTTCAGACCTTAACAACCCTTCAGAGCCACTGCAGCTAATCATATTACAATAAGCTAAGTTTAACTCACCTACTGAGTAGAAAAATGGTGGCTTAATACTCACACCTTCCAACTTTCAAGGCTAAATATCTCAGTGCTTTATTTCAAATCACCTGAATTGATCATAACAGTGTCTAGGCATTCTCTGAAATTAAATTTTCCATCAGAAGTGGGCAGAGCAAAAACATTCACAATATTACATAGCCATGATTATTTCTACAGATACCTACACTGAAGAGTTAAGGATACAAAAATAAAACTCAGGCCCTAACTAAAAGTTGATGCAGTGCACACAGCACAAAGACTGAATTCAAACTAGAGGATTTACTAGTTTTTTAGAGCCCAATTATAAACTTTTGCAATACAGGGTTAACAGCAGAAGTGTTGACACAACACTAAGTATATAGTGGCGCCTGCAAGCAGCGCTATAATTAATCTAAGTGTACTGTCATTACACTAAATGCTGCTTCTGCAGGATCATTCCAAATCATGAGGCGCTTTCCCTCTTTCTCAGATAACGTGCAGTTTATTTCCAATCATGTACGTTCCCAGTCATGGCATGATTTGCTAAAGGAACATTAGGTCTTGAAGCAATATCTTAATCAAATCAGCATCATCTTCTGTAAAACAAATCTTTGGCTTTTGGAGAATTAGTAACATCTAATGCCTTAGGATAGAGATGTGAAACTGTGAGCTGAAAAATGCACTGCTGGAGACCATACTCAGCCTCCTTTGCTTCTAGCCATTTACAAGTACATCTATCTAACCACCTACCAACACACCTCCACTTTATACGGTCATAAACCACCAATGCAATAACTAAATTATACCCTGAAAACTCCAGGTCTGAAATGGGTTGTATGAAAATTTACCTCATGTGGTTTATTCATTTCTGCAAGAATACAAGGCTCTTATTCCTTTCAGATGAAACTCATTCAAACAAAGCCCAACCGCAAATGCCCATAAATTAAAGCATTATTGGGATTTATGAAGAGACACACATAAACTGAGTGAATTTTGTGTAAAAGTTGAAATAGAGGAAAGAAATGGGATCTTGGATATAAAGCACTAACTGCACTCATGAAGTTAGCACGTACGTTGTGAATTAATACTTTGAAATGCACATTACAAGGGAATTAAAAAAATGCATCCTGTTTGGAAACCTGTTTCTTCACATGCATTTCTGATTTTTTTTTTCCTCTACTTCATCCCATATCCACTAAAGTTATACCGTCTTAATGAACTAAGAAAATGTTGGAACAGAAGGAATTTAAGTATTTTACAATATCTATCTGAAGTTAGTAATTTTTAATGGATAGACATTCATTCGGAATATATTCATCTTACTTCACCAAAAGTTGTATTTGAAACAACTATGTGGTTCAGGAACTTTGAACATAAACATACCATTATGTTTACCAAATTAAAAAATGTACCAGAATTACTTATCCTTCACTTTTCATATCCAGGTCACTGATTAAAGAATTCTACAGTAGGATTTCTATAGTAGTGACTTTAACCTGGAATTGGTATGCTAAATTCATGTAAATCACTTTGGACATCACTTAGATTCTTCAGGGTACTGCTGAATAAATTTATATACAGAAACTGAAAAAATACACAGTAAAAGTCAATGGCAAGACTAGAAGCCTTGGCCACTGGGCCAGCACAGACCACTGAGTTGTTCAGTATCATTGTCCTTTGGAAACTTGGAGCTCTGTTTGCAAAGTGGAGTTCCAAGAGTGAGAATTAAATAAAACATCTTCAGAAGCACATGTGTTTGAAAGACACACCATAGAGCAGATGCCGCTCAATCATTCATATGAAGGCTACTGTGCTGCAAAGTCAAGTTATATTTTCCCCTCATAAATATACTTCATCTAATAAACAAAGGTGACCACAGCACACATACACACACATACATACTCAGAGAAGCCACAAAATATGCCTGATGACTACTCGACATTTTAAAAGTGAATAATGATTACAGGTATATGGTCCTAACCAATAGTGTGTCAAAACCTAGAGTAAAATTAACAAAGTAATTGTACTTATTCTTTTACATCTAAAGATGGCAGTCCAGAAACATTTTAATTTTGCTCCCCTCCTTGTGTTGGCAGTGGCATTTATGCAACTGCACTGGCAGATAGACCAGGAAATTAATCTGTCTGCAAAGCAATTTCCCTCCCTCCTATTAAAAAAAAAAACACACACACCAAAAAACCCCCAAAACCAAACCAAACAAACAAACAAAAAACCACACACAAAAAAAACCCACCACAACCAAACCAAACCACAGGACCAGTCAGCTGATCCACAACACGACATCATAAAGCCAGTAGCAGCACAAGGCACACAGAATAAATGCATGGCTGGGATAAGACTGGAAGGCAAGACAGCATATATCATGTATGTGTCAGATGTAAAGTTAATGCACAAACACATCTACAACTGACAGTGTCCAGGCTATGATGTTTTACAGATGCTTACACAAATAGCCAAGGTTCATTACCGCCTCTGTCTTTTCAAGCTTTCCAACTCTCACCTTCAGAAATCCAAACTACCTCTGGCTCAGACAACCACATATAAAACTTTCTGGGGTTACAACTGACAGAGTGACCATGTCCTCTGTGCCAGGCAACAGTAGCACATCAGGCCATTACTACAGAATTGGAATGGCCAAACTGTGTCAGCTCTGCTACAGCCTGTAGGCACACCTCTAGTTAGGAAAACTAAATTTAACATTCACAGCACACACTCTCAGAGTTCACCAATTTGCTTAGTGGAAAAGTTCTCTGAAGTACAGAGACTGCCAGAAAACTGCTGAGAAAGAACATTCTAGGCCAATGTCCTAGAACACTCAGAAGAGAAGTGACCAAGGGTGTACTGTCCTCTGTGGACTGAAGAAAGATGCCAGCACCAAGAGACAAGGCAGTTAAGTTGCATGGCAGGTGACTTTATTAATTGTTGCACACCAGGTTAACCCTCCACATCATCAGGTCACAAGGATGGCTCAGAGGACCAATGAGCACAGCAGGTTTTGGGAGGCAGAGACAGATCCTCAGCTACTGCCACCACATCTACTTAACCCACCTTCACATCCTTAACATTCTTTCCTCAGCAGCATGAAAGACCAGTTAAAATCAAAAGCAGCAAATGACATTGGGAAGCAATTAGTGCTGTGGAGGCAAAACAGCCTACCAAGGTGTGCAAGCCATGGTCACCCAGATCCTGCTGAACCTCACAGGCAATGCATATGCTCCCACATCACAAGAGCAGCTCACATCTGTCAGCCAAGACTAGAGGTAGGAATCCTAACTATTTCAACCCATTCCTACCAGCGAAAAAACATACCAACACTTCAGACCAAAGACCCAACCACCCTCCTCAGGTGAACCCCAGGCAACCAAGCCACAGGATCAGACTTACTTCTGGTGCTGTGACTGCTGCATTTTCGACTGTGTTGTAGCTCATCTTCAGGCAGGTGCATAGATGCTGGTTTCTCCAGGATACCCCTCCCCCTGGCAAGAGCAGAAGACACTGCCCCCTCAGGGTGCTGAGAGCCCCAAAGTCATGCTTTCTCTGTCACTAGGTTATTTCAGAAAAGCCACAAAGTGCTATGAAGGCAGAAGCATTTTCTGAGGGCTTTGCTAGTTTCAAGGAGACAAGATGGGCTCAGATATCTCTCATCGGAAGAAGGCTGGAGGCACCAGATCATTAGTGGGCAGATACAACCCTGAGTCAGAGCTGTATGCCAGCCCTAAAAGGCAGGAGCTCAGACATCACCGTGGATCCTGCATCTGCTAGTGGCTAAACCCAGTGATTAGTCAGCACCGAGAGCTGCTGAATCACTCTTCAAAGGCACCTATCTCCCTGCTGACATCAGCGAGGCAGCCACGCACTCCACTGAAATAGTCTGGGCTGCTCAGCTACACTCAGTGCCTCTCACTAAGCTTGTACAAGGCCTGAACTGTGATGCAGAAGTTCTGATACCTGACCTGACACAACATACTGGCTGAAAAAATAATAATACTGACACGCATAAAGATTGCATTAGTTTTTCATGCAATTTTTCTGATAACATAATTTGAGATGGAATGCAATATTTACATTCAGTCTTGAAAATTATTAATATATTTTAAAATCTTTTAAAGTTCTTTTCAATTCAGAGTCTATCTCTCTTTATTAATTGTTCGGGTATTAATTATTTTAGATTAAGTGAATGTAGGCATTGATATTCATAGAAGACAAATTACATACTAAGCAGATGAAACAATTAGCATGAATTACTTCAATAAACTTGAACTCCCCAAAATCTCTGCATCATTAAAAACTGCTTTTAATTAAAAAAAATACCACAAGATTAGTATCATATTTTATTAGTGAGATTCTTTAACATTTTACTGACCATGACAGACTTCACCTGCCTAAATCTGAATTCTGTCAACTCTCATCGTAACAAAACCCAGTCTTAGAGATAAGGTGCTCTCCACAGGGGCTAAACAAAAGCTAATCAATATTTTCTAGCTACAGGACAATCTTTGAGTCAAGATCTGTGTGACAAAAATCTTTAGCCAATTCTTAGAGGAAACAAACTACTTAGAAATACAAAAGCAACTAAACTCATTGTTTCAGAATTTAACAAGAGTTCTAAAAGGTGGCAATTATTTTCCCATACTAGTGGATGAAAATAAGTGTAAAAAATTATGCATGCACCAGAAAATATTTGTGACATAAATCAGAAAAACTAAAGAAGTAAAACTGCTGCCCCTCAGCAGTGGATTTGTTCATGACAGAATTCTGATATCGTTTTAACATTCACTTTGACAGAAAATGGCTGTTAAACCCTGGGTAAAGAATATATTTGAAAATTTTCTTTTATTGTTCCTTTTTAGTACCTGAAATCAATTAAACAATAATTAAGAATTGATTTCAGAATGCTTGATCCTGCACATTTGTGTGATTTATTTTGTTTTTTTTCAAGTAGGGTTTTGTTCCTTCTGGGGAGACTTAAATATCATTGAATAAAATCCTCAGGACTCTTCTTACCAAACAGTGGGATTTATAACAGAGCAGCAAATCCTCCTCTTTTAAAAGTGTGTTCCTGAATAAGTCAACAACACCAGAGCACCCTTGAAAAGCAACAGAGCTTACACTGTATCACCCACTGGAGTCAGCAGGAGCGCCAGGAGGATGATAAACAGAGCTATGGTTCAGAAGTACTTTAACACCTAAACAGAGACAAATTTGAAGCGCTGAGGGGAGGTGTATACAAAGGAGGTTAAAACAATTCCACAGAATGTCACAGTCCGGTTCAAATCTCCAATCTGTCCACTCTGTGTGGCAAAAAGTCAATATATGTATTTGAAGAACTATCAGTAACTTCCCCACTAAATCCTGGTTGTACCTCGAACGTGGGAGTCTTGCAAAAGATGCAAGTTAGATCAAACAAACAGACGTTTAAAAGGTTGTACTTGAAGCCTGTGAGAACGGCCCCATCTGACCACGAGAGGGAGAATTGAATCATATACATTGTTTATTCACATACATTTCCATCTCAAACCAAGCTCAAGGAGTGCAGTTCATAACTTCAGTATACTGAGGGGACTGAGATCCTTGCTTAGACACACTTAAGGGAGGGGGGAACAAAACCAAATCCCGGAACCTCCCTTTTATCAGGGGATGCTGACGCACAGTCAGGAATGGTGGGGTCACCAGGGACGCACCATTCAAAGACAAGTAGGGTTTGAGTTTTCCTCATGACCTTCAGACAGACTCAGGAAAGCTGTAACAGATTTTTCTTTTTTTAGATTCAGCAGCATTTTGTGGTTTTCATCTCAGTAGATACTGGTGTTTCTCTCTTGGGGCTACCTAAGTGCCATTGGTGCTCTAAAGTCTCTGTGCGGGGCTGGATAATTTTGACATAGGCTTTTAGACAGCGGGTTTAGCTCCTAACACTTCGGCTACTGTGGATTCTGCCACTAAAGTATCCTGTTCCTCATACAGAAGATAACAATTATGACCACAGCCCCCACAAAACTCCAAAGGTCCCAATGACAGTATTTGCCATGAAAAACGTGGGACAGTGAAACCTGATCTTTTCCTCAAGTCTGCAGACCCAGAGTGTGCTGATAACCCCTTCTCAGGCCCACTGCAAAGTTCATCTATTTTTTGGCTGCCAGGGAAATCACAGACTGAAGAATGTATGAGGCTGCCATGAGAGGTTTATGTTTATTACATTTATTGCTGCTGATAGCAATAACTAAGAACAGTCCCTGCTGTCCAGGACTTTGCAGATCTGCAATAAGTTCTTGGGTTCTGGTTGTGTTTCAGTGCTTGGAGAAGTGCAGAGTAATGAAAGTAAATAAATAAATTACAACATGTGGGTTTTTTCACCCAGCTTCAAAACAGTTCTATTCCTCATTTTCCAGAATCAACCATTACTCACAGTCACTCCTGAGGATTTGCTTTATTTACAAAAGCATTCATAACCATATGACATAAAGTCTATCTCAAAGCCTTCCTAAGTTATTTGTGACTGGAATAATCACAGACCATTTATGAGAAATTTTTAGCAGTATTAAGTATAGTGAATGTTTTGTTTGTTGGCCAGGATGTCTAGACCTTTCACTGTACTCAAATGCATTATGCAAATATCCAGCCAGCAAAAGGAGATGGGAAGAAAGCTCCGTTAAAGCAAAGCACATCACAGCAGATGTGACTGGGTCCCAAACCTTAATTGTCAGCAGATGGAACTGGAAACCCCCATTTCAAGCCAATAGTAGTTTCTTAACCTGCTGATGTGTAATGAACAGCTACTTATCATCAAAACAACATGATTTACATTCTCCTGCTTTGGAGGCATGCAGCTTATTTCTCTCCATTTGATTTTTAATACCTTTTTCTTTTCAGAGCACAGCAAGAAACCTGATCCTATATATGGAAACTGCTCACAAAAGCCAGCCTGTATCTGACATGCAACAACAATATGGGAACACCTGAGCCACACTTCCTATGCCACTGCAGCTGCAACAAAATTAATGAGCTGACCTATCTGAGAAAGGAGTGAAAACAAACTTTTCCTGCACAATAACAAAAGCTTTGTTCAGGAGTAGTTCTATTTACATTATTTCATGTTACAGAGTTATACCTAGGCACAGTCTGCTTACTTTACAGATCTAAGACAGAGAAAACCAACTGCTGCTAAATTATGGTGCCATGGCTGTACTGAACCACAGAAAACCACAGCTCATTTTCCAATTGTGTGGAGAAAGCAGCTGCAACTCCATCATCAAAGGGTTTGTTCGCAGGCAAAAGGGAAAAGGTCCTGCCCCCAGAGACTGCCAGCACTGACACTGTGGGATAGGTTTATTTAGGTTGGTACATTTTGGAAGTTCAAAAATTTGTGAAGTTTTAGTGAGTTTTGCAAGTCCTTTTGAAAGCAGAAGTTCTCTATGGACCAGTAAAGCCGGTCAGTGATACCAGAAAATACCAATGGCAGCACTCCTGATAAGCAGGTTAGCCTGCAATGCTTCAACCACTATCCCTGGTGTCACTAACCGCTTCATCCTGAGTGTAATTGACTCCAGGGGAAAACAAAAGAGGGGATTTTGTTTTGTTTTGACAAATCCACTGCAAGGCACCACACTAAGGTGCCAAAGGCTACTTTGTATTTACAATGCTGATGATACGCACAACTCAGAAGTTTCCTGACCTCAAGTACAAACACAACATGAAAGGTGATATATCAAACTGACACTATCACAGCTAGGGAAAAGAAAAAATAAAAGAAAAGGAAAGAAAAGAAAAACACCTCAGATTTATACCAGGCTTGCCTGCCTAGCATAAATACCAACATCAAGCTTGGAGGCCTTGTTGTATCACTGCTTAAAAGTTCTGCAATACAGCACAAGGACAAAACAGTCCAGAACCAAATGGAAAGTGTTTTCAAACATAAACTTAGGGGAAGAAGAAGAAATCTGATAAACCTGGAAAGCAACTTTCAAGTCCTCAAAAGCAATAGCACCTTCAGTCCTCCACTAGCCTCCCTTTGTGCTCATGGCTCATCTTACCTTCAACCTGCAGGCTGCCAGCACTCCTGTTTATTGTCCCAGCACCTCTTGAGCCCCAACCCTGCAACAATGAACTTCAAGCCAGCCCTTAAAACACACATCTTCCAGAAAGTCTCTGTACTCCAGGTTTCTTTCAATTAAGGCACTGTTAGCAATCTTAAAATGAAATTAGGCTTTCCTTCCCTCCTCCCCCAAAAAAGGAATTTCTGTTGGTTACCTGGAATCAAATAGAGTAGTTCTATACTGAGATTTGGGCTCACCCTCCCTCTACATTTGGGGTACTTTAATTTTTAAGAAAGTGCACTCCTGGATTTTGCGCTCTACCTCCATCAGTTCCAACAGCACAGGCCAGAAGTTGCTCACTGCACTCCAGGATGCTTTAATGCCACTGAGGCAAATTTATTTTTTTTTAAATAAGAAAGCTGGGATAGATAAAAATAGCACTCCACAACACCTAAATTAAAGCAGTAATAATGAAAAAAAAATTTGCAGTTGTAATTGGACATGTCTGAATGACGTATTAGGAGAGAAATATTAAAATAAGTCAGTCACTTTATAAAAGATAGAATTAAAGCATTGATCCTAAGTGTGTATATAGTAAAAGCAGGCATTATAGAAAAAAAAAGTCTTTTAGTGCTTTCTATATCCTTTCATACACAGTAGATTAATCGTGGATATTTTGAAAATATTAATGTTAATAAGATGGAGATAGTACCGCATTTCCTCCAAAGAACATACATTTGAATAACAATATTTATAATATGAGCTCTCTATCGTAATTTAATTTAACCATGAAACCAATTTCTGCCTTCAACATTTTATGTTTTACAGTACGAAACAGAACATTATTTGCTGTAATGTAGTTTATTTAACCTTAACCTGATGTGGTGCAACAGTGAATACAGATACACTCAAAATGTTAATAATATGACACACTGAGCTGATTAAAATTTCAATTGTGTTTCCTCCATCTCCTTTGGAAAGTTAATGAATTAATGAATCTTTAAAGGACAGTCAGGGAGGTCTTAAAAAGAAGATGCCTTTTTGAGTAAGGAGAGAAAGTGGCAGATTACAACTTAATGGCTTCAGAATAATGGTAATTTCCCTATTTTCCTCACTTGCCTTAGCTCAGCTAATGGCTTCATTAGTGTCCACACTCTCAAACGAATAATAGAGGACCATGTCACATCCATCTTAGTCACATCACAATAAAACCGTTAAATACAATTCAGCTACCTGCCTTCTGCCAGTCTGTGCTACGAGGCAGAATTAGCAGCACAATCAATATGGAATCCTGTTATTAGGTTCTTTTTCTTTTAAAAAAGAAGTGTATCATCAGGTATAATCAGGCAGTGCTATTTAACTGTAGAGCAAATTTTATGCTGATTAGATGACTAGAATTACTCAGAAAGGACAAAATGAAAGGGGAAAAAAATCTGCTTACTTTACAGCTATTCATCAAACCCCCCCCAAATTCCAGCTCTTTATTTGAGAAAACTGATGGGTCACCTCAAAGTCAGTACAGATGTGTCAAATTCTTTCCAGTATCCCCTCTACCAAATAATTTCACAATCTAGGCTAATTAAGCAGCTAAAAATCTTCTTGGCTTTAGCTAATTCTGTCTTGGGAGAAGGGATTCCATTCAACCAATTAAATATTTTGGAAAAAATTCAGTGTAACTGCCTATAGCTCCATCAAAAGATATGAAGACTGATGCAACAAGTTAACACTGATCCTAACGCTGTAAAAACAAATTATGGTGTGTTTTAAAATACTTTAAAGGTGTTTAATTTTCAAAGTAGTTGGATTTCAATTATTTTGTGATCATTAGACTGGATTTAAGCGGCACTGTGCTTTTTTTACTCATTATATGGTTTGGCTACTCTATGCAACATGAAATCTCTGTTCAAGCATATTTTTCTCATTATATACATATTTTGTACAACAAACAATATGCAGGCTCTTTAACAACAGTGGTTGAAACATGCACACTTGGCAAAATTTTATGCACAAGTACTATTATTCTTTACTTTTTATCTGTGGAAACCAAAAGAGCAAGCTCCAACTTCTACTTAGTTGAACTGCAGCTGGCAGCAACACACAAGTAACAGGGGGAGGAAAATGGCCTGTTTAATATATAAGGAAAATCTCTAATGCTTCAGGCAAAATACTGTTCTTAGATCCACACCACAGATCCTGACTCCAGTGCTCTGCCCCTTCTTGACCTGAGTATCTAACACTACCAGAAACTGCTACGGACATGTAGAGGCAGAGCTTTATTGGATCATACCAATCTAAGGCAGGATTTTGCACAAAAGGATTCCTGGACTGATTCCCCAATTCTCTACATAACCCTGCCATAACCACATCCAACTGACGTCCAGGAAGAAACTACTTTGTAAATCTCTGCACACACGACATGCAGGGCATCTGCACTTGACAGCAGAATAAATTTTTCTGACAACATAAATCTGATCCCACTGAGAAACCTTTTTAAAAATACATTATTGACTAAAAATATTTATATGCACCACTTTTCCTGTTAGCTAAGGTAATATATTAACTGCTTTGCCATTACCACAAGTAACTGGTGGCCTGAGAGAAAATATTTCTGTATGCATGCACTATATCCATTTTGAATTAAAACACAATGCCAATATTATACTAAATCACATCAGAATTCTCAGTCTTAAACAGATCTTGAGTGGCACCTGCATTCTAATTTTTATGAGTAGTTTGTCAATGATGAGACTTTAATAAGAAGTACTGCTTTCAAAATATGTAGCTATAGGTAAACATGAAGTATCCTCTTTTCATATTATGACTATTTATCATTTGAGTTCAAAGTTGCTATTATACAAATTAAGTGAATTCCAAGAGAAGGGATACAGAAGATCACCTATTTCTTCTCTACCTTAGGATACTAAAACCTTGCATTTAAAAAAATCAACTCCTACAACCACCACAAATCAAAACCTATCAGAGTCAGCTGCCATTGTATTTCTCACAAGACTAGGTCACAGCTCACCGAGGATTTACTCCCATTGTCCAGGAAAGCAGCCTTGGCCTCAGCAAATTCTCACCAGAATGAAGGGACAAAGCTCCAAAAATACATTTGTCTGTTAGACCTCAGAATTTACTTCACTACATCATGGTAGACCACAGCTTTCTATAATACATGGTAGGGCCCTAATCAGTTCTGTAACTGAGCATAGAGAACTTCATCCACCAACAGGGCAAAACCAATAGGTCATAACTCAAGGTGCAGTTCCCGCATCAGCATTACAGCACAGGCAATTCAGATGTCACACGATATTTGACATTAAATGGTCAGAGTATTGCCAATGCTTTTTAAAACAAACAAAAAAAAAATCAACTCTGAACATATAATTGAAACAAAATATTTCAAATATGCAACAGTAATTTTAAGATTTACAGGCAGCCTTGGGAGTTCCAAGTGAACTTTTTCCTGCTCACTGTCCCTTCAGATTTCAGTATCACCCTCTCTTTCATTTAATTGCATGTAGGAAGAATATTTACTGTAGGTGAAAGATGCAGGAGGGAGATCACAACTTGTAGATAAGTTAGGCAAGGAAGATGCATTTACTTTCCTGCTTAAACTACTGCAAAAACCAGTTTTACACAGAAGAGGTCCCCTCAGAGTCAGCTTGCTTAGCATGCAAGTACACTATCTGCCTAAACTCTGCTTTTCTGATTAAAGTTTTGTATTTAATTAAAATTGTCTTTAATTAAAATGCAAATATTCTAGGACTTTAACAATAAATTGTTTACACTAGACTGAGAAACAGCCCTCAAAGGCTTTGGAAAAAAAAAGTTTCAATTGCAAGCTGTATATACAAACTTCACTGCTCAGTGAAAACGGGTGAAGATTCTTTTTTTCTCCTATTGGCTTAATCTTTTTTAAACAATTGGAAAGATATCCCAACTCGTATCTAGATTTCACACAGAAAACAATTCCCAAAGTTACTGGCTGTTTAGTAAGTAATTAGGCCAGTTCAAAACATCCATTGTGTTCGAAACAATCCCTTTAGCCAATTTTGCTAGGAAATGATACTGACACCACAAAAGAATTGCCAGTTCAGTGAACGACAGGCACAGCCCCTTCCCTGAGCGGCAACACGGAGCGCGCCTGTGCACACCAAAGGATCCACCCGCACTATCCCTTCGCCAGAGACATCCTGCTCGAGGGTCAAAAATAGCCATTCTGTTTACAAAAGCGCACAGTTTAGATACAGCAGATATACAGCCTGCTCGTTCCTTTCTTTAAACACACATGGAAAGACTCTACACCCCAGGTTCTGATTTACCACAAGGCAGACTGTGTGCTATGCAGCATCAACAAAACCTTTCTATGTGAAGTATTTTGAGTTATAGGTGAATTATGACCAATCCATAACCATCCTCCACTGGGGATAAAATTGAGCCCTTGTAGTTAATCTGACTTAATATCAAAAAAATACAACTTTAAGAACTTCAATTTTTCTTCCAGAGAAACTTTGAATTGAGCTCTTAGTAGTGTAGTGCAATTAAAAACAACCCAACCCCTACAGTTATGCATTGTTTGGAAAGAAAGCTACCAAATCCCAAACCCTTCTCAAACACACACACACACAAAAAAGGGGGTAAATAGTACTTGAAAGGTTTTATGGTTCGTTAGCAAAATACTGCATCATGCTCATCACCATACTCCTGTTCAAACACTGAAGAACAGTGATGCAAGTTAAATGAGAAAACGGTAGTAACATTTAAAGTTTAAAAAACTCACTTCCAGAAGCCAGTGGTGCAAATTATACACAGAAAGTTTCTAACTGGAAGTCCTAACTAGAATAATCGGACTCCAACTGAAATTCCATAAAGTATCCTCATTCTTGCAGAGAAAATCTTACAAAGACTTTGTATAAATTTGAATTTCCTAAATTCATTGCAGATCTGAGAAACTAAAATGAAATAAATTACCACAGTTTGACACCATCTCCTTCATCACAGTAATTCCAGATTTCAATATAAAAGCCATTACTTAACTTCCACGCAGTAATTTACACACTCTTTTACACAATAACTTTTGATCCAAGAAAAGATTCATTTTCCTTTTGTAATTATCTCGTGTCAAAGTCTTTAACCTTTTCATCTGAAAAGCTAGAGCTGGATTTCTTCTGGAAACATATGCCCCGAGCTCAGCTGTACTCCACGTGCCACTGCAGGAAGGGGCTGGATGTCACCAGGTGACAGGCAAGGAGAGTGGCACTGGTCTGCACAGTGAGGCCACACTGAAAACCAAAGGACAAAGGCAACTACCTGCCCCACTTTTGCCCAGTTCAATTTCATAGTTTCCCATGCATAAGGAAAGACAATAAATAACTGATTTTTAATATAGCATGTGATCATTTTAATGTTTTCACAAACACACACCCTCCCCAGAGCAAAATGGCCCAAGCGCTCTGAGTTCAGACTATGTTATGTCAGTGAGTTAAGCTTGCTGACCTTCTGGATTTCCCCACTGAAGAATATATTACTAAATAAGCGTTAACAGAGCCCACCAGTGTCACCTACACACAAGTACTACCACCCACTGCTTTCCAAATAGTTACAGTAAAACCACTCATTGTAGGGAATAAAACACGTGTCAGTCCAACGTGAAGTTGTAAGTACAGCATGAGATCCACCAAAACCACAGCGGTGCACAACTGCTACTTCATTTGCATAATTTATACAAATTAATGTAGATTAGACAATTAGCATTTCAAGAGGCTGTTCTGGAGCCCAGGGAAGGCCTGTGTGAGCCCAGGCAGCAGGAGGTACACACCTCACCTGACATGGACCCTGTGCCACGGGGATTTGACGCACTCGGGCACCCACCTGGGCATCGTGCCCTCCCCACAACACCAAGTCATGGTATTTTGTTGTGGTGCTTCTCCAGTGCTTCAACAAAAATAAATACTTCATGAAATTTAGAGTCACTTAAGCAGCTACATAGACACTTGCCTCTTCAAAATGGTGCTTTATAGTCATGGGCACAAAGCCTGAGCTGGCTGCAGCAGCTGTGCGCTCACCTTGGGGTAGGCAGCAGACAACTCCCCAAAAAGGCAGATTTCTCCACCCTGCATTTGGCTCCCCAGTGGACTCCTGTTGATGCCTTAAAATGCCTCAGATTTTTTTTTTTTATTTCTTTGTAGATTTTAATATAGCTGTATCATTTTTAACACCTTAGAACAGCAGTTAACATTTACTGAACCTCTTTGTCATGCTTTGTGCCACATTCTTGAAATTCTGCTTAAAGTTCTTTCCAAGGAAAAAGATTTTAGCAAGGACATCTCGTTTGGGACACATGCACCTGGAAGACAGCCTCTAGTCAAAGCAAGATAGAAGGCCCAAAACCCCTGGAGAAGCTCCAAAGGGGCAGACAATTTTTGGGTTGGATGTATGCATTAGATATGACAATTATGTAGTGCTATAAATTTGCAAAATCCTCATACTGTAGTGTTCACTTGTATAGTTTGCTGCACCAGAAAGCACTTTCATTAAAGGACCCAGTATCTATATTATCTATACTAATACTGTCTGGAAAGTTTTCTTCCATTTTAGGCAACACTGCCCCAGCCAGGCTCCCTTCTCTTCTGGGAAGCACAGTCAGGTGCCCCTGGCCACACTCCTCCACAGACAGGAGCATCTTGACCCAACTGGTACATTAGGTGACAAACCATTTCAAAGCAAAAAGGGACTCAGACCATTAAATAAAGCACACAGACTCACTCCCATCTCCCCCATGTCCGCTATGGACCACCAGCCTGAACCCTTCAAAATGGGCTGCCCTCAGGTCTGGCCCAACAAGCCAGTTGAGTGCTGAGAGAGGAGGATGGGTAAGTCAGGCAGTATCAGAGATGTGAGCTCCTGAGCACAGCTGTACCAGGGACACCAGCACCCCTGATGCTGCCACACGCAGGCTTGGTTACACCTGTGCTCCAGATCTCCTTCCTTTCATGGGAACCCAACCTTCTGCACCACAAGCAAGAGGCAACTGTACACAACTACATGGTCTGTGTGGACTTGCTTCCACCTCAAGCTGTCTACTAAAATAAATTTTAAAAAAAGCCCACCTATTTTAAGTGAAACAGCACTCACGTTCCCAATTCCTACAAAAGTGCCATTCTCTTACTGGGCCAGCAATTAGCTCTTTCTTCAGGCACCTTTCCTGCCCCATTAACAGACTGCTGAGTTTTAGCCTGTTCCCAATTTACCCACTGGCAAAGGTGCATGACAAGTCTCTTGCAATGAAGTTGCAAACCCACGTCAGTATAAATTTCCTTTTTGAGAAGTTTCAATCTTGTTTTATCAGAGACCAGCGGCTGTGCTGAGGAAAGCCTATAATGATTTCTCTTTTTCAGGCTTATTCTAGAATTGCATCTATTTTGGGGTTTTGTTTAGATCTGTCGCAGCTTTCATACCGTTGATCGTGTTGTTTTTCTAACCCGCCCTGAACATCTGTTGGCTCTTTCTGAGGCTGCATAATGCTGGGGTTTTTTTCTCTCTTATGTATTCAACTGCTATCAGCTGGCTGTTATTCTTGTTTTGGTTTTTCTATTTTTCAGCCTACATTTTACTTATTTAAATTTGGAAAAAAAATAAATTTAAAAGCATCGATTCTCTCTGGCCTCATCTCATCCCTGCACAACAAATTCATACCTGCCACAGCTTTTGTTTTGTTCTGTTGGCTACTTGGTTGCCTTTTTTTTTTTTTAAAGAAAAAAATCAACCTGCATCAATGCAAAAAAATCAGCTTGCAGCAGGCCTAAAGGCGGAGTGAGAAAACTATGAAGGATCTTGTTTTCATAATGATAAAAATCAGTACTTATAGAAGATATCGAGCTGGCAGCCCTGCAGAAAACAGAGCATATACCGTTTAACCACAAACCAGACACACACAACTCTCAGCAGGACCACTGCAAGCACTGAGAGGGGAAACAGCAGCCAACCCTTGGCCTCCTCGCCTGGGCTGCCAGAGAGGGTAATAATTAGTGCCAAGCACAGGGGTGGGTTTTCTGGTTTTGGTTGTTTTTTTTTGGGTGTTTTTTTTTTTTTTTTTTTT
>VXAU01001361.1:431959-452042 GCA_013399695.1 Formicarius rufipectus
TTTTTTTTTTTTTTTTTTTTTTTTTTTTTTGACGTTGATGCTGGCAACTGTTTGGAGATGACAATTATTTTGCATAGCCTAACAGACAGTTATCAGATGGCATCAGCTTATGGTCACTACGAGGCTGGACTGCCTTCAAACCTAAGAGAGACATGTATCTCCTTAGCCAACAAGTCTCCCTACCCAGTGATTACAAAACAAATAAGATTTTGAGGTTGACAAGAGTCCCTTTTAGCAGCATTTGGATTATAAAATTGCTCTGACTCACTGCAGCGTATTGCTCCCTCTTAATTAACAGAGCTGAACTTTGTACATGTCTAGACTTCCTCCTGCAGAATGGCAGATTTTGGCCTTCATGAATATCATTTGAAGTCATATTATTTACAGTCTTTATTCATTTCAGTCATTTGTTTCAAACATTTTCCACAGAAAGAAAAAATGCACCAACTGCTGGGCCATTTAATCCAAACTTAACAGTTAAGATGTTTTATTCAGCATTTTAAAAAGGATTGTCTTAGGGAATTTTATGTGCTGCATTTCTAATGTTAACTTTACAGACTGTAAAGTGCCTTGGGATGCACTAGCATGAAAGGCATTAAGGTATTGCAGGATTTAACCAAATGTGCATTGCACCAAAAAGAACCTTTTATGAAAGCACATACAGATAAAAACCACAGTAACGCTAGTGTTTATTAAGAGATGTTCAGATTTATTTCTTAAAGCAAAGCAATTTTCCTCCTCCACTGGCAAAAAATGATCCTTCTCTAAATTAAAAAATTTTCTACCAGTACTGACATAAAATTGCTGAAATTTTATACTTTATGGAAAAAAAATGTATTTTCACATATAAAAATTCAGTCTTAAAAAAAAATAATTCGATCCACATAAAAAGGTGCCTCCCACTTTTTTTTTTTTTTTCCTAAGCAGATAAGCCTCAGAATTTCTGGTTTTTGGTTGGTTGTTTTTTTTTTTTTTTTTTTCCCCCTACTAGTTAGTAGCATGAACAAATTAATTAACCATATTAATTAGCCCGGCTAGTGTTACAGGATTTTCTGGGTACAAAGAAGAATGAATCACACATTTTGATCCATGTTTCCTATTACTATCAAAAAGTTGCATTTCAAATACAAGAAAAAGCTTGTACAGCTAAATCCCTTGACACGCCTGGAAATCACAGAGTAGGCTTGTACACCAATCACTTATGAGAGAGGATTTAATGTCAGTGGGTGAAGTTCGACACGGCAAGGAGGAACAGCATTAACACAGTCAGAGCAGCCTTATCAAGGAGAGGTGGAGAACTATATCAGGCTTTATCTCCACCCTTTAAATGGGAGGGTGGATTTGATCTTCACCACCTCCCTCCCAGTATTCCACCTTTGCAACACCCAAGTACTCAAGCTCTGTGGTCTCAATCCAGAGACTACTACAGCCTGTTAAAAAAAAACAAAAAAAAAGTTGATTTTAAAAGGCTACAGACAAAGCCCAAAGAAAGTGTCACGGATTTTAGCTCATAGCATGAAACACAAGATTAAAGTTTAGGAGCAAAATATATATAATATTATTCCCCAAAAAAGTAACACTGCTGGAACTCCTATTACTCTGACAGCAGAAGAGAAGAAATAAACAACCACTTTATAATGCCAGATCCATCTTTTCATTAGAAGACATTAAAAATAAAACATGGTGAAGCAAGTTAAAAAGCAGCATATGACTACTACCAAGGAGGGAAGGATTAGCTGTCCTTTGCATTCTAAGTTTGAAAGTTAATATGACAGACACAATACCTACTCAGAGCTTCAGATCTTTTCTTAGTGATAGGAACATTTTTCTCAAAGGCCTTCAGCTACAAAATAGCCCTCAAACAGATTTGTTTCTCTAGAGCATCTGTAATTCAAAAACATTTCCTACAAATAAAGTTGAAAGTATTCATTATATTTGTAAGTGTCAAATTTCAGATGACTGCCTGAAATCCAGTAATATTCTCCTATTTAAAGAAAAACAGTGGAGCTATGTCTTCCAATTACAGTAGGTCATAAACCTGAATTAAAGGACGATGATACTTTTCTAGCTAATGATGTTTTTTAACTACCTCTCTCATGCCCTTCAAGTACTATGGCATTTTCAGTTACACATTTGACACACTTTGTTTTCACTTCAATGTTTTTCTCCACCCAAGTTCAAAGGAAAAATCAACCCATACAGCTTAATTTACACTTTCACTGTAGGCAGTGAATACCCATCTCAGCCCGTTCCTCACAGATACATTGCCTCATGAAGAAAATCCAGACAGTATGTGTTAGCACAGTATCCTTTGCCAAGTCACAAAGACCACATCTCAGTACCTGTAAAACAGAAACACTAGTGTCTACATATTTTATACCTGGATTCACTCACGTTTCTTCAGTGTTTTGTGCATGCATTACTGAAAATGGTTCTACTGAGCAACAAGCTACATGGCAGGTTGGAACATGCAATTGTTCTTTTCTGGGATGGACCTGCAGCTTTCAACCCTTGGCTGCTCCCAAAAACTACACTTTAAGCCCCGTTGAGATCCTGGTGCAGATCTGGGTCTTCCCAGACACATACTCATCCTTTGCTCTACTACTTCCCATCTAACAAAGATGTTGACCAAAAAAGGCTGATGGAGGTATTTCCCNCCCTGTTCACCAGGCTGTCAATCGAGGCATGACTGCAGTCGTTAGTTTTACTTTGATGTGGTGTAACGTATAGTTGTTACTACAAATACAGCCCTTTACTTAAGCCCAGAGCTTTGCAAACTGCACCTGTATGAAAACAGAGCAGCAAATCTGGGGACTTCACAACAAGCACTCTTGAGTTCCAGATTCCATTTGATCATCACACTAAATATCATTGACTGAAACTGCCGTCACATACAGCCTCTCTCACCACAACCTCTCTGTCTGTGTGTTTATTTTACACTAATCACTAAAACATCACAGCACAAAATCTTGTGTTATCTCTGAATCTATCTCAATATCTATAATTACTTTCTCTTTTGTAAAAACTAGGACAGGGAGTTGTAGCCCTCAAAGATTACAGATACCCATCTTCCTAAGCCTGACTAAGCCTAAACACACAACAATTATAAGATGGTAAACAGCAGTAATTGTACACTAAATGTCTTTTTAAAGAGCCAAATGCGCACTTAAAGTTTAACTCCCACTCACTGCAGCTCTAGAACAAACAGTAAATTAGTGAATACAAAACTAAAAACTTAAAAAAAAAAAAGCTCTGCAGCATGTTTCTCAAGCAGGAAGTAATTTTAAGGTCATTCCAATTTCACACACTCCCCCTTTTTTTTTTAACCTTTGTAGACATAAAGCAGGATAACTTCAATAAAGCACTGCATGCAGTAAAAGCATGTGATGATCTTGAAATTCAAATTAGAGTGTAACATGTGGCACTTACTCTGCATTGATAAAAAAGGGGACAAAAAAAAAAACAAACATCCTCATCCTGCAAAGAAGTCAAGTTGCATTCTAATTCCTCAACTGACAACTTATTACCCTATATATATTTAAAATAAGAGGTTATTTGCACGTGTATGTCTCAGTGAAATGCAGCTAGTTTCATGACCATTATAAGCAGTTAAGGCTTCCTCTTTTCACTGGAACAGGTGGCATGCATGGGGCAGAAAGCACACATCTATTTTTAATTCCATGTGCATCAAAACTAACTCTGAGGTACCACTTCAGCTCCATTCACAGTGAGATTACAGGGTATCTTTTGTTGGGTTGGTGGGAGGCTGCTTTGGGAGTGTTTTTGGGAGGAGAATATTCCCTAACAAGAATGAATACTAAAGTCGGTCTCTGAAGGCATGATTAAGATGACAGTGGGCATCCAGTACAGGAAAAAGGGAGACTGAGATACTCCAACTTCCTTCTGGGAGCAGCTAGACCTGAACACAGAGGAAAAATCTTGTGCTGCCAATGCCTCTTGGTAGGCAAAGGATCCCACATTCCAGAGCTGCCTTACACATAGGCATCATGTTTAGTGGAGGGAAAAGGGGAAGAAGAATTAAAAGTGATAAAATATAGCTGAGAAATTACAAAAGCTGATTGCTCTTGCAGCATGTTATTGTGTGACAGTTCTCCTGATAATTAAAATGAAGAGGTTGCATTCACTAATGGCAATGTCTAATTATGGAACACATAAAATATACTATAAATATTCCAGCGTTTCCAAAGAATGTCTGTGACATTTATCACTAAGAGGTATCACTTTAGATTTTTCTATCTCTGCACTTACAATGCTGACTATTTAAACAGGAATTGCCCTCCTCCCAGGTAAAAAAAAAAAAAAAAAAAAAAGAGTGCTTTAATACCAATACTGTTTTGCTTGGAAATATGAAAGATATTTGAAAGACCTTTACATATCTTCACAACTACAAAGCCCTAAACCACCTCTAAAGACAAGTATATTTCATGGTATGCAGTTTGCAAACACTTAGTGAGGTAAAGAGAGATGATCTGCCCAAAAGCCAAAGGCAGGGTACCCTCTAACTGGAACTCCACATCTACCCTACAGCCATCACACTGGTTGTTGCTGCTATTTATTATCCAATATTTGTTACTGTAATAGTGTCTGGAGACTAAGCAGTTAGACCACACTACTCTGTGCCATGCAAATATGTGACAAATGGCTACACAGGGATTTTGCTGCAGTAGGAAAACTGTAAGAACTAATTGCCCTTGCATAAAGCATCACAGGGCAGGGGAGAAAGGTAGAAGATATTCTGAAAACCTTAAGATCTTCTATTTTAGGAGAAAATTTGAACTTTTTAAGCCTCCTCAAAACTCAAGGGTTAAAAATATAGGTATTTATTTTGTTTTGAAGCATGCTGTCACTCCGAACACAGCAGCTAAGAAAATCAGCATCCGTCAAGTCTACTAAACTATTCTCTATTTAACCAGAATTTACATTTAGTTCAGTCAATTAATATAAGCCTTATCAGGTTCATGATAATTAGCACACTTATTAACAGCAGTAACAGCGGCAGAAATGGTGTCAAAAAAGAGCTTTGTTGTAGTTCAGTTGTTACCACCAGAGACTCCTATCTCTATCTGATCTTACCTAGTGATCTACTTGCTCCTGTACTGCCAAGGAGACCCACTTACTTTGCTCTTAAGCCAGACAAATTACTGTGACAAGAAGCAGACTTAGGGTAGCTTCCATTCACAGATCACTTTAAGTACTTTACAGGTCATGTACTATTAAACTACTTGGCTTTACCAATTTCTTTTGGCTTATCCTGTTTTAGTTGGAGGGCAAGGTTGTTTTTTGTTTCGTTTCTTTTTTTTTTTTCCTCCCCTTCCTTCCTGTTTTATTTGTTGTAAGATTTGTGCCATTATAGTTAAGGGCTGTTGGACAAAAAAATAATTTAAATCAATAAACTAAAAAAAATCCACTGCTGCTTTCCTTTTCTTCAAAGACATTGTTGCAGTATAACACGTGCAGACTTCTTAAAGCAAGTATCACTTGGAGCAATCAATAGGACCACTCTTTGGTAATTTGTTTCAAGGTAGTCCTTTAATTGCACAAAATGGCAGGTAACAATTTAGACTCTTCACACAGAAGATGCCCAGAACTTTAAGAATTTTCACCAGAATTGTCAAATTCCAGATCATTGTTTATACACATACACTTTTTTTTTTTTGTGACTTTCCCTTGAGCTGCAGGGTCATAAGAGTATAATTTACAATGCAGAGCAGTGTTTTAAGAAAACAGTAAGTCAGAACATAACTGCTGGGTTTTCCCCTCAACTTGAACTAAAGCATTTTCCTTTTCTCAAACTCAGGACCATGAAGCCATATCATTAATCCAAATTATTTTAAGAATAATGCCAAAATACTTTGACAAAATTAGCCACTGCTTTAACAATAAAGGGAATCTTGTTCTATCCTTCCCTTGTCACTGTTCTTAACTATTTGACATCAGATAAGACCCAGAAAAAAAATGAAACCCATAAATTACACCATGTAGCATATTCTACAGGCAGGGAGGAGACTTTATGAAAGGTGAGACAGTGCTATAAACCAAAAGTCAAACCAGAATTTGAAACAATGTTAGATTCCTGGGCTTTTCGCTGTTCAAGATAGACATTTAACATTAGTTTACACTCTCTGCTTTTGTAAGAGTAGCTACAGAAGCAAGGACAATTTAATACAAGCTGAGTTGGACTGTAGTGAAGGTGTTTCCAGGCTACATTTTAGAGAACATACTTGCAAGACTGGCAGAACAATCCAGTGCTCTAGTATTTTCACAAATTCAAAAAAAGAGATACTTAAGACTATTCAGGCTCAAAAATAAAAAAATAAAAAAAAAAAGAAGAGAGAGGAAAAATGGAGACTTAAATGTCTCAAAGAGGAAGAAACATTCCCCATTTCAGCTTTAGCACTTTACTACTGACATAGAATGAAAAAAGTGCTTGTATATAACCCAGCCGCGTCATCAGTGAAATGAATCTCTGG
This sequence comes from Formicarius rufipectus, assembly GCA_013399695.1. Taxonomy (NCBI): domain Eukaryota; kingdom Metazoa; phylum Chordata; class Aves; order Passeriformes; family Formicariidae; genus Formicarius; species Formicarius rufipectus. Next base: position 438,451 of record VXAU01001361.1, read on the forward strand.
GCTGTGCAATGCTCTAAGAAAATCTGAATGGGCATATGGGAACAGCTCATTTTGCAAGACCTCCAAAACCAACCTACTGATAAACACCGGAGGGTGCCTGACTGCCTGCATACCCACATGCTTATTTGTTGTTATTCTTATTCATTACTGAGTCATTATTATTATTTAAGTGCCAACAATGCACTTGTGAACCAGAACAGATGCAAAATATCCTGTGCTAATGAGAAAATCAAAGCCTTTCTTATATTAGCAATTTCATATTATAGGATCTCTTTATTTTTGCCAATAAAGCACAAAAGTAATTAATACAGCAATATTTTTGTATTGTTCTTGAGTAAAGCAAGTAAACTGCTCAGATTCTTCTTTGGCTCTCCCCCCTACCAGCACAAAATACAATAAATACTATTGAAGAATTCCTATTAAGACAAACAGCTGCCAAATAAAATACAACAAAAATCTCTCATAAAAGGCTGTTGTCTGTTTATTCAGAGATACAGTCAGTATTCCTCACTGAAAATAGTGTGGCACTGCTCTTTCATATTTAAATACTTATGCTGTGTCTTACTGCTGTAGCCAGCTCACAGGCTAATTTGTTAACTGAGGGCTGAAGGTGGCATCAGTCCTCAGTATATTACAAAACTGTGGGTCCGGCATCACTTCCCATTCCTGAATAGCATCTAGACCCATATGTAACCAGCACATGCTTCCCATCCCTAAAATTATGCTACTATATATATGAGAAAGCTGACATAGCCGTGCATACAGAAGGTGCCAGGCTTGGGCGTTCCCCGACAGCAGTGATGGATGTGTACTCCAGCCATGTGCAGCTCCAGGGTGACTCCGCCAACAGTCCAGGTTCGCTGGCAAGGAGAGTGGCTGGGGAAGGCTCCCTGCAATGCCCACCCTCCCCCATTGCCACTGGAGTTTGCACACCAGCACATACTGGAGCTCTGCTTCTTATGACACCTGCTTTTAAAGCAAACACTGGAGACATTACAGCTGCTACATATGCGTAGGTAAACTTGCAGCAAGGGATACTTAAATTGAGCAGAGAAACAGGAAGGACACTGCTCATTCAGTAAGGCCAAATGGAAGCTACCTGCCCTCAGCAAACCAACCTGCATGTAACTCCCCAAATTTGGCACCAGGAACTCTCCACCTCAGCAAACATCACTGCCCTTTTGAGGACCATTCTACGTGAAGGGAATGTATCATGACCAAAAGTATTTTCGTGAGAAGGAAAGGGTTTCTTCCCCCCTCTCAATTTCAGTAACAAACACGATTTGAGCACAAAATGACTCAGCCGTGACTGCAGGGCTTGGGCAGTGAGTGCAGCGCTGCTGCAGAGCCAGCGGCCAGCATGGAGCACAGCTAAGCCCCACCATCATGTCTCCTGAAACAAAGCAAGGTGATGAACAAGATCCCTAAAGTCTTGTGGAAGAAGCTCCAAAGACAGCCCCAGTCCTGCAGTGGGAGTCAAGATGGTTATAATTCTGTATTAACTCCTAGGCAGAGCCCAGCACAAACCCTCTGCCCACCCCACTGCGCCTGCAACCAGAGCTTGAAGGAGGCAACCTGATCTAGAGAAGAGCCTGACTACACATTTTATACCAAAATACTCCTACTGATTCCAAGTATGTGGGAAAAAAAGCCAAGACTGAAATGCCAGAGCCAGTAAAATTGCAACATGTATCAACAAATGGAAATGTGAATGAAGAAGTTTCATCCTCAGCAAGTCCTCAGAAGGAAGAGCCGAGATCCTCAGAATATGCTTTGACTAAAAAGGCAACTAAAAGAGCTAGATACTACTCTCTGTTCAACACCAAAATCCAAGAGAACCTGACGTTCAGAAGACCAAGTCTCGCCCTAAATACTTAATGGGATTAAATAAAAATTACAAGAACCTTAAATACAAATAAGAAAACATCTACGAAAAAATCATCTGCTGCTTTGGCTTTAAAGATCTATATGGAAACAACTGCTAGTTCTAACAGCAGCATCCTGTCAATGACACACATTTAAACAAAAGGAATAAAATATACAAACAGTAAGCCAACTCTGGGGCAACAATGGATAAAAATGCCGGGATTTGTAATTTTCCATTAAATATTTAACTTAATAAAACCAACAGTCACTCATTTGAACTGGAAAACTGTTCTTTAAAACCACTGGCAGTGTGACAGATGAATGACAGTGGATCACAACAGACAACTCACATTTCAGTCCAGAGAAATGCCCAGCCTTCACGTCCTCTTAACTCAGCCATAAGTCCACAGACATTTACCATTAAAGCATGCACTCATGCCCATTGACGCAGGCACACTCACTGAAGGACTGTGTGCCCTCAAATACCTGCTCAGTCTGGCCATGCAGACACACATGGCCATGCTGCTAAAAGCCATCCTTTTTGGATTTCTGCCAGTCCCCTCCTTGTCACATTCCCATTTGTTCTTGGCTGGGTATGTTTATAACCCCTGGTATTATCCCCTCCAAAGTTGTGACGCATTCTTAACCACAACTCTGAAAACACACTGACATTATAATATATAAACATGTACAGAAGATATACACACTCAGACACACCAGGGGATAAAGCAGACTGGGAGGAAACGAGGAACTTTATGTTACTGTCTTTTCTAATGAGATAGAAAGTGGCAGATGTAAAGATTTCATTCAACTGACAATCTCTTTTATGATATGAATAAACTACTAAAACAGATTTAATCCTTTATAAAAATCAGATTATAAGCAGCAGACAAAATCACAACTTTATTCAATACGCCATCTTATCCAGTGTGACTAATGCATTATTTGTATGAAGTTAAAGTGGAGCGTTGGAAGGCTATGAAATAAATCAAATGCTCTACTTTATGTAATCTTAACAGACAGATCCCATTAGGATTCTACTATGCATAGCTGTTGGTTAAAATCATTGACCAGTATCCTTATAAATTAATCAACTGAGGTAATTCTGGCTTGGCTGTCATCATTTGCTCCTAATCTACATTTAGAATTCACTTCAACTTTTCAAGCCCTTTGGAATAGGCTTATCAATTCTCGTGCCCTTGCCTTAGACATCCACCTAACCATTAATTGTTTACAAAAGAGCTGGTACAATGGGACTGTATCTTTTATGTTCCTTTTCTTTCCACAGATATTAGTGCATATATTGACACTGCTTTATAATTAGTTAGGAAGATATTAAATCTTAACCAAACATTCTAGCCTGACTCAATTTTTTGATGAGACCTTTTATCATTGAAGTTGAATTTGCAGGCAGATTGTGTGAGTTTACACAAGCAAGAATCATTACAAAATCTAAAATAACCCTGATATGGTTGAAATGCTGATAGGAAAATATTCTTGGTTATGGATATATAGGAGAAAAAAAGCCTCCTAGATATCAGGTTATTTGTGGAACTCTAATGTGTTTTCAAACATATGACTTCTGTGTTACGTCTGTGTATTTTATGCAGTTTCTAGTCATGTTTGTTAGATGTCTGCATGTCATGTACTGCAAGATTCATGAGCAGTCTACAACCAGGCAAAATTCTCACACAACAGCTTGTCTTGGGTAATGGGGAAAGAAACAGCAGAGTGAAGTGACAGGGAAGTGTATTATTTATTATCCCAATGAGGATAACACCTAGTCATGGTCTACAATCCAAACATGCTCAGTGTCCTGCTGATGGAGCTTATGATTCCAAATGAGTACACAGGTGATTTCCTCTACAAATATCAAAACTCTAATTATATTCCCTTATCTATGATCCCTCCATGTGCTCACTAAAGAACAGTCAGTTTGGGCAAGGGCTTTTAAAGAGAGAAGGAAAGACTGAGCAGTAACAGAAATGTTGCAATAAATTGCGTAATGTTTCTGGAGCTCTACCGTAGAGTTGGTAAAGGTCTCCTGCTCATGAAATGGAGTGTAAAAGCAAGAGAAGCTGGAGCTAAGTATGGTTTAGAGTTTACTAAATCAATGAAACACTTCAACCAGCTGCAGTGGCCTCCAGCTCAGCCCTCTAGTGCACATTTACTGGCCCACAGACAACAATCAAAGCCACAAAGACAATACTTCTAAGTATGTATGACACTAATAATCTCCCTAATTGCCTTAAAATGATATACAGGATTTCATCAAAATTCCTTCCCTTCTTCAAAGGTACGCTGTTAATTTCAGAAAGAAATTCCTCTGACAGTCTATTAAATACCTCCTTCTTTTCATGGACATGAAAATAAAGACCATCAATTGTTTTTGCTCCCTGTTTTCCCTTGAAAGAAAGGACCTTAGAATAAAATTTTGCCCTGTACTCATTTTTTTCCCCAATCACAGGGATGTACTCTTCCCAGTGCTTGCTGAACACCACACAGTAATTTGTATCTCCAAGTTGTATAAATAGAAAGTATGTTCAGTCTAATAACATATGTGAAGAGAACTCATGTCCAGGGTTAACCAACAAAGCATTGGCCTGCTAGAAACAAAGGCAGCTGGCTCAAAGAGCAACAATGCTTCTGAAAAAACTGTGGATGTGCTATTCAGTGAAGCATCCAAGACATGACGTTTATTTAAGCTACAGCTGCATATACAAAGCTTTGCTATAAGACCCAGTAAACGGCAAGTCTTCTGCAATAACAAGATGGTTCTGTCTCCAAAAGCTCCATGGCCTTCACTGTCCAGCTGAGAGCAGGGCAAATTACATCAAGTGTACACAGCATTCTTCCCTCTAAAAGAGTTTCGCTGCCTTGATTACCTTCTCTTGCAGATATGCTCTGCCCAAATCCCACCATTTTTCTTTACAAGCTTGCCTTTCCCCTAATAATGGATCTGCCCAGGTTTCCATCTTCCTCTATCACTGCACACATTCATAAACATTAAGGGACTTAACATCATCACACCCCCACAGAATAGGAAAATATACCCATCAGAGTTGGCAAGCAGTCATGTGGAACTCAGCTGCCAGCAGTCCTAACCAACCCAGAGTCCTTCTGCAAGTCACTTGTCTCTTCTCTTCCCATTCTCCAATGTATAAACAGGAGTAATGACAATGACTTCTCTGAAAAAAAAAAAAACCACCTCAGTCTAGCAGCAAAATTCTGAGCTGTTATGCTTCTCACTTTACAAAAGGAGGTAAAGCAGAGACAAATCAACACTGCTTGAAGACTCTGTGGCTAGAAACATCACCCTATTTTTTTAAACACATCTGATGTCACGAGCACAAATGCTGCACTCATCACAAGAATCTCTATGCATCAGCTCTGCCCCAGACAATCAACACTGTATAAGCAAGTTGGTGAAGGACTATACAGCTAGAGTCAAGCTCAGAGCAGAGAAAATGTCAAAAACAGTTCCCAGCTGACCCCCAAGAAGATGAGAAAGTGAGCAGAAAGACCACATAAAAGTAACTACACAGCTGGCTATTTTGTCTGCTATGCTTGCACCTGAACACAAAAAAAAAAAAAAAAAAAAAAAAAAAGGCAGGGGGGGCAAATTACCATGGATGTAAATATCATTGCCCCACTGTGACAGACACCAAGTGACCTTCCAAAGGCAGTAAAATGTGTGGCAATAAGAGAATCTCACCAGTAAGAGAAACCACGTTCTCTTCCTGAATATATATATTCACCTTGATTTCACAAACTTAAAAATGACAACAACAACTCTTTCAAGTATTACCAATAAAAATACAAAGTAACTTAGTTCCTTCTCCAAGCAACCACTACCCTCAGCCACTGGCCAATGCTTCAATCCCTTCACCTATCCCTCTTCAAAGACTTGGTGAAGACAAATGGGCTTTCCAATGTGCAATGAAGCATAAAGCCATGAAAATCAAAGGGCTGCTTTTTGAGTAAATATGAGCTCCAAAGCCATTGTCCTCTCCCACAGAGGAGATCTATGAAAATGCTTACTATAGCATATGCACAGTATTCTTCACAGCTCTGCCTCCCTGCTGGCCACCAGCCCCAGGGCCCAGTCCCCTTCCCATTACAATTGGCTTCACCACACCCACAGACTTGTATTGGAACTCTTTCAAGGACCCTAACTAATGAGTTTTTAAACACTTGTAGACAGAGGAGATAATTCCTCATCATTATTCCTCATAGGGAACCCCAGGAAGAATGTCACTCCATTGTTCTACAGGAAAGAAACTGGAAGAAAAATCACTCCCACATTCAAAAGAGCAGCTCAAAGTTTTCATACATGAGTTGGCTCCCCTAAGCTACGGGTGTCTCACCTGAGAGTTTAGAACAGGGACCTGGAACTTTCTGAAATCTTCTCATACACCAGCATCTATGTAGAGAGGTCCATAACCAGTAGACATAAATTATTCCAAGTCTGGAATACAGCATTCTCAAATATAAGCATGGCTACTGACTGTAGACAAGAAACTCACTTAAATACCATATTACTGCATGATCTTAGTTTCCATCATGATATGAAACTGAAGTAAATGGGACCTGGAAATCATAATGATATTTCATATTTCCTGATTTTATATTTAAAGCTTTGCATTTTCTTTCTCTACTGACAGTTGTTTGCTTTTTTCCCCTCACAACTGAAATTTTGACCTAAACCAGTAACACAGTAAAGGATGAAAAAGAACAAGTAGACTACAAAATGTACTGTTACCCTAAGACACAAAATCTCTTAAAATGAAAAACAGTCCACTGAGAAGCCACCTTCTCACCACAAATCATAAAGCACCAAATACTGCTCTGTTTTTATGTAGTCTTACTTTCAGGTGTCTATCCCTTTGTAGGATGCAGATTCCATCACTCATCACAAGGACCTACACTTGCATGTCCAAGAAAACTCTAACTACAGTGGAATCCTGACAACAGTCCATGCAAAGTGCCAAAAGGAAAAAGCACTAGTCTCAGTGGTAAGCCATCTGCAGGTTTGAGCCCCAGGCACTGAAAGCAACTTAGAGCTAGAAAATTTACTCATTCCACAACACCATGTACACCCACAGCTATACTAAAATAGCTATTATAATACTTGTCAAAGGAACAAGTGAGTGATTTTTAAGTTGGTGCTCTGTCTTGTTTTCTTCTTTGCTAGTTGTTAATACCCCACCCCTATAAATACATATAATTATGAGTGGGCTATTCATGTCTTACTATAACTGGTAGCACCACGCAGCATCTGAGTCAGGAACCTGAACTGCTGACTACAGCTCCTCACTAAACAAGATTTACACATCACACATAGTAAACAGCATTCCCCATTCTCTGCTCCACCTACAATGAAAATCAGCTTTCAAGCTGTGGTACCATCTCCAACTCTCCTTAAAACCCATCATCACAAAACACCTGGAGTAAGGACTCAACAATAATATTGAGTAAAAAGACACAGATTAATGGCTGAGGTCACAAAGAAAATATTTCCCAGGCAGAGTTTTCTTCTCTCAGTGGCTTGATTTGAACACATTCATAAAATGTTATTAAAACATGATATAAAGTTTTACTGAAGAAACTACTTACTGGACCTTTGCTTAAAACTCATAACAATTTATGCTGTTGATATGCTATGTACAAGTTGAAAAATAGTCTCTCGAGGACAAAATATTTTGTAACAGCAGGGAAGTTAACTGCAGAAAGTTCTGGTTTATTCTCTTACCTCAGTTCTCGAGTTCCATATTAGTTTTTCAGCACTATGAGCTCAACCTTGGACACTCAAAGCATTGACTGCACTCAAGAGCAGTTCTTTTGAAATTCAGGAGCAATTTACAATTCTTACCAAGTTTCTGCAAGACAGCACTCCAGCAGAGAGTAGTTGAAAATGAAATCTCCAGCTCATTCCTTAAAATCTTTCCTCACAAATGCAGATTTAACATCACGTGCCCTTTGTGACAATCTTTGGTCAAACCACTGCCTCATTAAAAGTTACTCAAAATGGAGCTTCAAAACTACTGATATACACACTGCCATCCTTCCTCTCATTTTTTAATCTCTACAGTTGTCCACTAGTCAGGAGTAATGTACCTCCTGACCTCTGACCAAAGCTATCAGAACAATTTAAACAAATATTTTGGTTACAAAACATCAGTATAGAACAGTCAGTGACAAGAAAAGATGAAAGAACTGTCTTTTCAAGTTACTGTCATGACTTCCTGACCATATTATGAGTGGTCTGGAAGATTACATTAACTTGACACCTTACTTGATTTACTATTTTCTTTTTCAATTCTTAAGAAAGTATTTGTAACATTGCAAAACCCAGAATTGTGGCACATTCTAAGTTTTCAGTGTTAATAGATGTTTGATGGCTTTAGAAAATCCATTCTGTTAACTGTAATCAAGAGAAAAGATTAAAGCTGCCCTCGCCATTCTTCTTTCCTTTCTGCAAAAGAAAGGCAGTAAATTTGAATTAGACAGGTTCAGAAGTGGGCTCTGAGGAGGTTTTCCACATGCAAAGTACTAGGCACGTGTAAAGCGCCTTGCTGATCCTGGTCATTAAAGAGTTGCTCCGCATTTACTGAAGTCCCCCTTTTGGTCAAAACAGGGTCAAATCCAGTACCCTCTGACGTCAATTGAGAGCACCCCCATTGGCATCACCCAACGGGCCCAAGATGGAGGAAGACACAGACACTTTATGGTATTTATTATTTGCATTTAACAAGCATCCAGGAACCAAATCCTTCAAGCCCTTGCCACAAAAAAAAAAAAAAAAAAAAAAAAAAAAAAAAAAAACCAAAAATGTCATTACCTCAAAGTAAAGGCATGAGGAAAACATAGGATAGGGTCTATCTGTTTAGATGCTTATTCCACTCACTTCACGGGTTTAGTGTATAAAACATCTCCTACAATGCCTCTAATTTTCTATTTTCTTTTAAAATGATTTAATATTTACATTCTTTCTGGATGCCCAGTTATTTGTGAAATCATGCAAAACTGCTGATAGATTTCAGGGAAATAGATGTGTATGTATTATACAGTCAAAATAACATCAGTTTTCATTACCACATACATGAGAAACAGGGGTTTAGTCATTAGTAAAGCATGTTGAGCATTTTGGGAATGAAAAAGAACTCAGTTCAGTTAAACTTCTGAATTGTTTAATAGAACCACTTGTGTCTCTAAAACTGTACATCTGCCTATGGACCTTGCTATATGAAGGCCAACACACTTTCACTAAGTTTTTAGAGCAAATTGCATCCCATCTCACATGTTGGGAATTTTGCTTGGCTCAAATTAAAACAGAATTTGTGCCTCATACACAAAAGCACCACAAGGCTCCTTCCACGATGCTGGAGCACAGTGTCTCACTCGTAAGGAGCACAAAATGTCCAGCAGCATCCACTTATTTTTTTTCAAAGACCATTTAATGTATTTACTTAACTTAATACTTTACAAAATGTCACATTTCCCCCTTAGATTATTTAGCTAAATTCCAGGCTACAGAAACAGTCTTGTCAGATAGACAAAAGGAACCCTTTTGCATGACTGAAGGACCTGCATAACAGCATCATCTTTTACTCAAAGAGAAAATCCCAAACAATATAATTGGCATTCATGTACAAAATGCTTAAATGCTGTGAAGTTCTGTCTGGCTTCAGAACAGCTGAACAATATCTGAACTATCTACTCTTTGTCCCAATTTGTATATTTTAAAAGTCATTAAATTCTTGAACGAATCATTAGGAAAACAATTCAAATTCTGTTAAACTGATAGTAATTTTGCCTCATAGGATTGATGTGAACTTAATGTTTGCAAACAGCCAAATTCTTCTAAGATTTACTCTCCATGGAGTTCAGTATCAGACAGGGAAGAATTACTAAATCAGGATATACTTCAAGTACAGGTTTTGGCCCAAGACTATTTTTGGTCTTCCTCAGCTGCTTGTTTTGACAGCATCTAATCCCCCTCACACACCCACCAGCAGCCATACAATCCATCCATTTACACTTTCAAAGCAAATTGAAAATGAAACATTTTCAAATAATTACTCGCGGATGTCTGTACTACAAATCCAAAAAGTAACTGCAATTCAGCTGTGATACTTCGTAGGGAGAAGGGAAGGGGAGAAAAACCTTACAGAATTCCATTCAAAATGTTACTTTCTCCTATACTAATGTTCTCACCATCACTCTAAAAAATTCCAAGTAAAGAATACAAATTAAACCTAACTCCCAAAAAGCCTATCTACTCTATTTTACACATTCCCCATCGGAAACACAACACTGTTTCCACATTGAGAAGACTTTTCATTGAGTGAGTTATTACAGACCCTGGTGAAAGAACAGTAACTGAGAAGGTCTTCTGCAGGGGCACAAGGCAGAGTGTGAAGGGGGAAGGTGGGTGAAGGGGGGGGGGGAAATAGTCAAGGCTGGAACTGAAACAGTTCACCTTTGTCTGGAGAGCAGGATCACCCCCTCCAGGTTGAACACGATGTTGAAAGAGCATGCTGCTGTGGCATGCAGTATGTTCCTGCACTCACACGGGAGAGGAACCTGGCCCACAGATGGCCTGTTCTCAGCTTTGTCAGCCACAAACAGACCTTTGAACTTTCTATTTATATAACAGTTTAGTGAGTTTAAGCCTCTTCCTGTATAACTGGCAGTTTGCTGGTTTTGCTGTAATTAGGCTACTTGTGATACACAATATACAAAAAGGAAAAAAAAACCGAAAAGGCTTGTTTCTCTGCAGTGAGAAGTCTTCCTCATCACAGCCACACAGTTAGGATGACACTCTTACCTGCTCATTTTATTTCCCTGTGCCAGGTTTTAATTAACATACCTCAGTGCGCATTCTTCCACTAAGTATTTTCTCAACTTCCACTTTTTTAAAGATTAGAGGACTTAAAAATATTAATACCAATGACAACAACAAATCTCTCTGCCTTTGTTTGTGCTAGTGAGGAGGTGTATATATATTCTGGGGTGGTCAGGTCTTTGTTGGGTTTTGTTGTTTCCCAGCTGCTGATTAATGACACCACCTTACTCTGTAAGCAGGTTCAAATCCAGCCACATGGTCCCAGGACACAGCAAGATTTCATTTACTTGGTTACCACAGACAAGCATGCAAAGTGATTTAAAAGATGAAATTTGATTTTTAACAGCAAGTGGTCCCCTTGGTACACACAAGCATTCAAGCTTTTCATTATATCCATCTCCCTTCCTTTCACCCTCATAGAATAGCTCATATTAAATGCAAGCCCAGGTAAACATTTCTTATTCATCCAAGAATCATAGCAGACTTCAACTTTGGCCCTTTCATCTCATCCTGAGTTTACATTCATTTAAATTGTTTTGGGTATTTTTCAGTTTTTCAAGTCTGGCAAAACATCCAGGAGGATATTTGTGGCCTTATTTTACACATTTTACCCAAGTGTTAACAAAATCCCCCACACCAACTCTGGGCTACCCTCCCGACCACTTTCTTGATGAAGGTCCAATGAAACACCCCATTATTTACTACTGTGATCTCTCTTAACATGGGAAACTAAAGGGCTGATTGTGCAGTTGGTATCAGGACAAATCTCCCGCTAATCATCTCAAATGCCAGGTGAGAATTTCAGCACACACGTAGTGGCACCACACACTGTAACAATTACAGCTCTTGACAAAATACATTACAAGGAATGACACAAAAATGTACCACCATTGGAGGTGGGGGGGAAATTAAGCTCAAAACTTTTGGGAAGTCATTTCCTGGTATAAAGGCAAAGCAGAATAACTTTACCTTTATATCTTTTCATCAGATTAAGAAAAAATTTCTGCTCAAGCTATAAATATTTTTTTAATACATTTCTCAGGCTAACGATGTTTCTGTTGTAGTTTGCATAAAGATAATACAAACACCCACACACCCAGTAGGCCTGAGCTTGTCTTCTTGGCGACTGCAGCACAGACTAGCAGAAGTTTTGGGTTTGCAAGGAATGCAGAAGAGGGTCCCTAATTGCCTTATAAATGCTTGTGAAACATGTTTTACAAAGGCCAGCTTACAGGCATAAGGAGAACAGCTTCAAAATAAGAATCTGCAATTCACATATCTTGTTACAGATACTTATTTGTAAATATTATCAAGTAACCACACTGTATTGATACACAGAATTAATAAATCTTGACGGGTGAGCATGTATGTTTCTGGGTGGGGAGGGATGATGTATGTGTAACAAATTATATATACACGTTTATGGATAGATGAGCTAAATTTTACTCTGTAAGCTACGCAACTACTCATCAGAGAAAAATATTTACATGTATTATAAAACACATGTCACATTTGTTTATACATGTAGATTATGTACCCATATATTATATACATGTGCACTTGCATACACTAATTGGATTATTAAAAGCTAAATCCAAACTGATCCCTGCAATAAGTAATTGCATGTGAACTCCTGTTCCTGCATAGAGTTTGTGCAGATATCGAACAACGTGAAACAGTCAAAGTGAAAATGTTCTTTCCTCATGGACCTTAAAAACAATACATTTTCACAGTATGAAAGCAAGAAAATGGAATTTCTAGACCAAGTGGCAAGATGCTCATATTTTATGGAAAAAGAGAAGCACAAGAGTTCCCTTCTTTCTGATGTACCTCTCTAAATCCACATGAAATCATAGCCAAATGAAAGTAAGTTATTAAGCAAACACTAAAACTCAATACCTATAATGTACTTAGTATTTGAACTACACCCACATATTGGGTTGTAACAGCTACTATTAAATTAATTATGTTACCCACATTATAAATTAGGCAAATTGTATGCAAATATTATTTGAGTGGTAATATGGTGGTTATCAGTTGTCTGCAACATAAATTAGAGTAGCAGAGTAAAGATAGTGTGGCAGAAGCATAATATTTAATTGAGTACTAATTTTATTGTGATTATTACTTTTAAATAACAACAGCAAGATCATTAAAAGATGTGATACAATGGTTTATGCAGAGCAGATAAAACACGCACATGATCCAAAACGCCTGCTAACAGATTAATATTGATACAGTGTAATTTACGGTTGCAAGGATTTACTCCAAATTGCAGTAAAACGAAACGTGACAGGTATTTGGTTCTGATTACCATGGATTTGCAAGTATTGCTGTTAGACTATGTTTGGCAAAATGATAGTTATTAACTAGATATATTATCTTTTTCCTAGATGTACCTTTCTATTATCAACAAAGTAAAGTAAACCCTCTGCAAAACACGAGGTCCAAATGCACACACATACACACAATCTGTGTGACATTTAGGGATTAGGATCACAAAATACAATATTTTAGACTCTTTCTTGGCAAACTGCACTCCAGCCTAAGATCATTTAACAAAGCAGTACCCAACCCCTGAATTTCACCATGCACAGTTAAAGAATTATAAATATATTCGCTAAATTGAAGAGTAAAGAAAGAACCAATAAAACCAGACAAAGAATAAGCATAATCTCATTAACAAGCCAGGGAAGTGACTAAATACCTACCCAAATTCTAACTTTCCCAGCTACTTGTCACCCATCAAAGATTCCTTAACATTCATTTGGATAACAAGTTGACAATACACTTAAAGAGATGCACCGACCTTTCTAAGTGTGTATCTATTTGCACAGCAATATAAACCTAAAATTCCACTCTTAAGGGGGGGACAAAA
>VXAU01001361.1:453262-601862 GCA_013399695.1 Formicarius rufipectus
AAAAATTAAAAAAAAAAAAAGAAAAACACAAAGCAAACAAACAAAAACCCACACAGGCAGCTATCATTTTACTGCCAAAGCCAACTCCTGCGAGTGGACAAACCTGCCTGCGCAGACGTGCCAGCAGTCGGGGGCTGCCTCGGTGGGAGATGCAGCATGGCAGGACATAGCAGAGCCGGGCCCGGGCGACCGCAGGGGCTGGATGAGAAGGGCCCTCCCGAGCCTCCCGGGGTCGCGATCCAGGGGAGCAGCTCGCTCCCCAGCTGGGGTGGCCACCCTTGCTGCTGCCTGCCTGCTTTGTGAGTGATGGGCAGTGGCACAGCTCACCTGCGGGCATCAGGCAGGACAGGGGCATCCCAGAGCCTCCTGCAGCGACCACCCCACTCCCCAGAGATCCCAAAGAGAAGTCAAGCATGAGTACCGGGCTGTCTAACACACAGGGAAGAGGGGCCCAGTACTCCCTCCCAACCCTATATCAAATTATTTTCTGCCCAAGTTCACATATCCTGCCTGCATGCTTTTGTGTGCAACTACGTTCAAAACAGTCGCCAATGTCATGATTTTTCATGTCCATGTCACATTTATATATAAATATACCCGCTGAGCAAACCAATACATACATTGGTACTGCAAAGACAAGACCAAAGCTATGTTCATTTTCACTCCAGGGTTCTGCAGAACCAGTCACACCCTGAACTTCCCTGCATGCCAGTGAGTCTCAGCCATTTGGTGTTGGTGAAGTTTGAAATGACCTGTGCTTTGATGGGCTCCCACCTCCACAGCCATGCCCTGGTCCCAGGAAGCTTATGCAGCTGGTCACAGCAGCCAGCTCAGCCGCCACAGACAAGGCTCCAGTGAGCCCTCTAACAGAAGAATCTTTATGGGCTTCCTGAGAATTAAGAGACAAACCTAAGATTATAAATTAGATCAGTGGCAGAGCAGCTAATGTAATCCACAATTTTTGCCTTCCTAAGGAGTACACAATAGTTTTATAAGTGCTATTGGGTTAAAAATATTGCTGAGGAAAAGCAGTGGCACTGTTACCTGTCGAAGTCAAATGTAACAGACTTCATCACAACTTGGGCTTCACTGCAAGATTCTCATTTGCATCATGTGCCTTGTGGGCCCCCAAAAGAGAGGGAGCTCGGGCAAGGCTGGGTTGTTGACAGTCCATGCTTGCACCCAGCAAACCCCAAAGCAGCACTCCTCTCCCTGCCACAGGCAGGCAGGCATACACAGTATTTCCTTAGTAGCATATCAAAGAGACTTCAACACACTACTTTGGGCCTTGAACTGTAAAACATCATGAACTGGGACCCTCTCTTCTGTGCTTCTTATTTTAGCATCATCATTGATTTTAAAGGCCCCATTCAAAATCATAATTTGTGGCCAATCCTTTGGACATACATGGGAAGTGGAGTCACATTTTCAGAACATTTTTCCAGAAACAAGTAGAAAGGGGGTCTTTTTAAAAAAAAAACAAAAACACAACAACAACAAAAACCCAAAAAAAAAAAAAAAAAAACAAAAAACCCCCAGATATTAATATAAGTGAAAGCCTAGTCCATCACCTAATCACTTGCATTCCATAATTTACCTGTGTTCAGTGTCTTCAGTGCCTTGAGCTTGAACCATTAAATTCAAACAACTTACTAAAAGCACTGGGACTTGCAGGAGGTGGCAGTTCTGCTCCCTGTTTCCACAGAGGTGGCTGCCAGCCAGCAGCTCCTGCATCAAAGTGGTCTGCAACAGCCCTTGCTCTACCCAGCAGAAAGGAAAACCACTTCCCAGCTATAAGTGCCTTCACTTTCTTAAAGCAAACCCTTTTCAATTCTTCAGAAACTAGCAAAAGTGATCCTGAAAAGGCTTTCAGAATCCTTTCCAGCAAAGGGGTTGGAGATCCTGCAGGAGCAAGCAAACCTGCTGTCCCCATGAAGGGCAAGAGCAGAGGTAATCCCCCTTCCCAGAATTTTCATGTTAGGCCCTGGGAGCTCTCCAAACACCTTGCATCCTTGGCTGCGTGAGAAAGTTTGTGCACAAAAAACAGCTTTTTGCATTCAGGTTTCAAATCCCCAAGGATGCACTGCAGTAATCACCCAGCCCAGGCTCCACTGGGACCCCATGCTGGACACACATCACAGGGGCTGGTGGGACAGTGCCTTCCCCAGGGACACAGCACACCCACGCTTGGCCACACATGACCTCAACACACACCAGCAGAGCACAAGCTGGCCCTGCTCACTGCCTGCTCACCAAGACTGGGACTGCAGGAGCAAAGGGCTGTGGGAAGCATGTCAGGGTGTACCTGCTGGCAGTAGGGATCCTGCACCCTCTGCAAACCTCAGTGTTGTCAGGGTGTACCTGCTGGCAGCAGGGATCCTGCACCCTTTGCAAAGCACCAGCTCAGGGGCAAGTGCAAGCATGAAGTTGTCCCAGCTCGAGCTCTACATAGCAAAGGGTTCATTTACCTGAACTGCCAAGAATAGAAAATTCAACTGCCCTCGGTGTGACCTCTTTTACAGTTATAGTGGAAAATACAACTGTGGTTCCCAGCACCTGCAACAGCTCAGAGCAGGGATAATAAGATCAGCAAGGGCCCCTGGCCCTGTTCGCTGCCGCCCAGCCCCGCATCCTGCTACAAAGGAGAATGCTGGCTCAGCACGGGTCAGGCTCCGGTTTTGCCGACGAGGCTGCAAGCCCTGCTGCCGTTTCACCCGCCCCTGCCCTGCGCCAGCCAGCCCTTCCCTGCCCATCCTGCTCTACCAGCCCAGAGCCGGCTTTCCGGCAAGATGCCGCTGGTGGGTGGCTTTGGCAGCTGTCTCCATTTAAGGTTCGAGGAGGAGGAGGCCTGCCAGAGCGTCCCTCTGATGAAAACAAAAATGCCTGGACCCCTCTGGTGGCTGCTGCTGCCGTGGTTGAGACTGGGCAGCCATGGGTGACCTCAAGAGCTGAAAGCGCTGTTCAACCATGAGAGCTGCTGAGGTTACACCAAAACGATCAAACTTCCCACCTGCTCCATCAGGTCAAGCAGCAAACAATGGAGAACAGTCTGAAGCAGGGAAAGGGCATCCCAGCCTCATCCTTTCTCTTTCAAACCTACCTATCCAATGATAATCTTATTACCCAAAGACTTTGTATTATATGCACTTTTTATGCAAGGAAACATTCAAAGGCAATGAAGAAGATGTGAGTAGTAATGAGGGCCTGTTTGGTGCTCTGTTCCAAAGGCAGAGCTCAGCAGCCCCAGTGTCCCTGCTCCTGAAGGAGAGTCAAGACTGTGCCCATGGTGGATTGGGCGAGACAGACTGAGGCCAGCAGTCCACAGCCACAGAGGAAAAGGTAACTGAACTGCAAACCTTGTGAGACAACATGGAAACCTTTTCTGCTGAGAATACTCCATTTGATCCAAAGAAAACTCTATTTCCCCACAAAACAAGAATAATGAAATCACAGTTTTCTATCCAGAAAATGTTAATGGAAAATTTGTGTCTAGCTATGAATACAGATTGGAGATATTTGGATTTCTGAGGAAAGGAAGGTCAAGTCATTTTCACAGTGTGAAAAATGAAGCTAACAGAGTTCATATTTCTCTGTGAAGCAATGATTGATTTTTCTTTCTGTGCCTCATTCATACTGCACTAAACATGTATAGAGAACAAACTTACACCTTAGATAAAGCACAGATTACATTAATACATTGAAAATTAAGTTAATATTAACATCTGTTTGAAGGTATGCACAAGAACATTTAGCCCAGCTCTGTGAGAACAGGCAGTTGGCAGGAGTGCATAAATCTTATGCATCCTAAAGCTGCTATATCACCAAAAAAATCACTACTGAAATGTGCATAAATAAAGTAGGAACCCATCAGGTGCTGCCTCCATGACTAAATTTCCTCTTTAGAAGTACAGAAGTATTTTAGTTTCTGAAAGTATGTTGGCACTCATTTTCAAGTGGGTATATATAGACAATCTTTATTTTCCTGTCATCTTAATTGTAATTATCAACTCTGTGCTGCCTGGGTGATTTATTTAACTGTGCAGAACTATTCTTATTAGCATTATTACTCCTATTTTATGAAACAAGAATAATTTAATACAATAATCACTTCTGAGAATATATTGATAAAGCGTTCTTACTGAGAGAAGGGGGAATGTTTTCACATCCTGCTGAATAATCCTTCCTTCAGTTTCTTCTGACTCCTTTAAGGAAACATGGTATTTTGGTCTTTTTATTATATTAGAGTTCACAATGGCAAGCTCTTATGTATATGTTAGGACATGTCCAGAGCTACCTGCCAGGATACACTGAGTTTCATCATCCTCCGTAACCTGTAAGTGTACAGTGGATGTTTTAAGGTCCCACTATAGTCGGGTGTGAATTAATCATAGGAGTTTTCAGCTCCCTCTTTTGGTACCTCTCCATATGGTGGCCACGTGTCAGCAAAAGCCCCAGAAACACCATTCAGGTGGTGAGAAAGTCCTCCCTGACACATGTTGCAAAACAAAGCTTTCAAAAGATACACATTGATATCCCAGCAGTCATGGTACAAGTGTTGTGGTGCTTAGACTGCGACACTGCATGACCCTGGATGACCGAGGCACAGCTCCACCTGATGTTTGGCCACTGTCAGAAAAACCCAGAGGGGAAAAAGGCAAAAAAAATTACATTCCTATTTATTACTGTCACTCTGCACATTGGCCAGGCAGCTCTTAAAACACTGTCAGGATAGTCTAAACTTTCCAAACTAGGCAAGACAGAGACTGTAGTCAAAAACTATGAGAAAGTATTTTAAGAAACGAATAACCAGAAAGATCTACTGGAAAACAGATGCAAATCAGTTGTGGTAAGCAAGAGGGAGGATCACAGAACTACAAATTTGGAGGGTACTAGTGATCAAAAATACAAAGGCTTTATGAAAAAAATCAAAACCAATTTGACTTTCAAGTAGACATTTCATTAACTAATTAGAAACATCACAGTATGATCTTTCTCTGATACCCAGCCCCCTTCTTCTTTTCCTGTTTTTATGACCAAAAGTTTGTTTTTCAGAATTTAAAACAGCTATCTATCTTCTTCTAAGATTTAAGGAACAAAATTTTACTTCACACTTGGTAAGTGATTGTAAATGATGGGTCAAAGTGAGCAGCTGTGGAGAAGGCCATCTGTTGCAATCCCTTCCTTTAACCAAACCAATTTCTTACAGCCTTAGCATGGCTCTCACCATCTCCTAGCCTGGCACACAGAAGCAATCCCTGGAGTAGCTTTTTAACCAATTGCATGACCATATGTTCCTTAGGAGTCGAACCAAAGACAACACACAGCATAAAACAAAACTACCATACCAACTTAGAAACACAAACACATCCAGAAAACTGAAGTGCAAAAGCACAGGAAAAGGGCTTTTCACATCAACTTTCTTTCTTTCTGCCATGTTGCCTTCAAAAGACAGAAGCACTTTAGAGCAATGATGTCTATATATAAGCTGCTGAAGTACTGTCTTGTCTTCAGTGATTTTTATGATGATATTCTCTAATGCACTTTGCAGAAACATAAGCTTAGGCAAAGCTTCCTCTTTTTGAAGGAAACAAAAAATAAAATATATGGCACATAGCATTAACACAGAGGTGGAATATCAGAGAAGAACTGATCTCATTTCCTTTCTCTTCCTGCCACCTTTCTTGTTATTCTGTTTGCCCTCTTCAACCTCAATTGTCTGGACACCCTATGTTAGGAAAATAGGACTCACCTGTCTTCTACTAATATTAGAACATGGTATCTCTAACAAATATGTTCCGAGCAGATCCTATAGCCTCCTCAGAATTAACTATGAGGAACCAACATAATTCAAGCAACAGTTTGGGTATTCGTTTATATGTTCAATACCAAACAAAGGAATTTGGTCATAAATTCAAAGCATTATGAAGGGCAAATGATATCCACGTATGTGAAATATTCCATGTGTACAGCGAAGAGGTCAGAAGAAATTGAAATTCACTTAAGGAGATACCTTCCCCCAAGAAGTAGTTGATAAATACTTACAAAATTACTCTCTTCTGATTAAAAAACCATAAATTATGTCAACATTATGTTTTCACAAATACATCCCCCCTCCAATGCACCTGTCCTTTTTGTTCACAAATTTGTTCAATTTCACAATATTTTGGAGCATTTCACAGGTGCACAGGAGGGCCAATGGACAAGTCAGGTGGGCTTCTTCCTGGCTGTTGCAAGAAAAACAAGTGTCTGCTTTCCATGGGCAGACACAACCAGTCATTTGGGCAATTAACAAGTCCTATAGACATATTACATCCTAGTTTGCTCTGATGTGACAAATGCTATGGTATAGAATATAATGTAGGGATCAGCCCACATACCCATTTGACAAGCACAGTGCTTTGCATGAACATTGATGTGTTTGGGTATTCTCATCTCTCCAGGTTTTTACAAGAAAAAAAAGCCAGTTCTGAGATAAGGAAAAGATATTCAGGCTACTTAGAAGACAACAGCAGAGAACTCCTTGTTTGAACAACTTTTGAGCCCTGAAAGACCTGGTGAGACTGATACTCCATACAGGAATAGCACTGGGATTGGAGCATCTGAGATGGTCCATCGAAGACCTCTGACAGGTCTTGGAAAGATTCTGCTGAGAACAGTGCAAGACCATTGCAGCAATTTCTTTTCATTCAAGAGATGAATGTCTGACATATTTATTTCATAAAGTGAAAACCAGTATCCCAAACAAATAGCTAGAATGAGCATTATTCAGCCTTTTTCCTGGCAACCAGTTTAAACGACCATGTCTTGCTTTTCTGGGAAACCTGCCAGGTGAGCTTTGAAAGGATTGCAGTGCTGACGGCAAAGTCTAGAGGGTTCATTCCATGCACTAACCAGAGGTCTGCTAAAATAATCAGGAGGAGGAGGCAAAGGCCTTCATCCTGCACAACAGAAGAGGGTTGGAGCATAATGGCATTGCCGGGGGGAAACTGAGAAGGCTATTAAGCTCACTGGGGCATGGACTGTTGTTTGCACAACTCTAGAGCTGAGGCACCCCAGAGGAAAGTCTTTAAAAGTGGTTAAATGACTTATGCTCTTAAAATCCGTTTCTAAAAGTGAGTAGTATAACTTCCTTTACTCCCAACATTGGGCCAGGGTGAAATTCTGCTCCCACTTGCCCTTATTTTTTTTTCCCCTCCTCCCTAATGAAAAATTTACCTGGTTCAGTTGTGATTTTACTATTAACAGTGACTGTACCTCAGGAGGTCATCTCAACAGCTAGAAGAGGCAGGTGACACCAAACGGTGTTTTACCATTTTGTGGTGTTCCCACATTTACTGAAAATTAAGTTTTGAGGAAAAAAGTTAATAGCCAAATAGAATTTTTAAATCAGAATTAATCCAAGCTACATAATGAAGAGCTGCCAAGTGAAAAATTTGCTACCGTGACTTACATATTGAACTGATTTAAATGACCTAATTTATGAAAATGCATTTTAGAATGTCATCCTGTCAATGTGGAAAACTAGTGCTGTAAGAGTCAGTAATCATCATACTTCTCATGTATTAATGTGAATTTTCCTATTATATAGTATAGATTATTAGCTGTTTCATCCCTAAGGAAAACACTGATATTGACAAAGGGAGAATTTAACTTTGACTGAAAAAGACACACTTGGCAAGGGGTTTAAAAGCAGAATAGTATTTATGTAAATATAATGAGAAGATTATGGCTGATCTTCTTGACATTATTCTTATGATGGAAACATTAGAAATTTATCTGGACTATACTAAAATAGCTAAATATTAAAAGGAAACCTTACAGCCAGCTATCCTGAGGAGACACTCAAAAAGCCTTCTGTCCACTCTTTGTACATTGTAGGTAACTAAAAACAAACAGGTAACAGTGCGAACCACCATAAGGAGCTGCTGATGGAAAAACTGACCTAAGTGATCGTGGACCCTTACATTGTTTGTTCACTCTCTTTGAGTTTTAAAGGTCCCAAAATAATAATTGAGGCCAATGATGTGTCTCTAACGCAACTGAAATATGGTACACTCAAATACTATATTTATGGGTTTTTATAAAACTAGAAGTACAATATTGCACAACTAAACCCAGTTACAAGACCAAGTCACCATGTCAGGGGTCATACTTGCAAATTAGTTTTAGGTACCTGCTAGTCATCAGGAAAAAAAAAAAGTCAAGAACAGAACAGCCACCTACAACCTAGGGATACTAAAAACATAGAACAACATCTATCACTCCAATTGCAACCTTAAAACTGCATGACAGATCAGTTGTTAGGAGAAATAAAAGTAAACCACAGATCAATGCAATCAAGAAACTGATTACTTGACTGAGGAAAAAAAATTAGTATCCTCTGCATAGAGAGACTTCATTTTGGATTACAGTGACAAATGCTTCCTGATCTTTCCAAGACCTGCACACATTTGCTGATGGTTCATTCAACAGGCCTCAGAAGAGGCAGAGATTTTCTTAAGTAGGTGCTTGAAATCACATTGACATTTTTAGAGGAAAATCAAAACAGTTCCTTTGGTTCTGGTTTGTGCTTTTAAGTTTCAAGTATAAACGTTTTAAAAATCAGTGCAGGAGCCATTGGGAAGGCTGCACACAAAGAAATGTGATACAGTAAGCAGATGCAAGTAACTAAACAAATTAAAGTATGCCTGGGTCAGAAAAACTTCTGTAGTTTTCTGCATGTTATTTAAACAATCTTTATTTTAGATATTTTCCCTGATAAAAGCACTTTATACCTTTCATATTTCCTGTAATAACAAAGTCACAAATTACTAAGTACTACTGCCCTTGTACAACAAGAAAGTCATTTTGGTGGTCTGCTCAGGCCTTCAATTTCTGAAATCCAGTTTTATCACATACATTTCCTGACAGCTGGGTTTCTTTTCCCTCTGTCAAAATACAGAATTATTTGAACAAGTTTTAGAAATAGTTATGTAAACCTGTACTTTGAGAGCAGTCACAGTATTAAATGATAGATACCCATTAGAGGAACAAGCTGGAGTCATTGAGCCTTTTATACAACATTTTTGTAAAATTTTAAACATCATTTTGAGAAGCGGAAAATGTACCAGTCCAGTGATATCTGTCATTACTCATTTTTCATATGCTCAACATGATTATTCATTACTCAAAGATGACATAGTTAAATGCTAAGCCTTGCTAAAATATTGATCATAATATGTAGGGGCATATAATTTATCTGAATCAAGTGAAATATGTTTTCCTCAGCAAGATGATGAAAGCTTGTCTCATTACAGCATTATTTCTACTGAAGTTTCCACCATTAGTTAGTTTAATGACTCTGTGAACATTTTAATTGAGAAGATCCCTGTGTCAGTTGCTCATTCAAGACACATGGATGGGTTTAGGTCTGGGAATGGGAGAAATGTGCAGTCAGCTGTGCTCAGTTCTAGAGCACAGGCAGAGAACCAGATATAACAAAATACCCAGATCAGGGGGGGCAGGAGAGGAAAAGGCAAAGTGTGTTACAAGGTAGGGGATGTGAAAGGACCTAACTTGGTGGTAAGAATACTCAGGTTGGCAATTAGATGTACAAATATGTGTTTACTTAAATCATACACACTTCCACTCCTTCCCACAAAAAAAAAAAAAATATCCACTGAGGCCAGTGGGAAACTACATGGACCTATGAGAGCCAAGCCTTATAAAAAAAAGTAAACATGGCTAGTACAAGCCTTGGTTTTACTCTGAAGATCTACTTTATGAAGGAGAATACACACTTGCATCATCCCCTAACTGCACACAAAAACTCACATGCATTCAAAGGAAAAAAAATATTTTAAAAGAGATTAAACACTATTTCCTATCAGCTGCATGTAGCTGGTCAACACCTCTATTCAAGTGGTGCTCTGCTGCCCTCCCTGTGCACATGAACTGGGTCTTAAGCAGCTCTACCATGAATTCCAGTATTGCTGTCAGCAGTGTGGCATCAAAGTGCCAACACCAAAGAAACTTGTGGATAATCTTGCCCTTGTTACTGATAAATTAAGGAAGATGTTGCTACTGTAGACTATGCTCCCTCTGTGTAAGTAGAAGTGGGGTCATTCCCACCTGTACATGCAGTTCTCTGAAAAAAGAGTAACCCTGGAGGAAAACAGACACAAGTCATGGTCTTACTTGATCAGAAACGTCTCTCACCATCCCCAGTATATTTTTATTTCTGCTCCCCAGCTACTGAAACAAAAACTAAGAAGAGCTTTAGTGATTTTCCTGAAATCACATACTTCAATGTGTTTCAGACCATCAGATGACCAGTCTAAAGTATTTCCTTAGTCCCCTTTCAGTTGCTGCCTATGTCAGAAAACCCCACAGGATTTATGCTTTGAATGTTCACAAGTTACTTCAGAACACACAAGGTACAAAAGCTGGGATCTTTGGGTGCAGACTGCCTTCTTCAATAATTTCCTTGGTTTAATTGAAGGATCTTTAACTTGGGACCATGTCTTTTTGTAGCTATCTACATTGTCCAGCAAAGCATCCTTGATCCTGGCTGGATTCTTGGAGAGCTGCAATTATTGAACATGAGAACTGGTGTCTTTTGTAGCTACTGATCCAGGGTACAGACAGTTAATTGAAAATGAGTGAGTTACTGAAGCATAACCAGTTACTGTCATGCACATGCATAACAAAAAAGGACCAAAAAAAGAGATACCTGGAAACACTATAAGGGACTCAAACATCTCATGTCATTTTGTACAATATGCACCAGAGAGAACATTCTCTTTCTGAGGGTTCTTCTGGAGCAGCCTCAGATATTATGTACTCAACTTACTTGAGTAGAGCTAAATATACATTTTGTCTTTAGCAAATGGTTACCCGGAGAAATGCAATGGGACTCACTGAGCAGGCCAGCTAGATTTGTATGAGGTTCTACAAGGCCAGGTGCCAGGTCCTGCACTCAGGTCACAACAACTACAGGCTGGGAGAAGGGTGGCTGGAAAGCTGCCCAGTGGAGAAGGACCTGTCAACAGTGGCTGAACATGAGCCAGCATGTGCCCAGGTGGCCAGGAGCATCCTGGTCTGTATCAGCAATAGTGTGGTCAGCAGGACCAGGGTAGTGACTGTCCTCCTGTACTGGGCACTGGTGAGGCCACACCTCAAGTCCTGTGGTCAATTCTGGCACCTTTAGGGCAATAAAGTCATTAAGCTGCTGAAGTGTTTCCAGAGAAGGGCAACTGAGCTGGGGAAGGGTCTGGAGCAGAAGTCTAATGAGCAACTAAGGGAGCTGGAGGTGTTTAGCCAGGAGAAAAGGAGGCTCAGGTGAGACCTTATTGCTAATTACCTGAAAGGAGGTTGTAGCCAGGTGGGGATCAGTCTCTTCTCCCAGGTAAGGAGCAATAGAGGGAGTGGGGCAGGCAGGAAAAGCCTGAGGTTGTGCCAGGGGAGGTTTGGAGGTTTGCCAGGGATATTAAAAATTTCTTCACCAAAAGGGCTGTCAAGCACTAAAAAAGACTTCCCAGGGAAGTGGTGGAGTCACTATCCCTGGAGGCATTTAGAAGATATGTAGATGTGGGGACATGGCTCAGTGGTGACTTGGCAGTGTTGGGTTAATAGTTGGACTCGATCCTAAAGGTCTTTTCCAACTCGAACAAGTCTGACTCAGCTCCCTGAAAGTGCATCCCACATTTATGAATAGAAATAGCAGAGAAAAGCACAGCAGTTTAAAAATGTCATTTCTACTGGCAAAAAATGAAAGAGGATGAATCTCTATTTCTCAGAATGCCATTTTATCAAATACATTCAAACCTGGAAAGCTTAAACCATGAAAAAAACTAAACCTAATAGGATTAATTATAAACAATCAAACATTTTACATAAAGAAAATGAAGTGTTTGACAAACACTTCATAAGCAAGATGATTTACATTATTTTCACTTTGTCATTATTGGAAATAAAAATATACAACCCTGGACTCATTTCTGACTTGTTCTACAGAATCTTTGCTGAACCTTTCTATAAAGTCATACACATGCAAGATCAAAACAGAGATGGTAAGTAGAATGTGCTTCATTATGGCAAGTACAGCTCATCTCCTCCTCCACAACACAATTTATTAGTATCTAATAGAATTGTAATGCTTCTCATTCTACACTTTTACAGCTGCATCAAAATATTAAAGTGTAAATTGCAATTAAACACACACAGTGCTCTTAGCATAATTTCCCTTGTATTAATACTTAGCAAACCAAGTTATTGGTGTAATATTACTCTTGATAGTGGTTGTCATAAAGGGATAAAGCCTCCAAATAGTAATAAAGTATATTTTACTGGAGAGAGAGCAACAGTACAAAAAAACCATTATGTTACTGGAGTTGTTAATTTCTGTGGAAGAGGGTGGTTAGAGAAAAGCTTTTGACTCATTAAATTATAGTTAGTAGCAGGTTAGTACACCAACTCACTTTAATCTCACCAAACAGGTAATTTACTTGCTTTCTGGATGCACCCATGTGCGAGGAAATGCTAGTGCACTCCAGGGATGATTCTAAGATTGATTGCTTGGCTCTAGTCACCAATAATGGTACAAATTCTGCTGAGCTCTATTTTAAATATGCCTAAAATATTTAAAGATTTTAGGGGGAAGAGGGAATGGAGGGACAATATTTCTTTCCTGTAACTTCAATTTATGGGTATGTGGCCTGCTTAACTGAAGAATTTTGAAACAGAAGAGCTAAACTACTACTTGCAAATGGCAATAGGTACATTGACTTGGGATAGAGCAGTTGCAGGTGTGATATGCTTATGTTATCCCTCAGGAAGCTCAGAAGTTATTTTTTATTTTCCAGCTGCTCCTTAGATCAGCAGTTGGCTGTTGCTTTTTGTGGTTTACAGTTCAGAACTGAGCTCTGCAAAAATACCCTCATGGAAAAAATTGAGAACTTCAGTATTTGCTAAAGGAAGGAAAAAACAAAGTGCCTGAATTATATGCCATTAAGCGGATATAACTTTGATAGAATTGCCTGGGCTGGAGAGTTCTATAAAAGCATCTGAAAGTAGAAATTAAATGTCAAGAATCACATTTTCCTGCTTCTTTTAGGAACTCACCAGGTAAACCAAACTATTGCATATTCTAAGTGCTGACCCATAGTGTAATCAGAAGCAGAGCTCCACTGTGGGTCAACATGTTTGATCAGGTTTGGCCTGTTTGCCCCGGGCTGGAAGCAATGAAGACTTGGCCATGCAGGCTGCAACCAAAAGCCCAAGTGAAGCTGTGCACTCTCCCCTGTAAATCATATCATGAACACAAAAGACCATTTTAGTAGGTTAACAAAAAGTCTCAAAGTGATGCTGAACAAGGTTTTGAAAGATTATCTTGACTTATTTCAGATAGGCTCGTGGTTATTTCTGTCAGTGGAGAGTTCTCTCCCTTCCAGAGAGTATTCCCTTTGCACCAAGATTAGAGTCCACTGGATGGGGAAGGTAGTAAATCTTTGAATGGAACCCCAGATTCTGGTCCATGCAGCTTTACACATTATGGAACAAAATACAAATGAAGCAAACCTTCCAAAACTGCTTGCTCCATTCCAACCTGTCATTGAGAATAGATTTTTTTTTTTTTAACAGCTTTGTCTTCTGTCTGTGACAATTACTGATGATAGATCCTCTCATCTGGGTAGGCTGAGCATGAGGAGTCTGCAACACAGCCCACAGAATCAGCACTGTGGTGTCTGGGATTTGCTATGTGAACTGCCAAAATAACTGCATCATTGCAATGTGTCACGTTTCCTATTTTTCCTTCTCTTGCCTTCTCCATCCCTTATGTTTTATCTCCCAAAAATTTAATCTCTGCTACTTAAGTCACCAGTTACCAGAACAGACCAAAGTACTTGAATATGATGAAAAGGCCATTAATTGCCACCAGCCTGACCTCTCATCACAGGCTGCCTCCCTCCTCACTTGGCATGGGGAGGGTGAGCTCCTCACTCTGTGCTGCTTCACCCAGTACAATAATCATTCCTGAGCAACAGCAATGGTGACATATTTTGCTTAGGAGGCTGTGAGAACCTGGTGAGCTACAGACTAACAATAAAAATGGTTAAGTATTCAAAGGCCTAACCCAAAGCTTGTTTCAATTCAGTAGATGTTTCAAATGTGGCCCCTAATATCTTGGAAAGACCTTGAGCACCCAGGACTATGGCAAGGTTTACTCATCTAAGTCTAGCTGAAAGTGAAATTCTCCATTCCTTCCTCTATTTCTCATGGTATATTTCCTAGCAGTATAATTTAGAGAAAAATGATCAAACTATCATTAAGAAATGTCAGTACTCTCACAGCCAAGCTTCTTTCAGACATACAAGAAGTGTGTGGAAGGCATAATAAAGTCATGATTAGAAGTGTCCTTTAAATTGCAGGAAAGGGAGACAGAGTAGATGTGCCATATTCCATCTCTGAACAGGCTCTTTGTGTGACTGTGAACAAGTACAGGACTAGCAAATGCCTGGGCATAACTAAATTCTTTCATGCCTTTAAAGATATTACTAGTCCTGCACTACCCAGCAATAGCAGTAATGTCATCATTTTCTCCCTGTACATCAGAAGCTACAGACAAACCCACCCAGAGAAGAACACTGTAGAAGGTGCTTCCCTGCTCAGCCCAGCACTGGGGCCAAGAAGGGGCAAAGCAGCTGCTGAACCACAGAGCCTGATGGGATCCTGGACATTAGCAATGGACACAATCACCTCGGTGTTAGATTTAGTTTTGCCCTGGGAAATGGAGAGCAGTGAGGAAGCGTCAAAGTACCTAGAAGAGTCACAGTACTAAAGAATGAGTTCTGCATGAGCATCACCAGCTCTCCTCAACCTCCTCCCAGCTTCTGCTAACAAGCCCATGCACACAAACTGAAGCAGACAGGACTCAAGAAGTGATCCTTTTGTCCTACAATAACGCTATTCTAATTAGCCATTTATCCTTGGCAGCTAGAGCTACATCTGAAAAGCAAAAGAGATTATTTCTTGCTTGCTCTTTTCCTACAAAGAAGTAACAGCATGGCCTCTGTAGAAAACACAATAAATGAATTTGGGTAACATCAGTTTTATGAAAGTGTTTAATAGTGAGTCCAAGAGAAAGAAATAAAAAAAAATATGCTAAGATAATCAAGCACATCTCTGTATGTAGCACTAGGTTTATGCTTCACATTTTGAAGGAAAAACCCACAAGACAACAGAAAAGGGTGAGCCCTCAGAGCATTATTCTAGGAAGTTATTCCTGGCTCACTTCCAGAAAGGATACTCCCAGGGTGGATATTTCTATTCTAGGACAAAAGTATCTCATTTTGGATTCCTTTAGCCTTTTTAGAAACAATAGCTTACCTATTATATTAGGCAGACTCTGCCAAATCCACTTCCCTGGGTAGACACCCCATTTATTGTAAGGAACTTATTCCTAGATTGAGGTAAAATGTTTTGTGACCAATGTAGACATGAATTAAAGGAAAATATGTGCGTGAAGTACTGAATATATATCTATCACATCAGAGATACTCTGGAGTTCTAGGTCTTAACTGCATCCCCAGCCTAGGACTACTGGATGGAGCAATGCAGGAGCTTCAGTTCACTTGTGACACCATCACCATGGACATGCCTCTATCACTGGCAATTCAAGCACAAAACAGGTACCCAGGAGTGCTCCTGATCCTCAGACACTGTAAAAGAGTGGGGTCAGTCCTATCAAAGGCTTCCCTGTAAGCCTGTTTCTCTCTCAAAACAAGCCCTTCAAATCCTAAATCCACTTGTGTCTAGGTTGCCAGATTTGAAGCAGATACTAGATTGTGTTACTTCCTGAGTTTGGACATAGTAAACAAACAAAAAAAACCCCAAAACTCACAAGCTAATACACATGGGAGCTGTGAGCTTTTCTTAAAGCTGAAATGATTCTTTCATGAAACAAAATATTGCTGTTAGCCCATTCCCACTGTAAATATAATCAGTGCCAAAAAGTACACTGGCTTTCCTAGCCCCATTGGGCCAGCTCAGTCATAAAATGGCAAAGAAGCCAGATGCCAGCTAAAACTGTGGAAAAGCCCAAGGTGAAGACTAGACTATGCTGTTCTACCTAGTGCAAAGAGTGAATAAAGGCACCCAAAAAAATCTGGTTTATAGGCAAGGTGACAGTATTTCTGAAATAAAAGATTTGGATATTTTCATAGTGAGTTTTTTTTAGGGTCATAAAAAAGACAAAATACCCATTTACAAAAGATGTGTGCTGGTGGTGTGATTGCCAGCTCGTAAGGCGACAGCAACACCCGCATATCACTTGCAGTGTAGGTTTATTTCCAGGCACTTGGAGTTCTGGAGGCATTTATCATACGCCACCAAACTAACGTTAACATCCACTTTGAGCAAAGGAACAGATTTAAATGTCTGTGCTGATCCAACTTTTTCTTTCCTCTGTTCAGCAGACAGAACACTTGTCCTGCTGGACTGTTTATTCCTGGCAAACATGGAACAAATACTTCTCAGCCTTGGAAATACTTCTCAGCAACTTGTAGTAATCAAGACAGAAAGATAAGAAAAAGAAGGAAATCAGGTCACTGAGGTGTCAGCAAAAAAGTTGCTGGGATGTCCTAAGAAATGAAGGAAAAAAAATTTAAAAAAATCAAGATTGTTCCAAGTTTTGTTATAGAAAAGACAAGCAGGAAGCATCTTCAGAGAACATAGGGATTACATTATAGCGCCATACCATTTCTTCCAGATGCTGATGGGATGGCAAATCCAATAGCTCATGACCAGAAATAAAGAACAATTATAGCTGGGCAATGGAAAATTGATGCCTATAAATGTGTAAATTCGTATGCTGATGCCTCCCAGCAAAGAACAGAAGCTGGACTGGTGGGTTTTCAATGTAAAGTTACAGCATCTGCTTAATTCTCCTTTTATTTAATGCCTCTGTCCTTTATGTGGCATTAACTTTAATGCAATATTGAAAGCTTTGTTTTTTTAATAGTGTAAGTGTAAACTTAATAGTTATATAACAATAATAACAATAAATAATGTACTAGAGTCACTGCAATAACTAATAATAGCATTAAGACACAGCCTACAATGCATCTAAAGTTCAGTACCTTAGAGAGTTAATTAAGTCCTAAGTTAATTGGCAATGATCTTATTTCTAGACAGGAAATGTAGCTGATTATCTTGTTTATGCTTAAACAAGTAGCTGAGGTCATAACAAGACTTTTTGGGGTATTATTGATTGATTTTTAATTTGTTAATTAATTTTGATTGACTTTCAAGTATCTTGCTTAATTCTTTGCTCTAAGGAGATGAAGCTACACACGTGGCTGGTGGCAATGTAAAGCCACAGTCACCATTTTCACTGTATGAAATGCATAGTCTTCATAACTCCTCTGCATTTGTAAGATCCTAGACTGTTAAAGAAAAAGCTTTTTCAACAAAGCACAAGTCAGCTTACTATTTTCATAACTTCATGCCTACCTTTACCTGTCATACAGTAGCATCAGAGATGCCAAATTGCATTTAACCATTCAGACAAGCACTACTATATAATCTTATGTGTTCCTGTTAATTGTACAAATATTACCATTCTGTTGATTCAGGAAATTATTACATTGAAAAATAATTAATGGATAAATGTATGAAAACCTAACTCTGGTAATGTTTTCCAGATTAGAATTATAGGGAAGAAAACAAGTCCTTTACAAGGCAGCTGAGTTTCATCACAGCCACATCCTGAAGCTTTTTTAATTGCAAGTAGCTTCTCCCCATACAGGCTTATCTAAAACCAACCCACCAGTTATTGCACAGACTTAAAAAAACTGAAGTGTTAAAATTCAGCTCGTGGGAAAGAATGAGCCCCAAAAGGATCTTTAGCGCACGGTATCTCCAGTGAAGAAAATATTTAGCTGCATAGTCACATAACAAGGGATAAAATTAACAGCTCATTTACCTTGCCTTCTGCCATTTTAGGCCAGAACACAGGTACAGAGCGGTAAAACGTCAGTGGTGAGTGACAGTGCCAGGGCAGGCATCTGCCTAGTCAGAGTGGGGTGAATTGGGTAGTGGTGCTTCTGCTGCCTCAAATTCCTCTGCCCCTGCAGGAGAGCCCTCACCAGCACTTCTAATGCACCTCCTGCCAGCAGTGCACCCCAAGGGATGGGTGACACAAATGGACTTTGTTTCATTTACAGGCTGATTCGGGTAAGGTAGATGGCCTCCCTGTGCAAAGCACATTAACCCAGAGGTTACAAATGGTCACAAATGATAAGCAGGAAATTCATATCTGACAGTATAAAATCAGAGGGGACAAATCAGTTCCAGGAGGACAAGAGTTTGAACTCAGAAAAAGTAACAAGACTTTTTGTAAAAACCAGAAGTGCCAATTGAAATAAAACTTCATAAAAGGCCAAAGAAGTACAGACATGACCATATTTTGAACCACTGCCATCCACGCAACAAACAGCAAATGATACAACATTGAGACTACTTTTCAGCTGTAGACACAGACCAGTCCCTCGGTGATACAAATACTTTCCTTCCTTATCCTCATCCCCTCTACAAGTTGAGTCCCTTTTTTTCCCTCAAAAAAAACAAACCAAAAAAAAACCAACAAAAAACAAACAAACAAAAAACAAACAAACAAACAAAACCCAAAAAAACCCAAAAAAACCCAAAACACACCATAGTTTGGGAATTGACAAACTGGGATTTTTTTTTTCCCCCCATTTGTTATTGGGTCTGTCCTCACTTAGAATATTGTGGTAATTTAGAATTTATTCTTTACATTGTCACAGAACCCTTCTACTTGATTATGTTTTATTCCATTGCTAAAGAGTTTTCTATTTCCTTCAAGTCCCACTTCAGTATCCCTTAAGTACTACTATTTCACACTATTCTGATTTTGGGCCATACAATTCAGAGCACAGTATTCATTTTCAGTTTTATCATATATTCAGTGTTGAACACTGTACCAAGTACTCTTTCCTGTCTCCCTTTGTAGTGCATCAATACTTCCCCAGCATCATCAGTTCTCTCCAATAATGGAAGGTAGACGTTATCCTTTGGCTAAACTCTTCCCTTGTAAGAATGAAATTGGGCTGATTTACCACACTTCCTTCACTTATGTCTCCTCCTACAGGGTTAGCACTAATTTCCTGGATCAAACTTCTCCCAACTTGCAGCACTTTGGAAGCAGCCACCCCACAGCTGAGGGTGGGCATTTATTCACATATGCTGAGATTTAGTCCAGGGCCACATTTGCATTACAGGTAGTTTTACCTCCTGAGAATCATAGGACCAGTTCTAGTTTGAAACATGCGTTTTATTGTTATCCTATCTGTAAAAAAAGTCCATCCATTTAGGAAACTAAGCCAGTATTATTGTGAGAGGTCTCAGGAATAGATGTGAGAATTTTATAAGGAAAAGCTTCCAGTTTGTGCTTCTTTTTTTGTCATTTTCCCCTACTCTTATGGTGTCCCAGTCACAATTGCATCCTTGAAGCTTAAGAATCTGCCCTGAACACTTACCCTTTCTTTCCACACCTGCAGCCTAATTTTTAAAGTACTTTGGGTGAGTTTTTGTTTCACTTGAGAGGAGAGTGCTTACTTGCTTATGATTTCAGACTTTGTGGAACAGACACCTTCCACCTAGCTATGTCCTCTCTACCCACCTAACACAGGGGAAATCCCCTACACCCAAATATCAAGCCTACACCTCTCATCAGGAATTTTGCTTTTTCTATAAAAAAAGCAAATGAGTCAGTTAAGAGCCAATGTTTTGGGGTAGACTAACTTTATTTTGTGCCAAGAAAAACCAACCTCCTTTTTCTAGGCTGGAAAATATAATCTTATAAAACTCTCATGATTTAAAAACCAAAATTATTCAGAGTAATCTAGAGTTACAATAATAAAATACACTTTGAAAAGTAGTAACTGTTAAGTCTTCACGCTGGATAAGACCTGGAACAGATAATGAGTGGTTATCAAGATTTTATTTTCATATGTAATGATATGAAAATTCAATATGTAAGATATTTAACTCCCTTTAAGCAGACTGAAATAACTCCTTAAGTAGAATGAGTAGAGAAAAATCCTTGAGAAATTTTTACCACAGGGGTAAAGCCTGACCTCGGGTGCACTTGCACCACGCAATGCACATCAAAGCAGAGGATCCCCGACTGGCACAGGGAAGCCAGATCCAGGGGGACCAGCCACGTGTGAGAGGTGTCTCATCAGTGCTCATTAAGGTTTACTGGCTGTGACAAAGCACTTTGCCCACACAGCCCCACGATGCTGGTGTTTTCACTGCTAGAACTGGAAGCAGGGTTTGGCCCCATGACTCCACACACCTTTGGACCAGGGTTAATGTAAGTTACTGCTGCTGCCCATATACTATGTTAAGGACTTATTGTCTTTCTGTATTCTTGAAGGCAGGGAGCCAGCACAAGGTGCTACTTCTGGAGAACAATGTAAAGCAGTGTGACAAAAGACACACTGTGCTGACAAACTCTTCTGGGCAGCTTTGCTCTCCATGCCAAGCCAGGACCTACACTGTTCTCTTTGGGACAGCCTGAGCAAAACAATGCCATAGAAGCTTTTGCTTTTATTACTTTGCGCTGAGTTTTATGTTCTACTTCAAAAAGCATCCAAGTTATGAGACCATTATGCCACCAACTTTTCTTTTTTCCTGGTCAATTCTCTTTGGAGACAAGACTGCCAGAAGCATTTCAGTAAAGATCCCTCTTCTTGCCTAGTCAATGTATGCTCAATTAAAAACATATTAATAGCCACAATACTCAACTGTGCTCATTTGCATAAAAGGAGGGCCAAATGATCATCTTCTGTGTCACCTTTTTTTGAACAGATATAAAATGCCTCGAGAGTACTATAAATATCTGGTTATTTCCTACAGAATAGTGCCTGCACTGATGCTGTTTCCAGTGCATTTCAGCTTCCTCCCATTTTTCTTGATTACAAATGGGACTTAAATTAAATTCTGGTGGAACATACAAGTCTTAACAAAACTAATACACTGCTCACAAACGCCATGCAGTTTATGCGTAGTGTCCTCTGGGTAATGGCCAAGACAAAATGCAGAGGTACAAATGCACAAGAAGTTAAAGCAGATTGGCCTAAATTTGAAACCTTTTTTTTTTTTTTTTGATTGTGTGGTTTTTATATCTGTGACCAGTCATTGATCTCTGTATAAAAATGTGGAGAAAAGGCAAGATTATCAGGGTCATCTTCATGAACTCAAAAATATACAGGCAAACTCCATCACATACAGTCTGTCCCCAGCAACCATCATTTTATGCACTGCAACAATCTCATTTTTATCAGCCATTTACTTGTGATGGGGGGCAGAAGCAGCACATGATCATTCTGCCAGAAATAAGTGTTACCCACAACACAAGGTGTGCAGAAGCACATCAGCTGCACGCAATTGTGTCATTAATCAACTTTGAACCAGGTTACATGTACCAAAATCTCCAACACCTGCACCTGTCCACAGGAGCCTTGGCAGTGCACCCCATGGCCCCGGGCTGAAGGTGTCTGCAGAGGCAGCTCCAGTCAAAGTGGATTTTTAAAGTGACTCAGGATCAAACTGGGCCATGTCCCAATTTAGTTCCCACTTAAAAGCCCATTTTCTCAGTCCAACCTGACTCCACAGTGCAAGGCAAGACAGAGCCTGAATGGACTAGAGCTGCTCTGGAGCACAAATGCCCCTAGTCCAGACACCAGGACCTCAGCACCAGCCATTTGCTCAGCCCCTGTTGCAACAGCTGTAAAGCTCCATGTGCCTTGTGTGTGGGCAGAGAGCAGCATGTGCATACAAGTATCCCTTTCTGTGCAGGGAAATATTTCTGAGTTTTAGGCTGGGAGTTGGAGTCTTTTAGCAAGTGAACTTTTTTTTAATTAGAAAGCTCTTTTTGCTGTGGTGTTCATTTTCCAGCCATTGTCTCAATGCTCTTTTCCCTTTCTCCAGCCATGTCTTAGCAAATTCTTCTCTCCCACCCCTTTGTTGGTTTTGGTTTGATATTTTGTTTGATTTCAGAAGCTTTTCCATTTAATTGAAGGTGTTTAGTTGCAAGGGTTTTTTAAGGGGACAGGGAGAGTGGGATGAAAGTTCAGTTTATGAGTTCCTGATCTTGTTATCAAACCCATTTTCCCTATTTAGTTTTCAGTTGTTACAGTCATATACAGCTGCCCTCCACAAATTAATATTACAATTGCTATGCTTCAATGCTTTGTATTTCCAGCTCCTTTAAACCCCTTACTTTAGAACACTTGTGGAAGAACATATTGAATAAATGAGTAACCACTTCATATTGCTCTTGTATTTATGAATAACTAGAGAAATTTCTTTTTTTCCTGACAGTGGATGAGAAATTAAATGTACTTTAAAGGCTTCTAAAGTGTATTTTTAGTTGCTACCAGATGAAATCAAAGAGACAAAATTACTTTTTCCTCCTTAAATATTTCATTGATTTTTCTTCGAACACCATTCTCCCTCCTGTCTCAGTCCAAGGTGTGTGTGATGATTCCTGGCTACACCGTAAGGCATTCATTACAGATCTAGGCCTGACCAGAGTATTTATGAAGACGGGTGTACAGAATATTAAATGCATTTTAGTGCACATATTCTACCTGTATAGACTAATGCCCAGGAACTTCACAACTGAAGAACTGAATTTGACCCTCTGCCTGAGGTGCCTGTCTACAAGAGTTGTGTCTGCTGTGCTATATTGCACCCATATTCCAGCTGCCCATGGCTTCACAC
This sequence comes from Formicarius rufipectus, assembly GCA_013399695.1. Classification (NCBI taxonomy): domain Eukaryota; kingdom Metazoa; phylum Chordata; class Aves; order Passeriformes; family Formicariidae; genus Formicarius; species Formicarius rufipectus. The sequence continues at coordinate 476,054 of VXAU01001361.1, forward strand.
ATCCCATGCACATTAAGTGTTGCAACCAGAAACAAAATTGAGAAAGGCATGTGGGACTGTGACTGAAGGGGGGCAGACAATGAAACTCATGTATTGCTGTGCTTGATTCCCCAAGCCTCATGCAGTAACACTCAGCCATAGGTGGTTGCATCACTACCTGGGGGAGAGGGAGGAACTGGGTCTGAACTCTTCCACTGTGTGGTCACACTGTTGGTCACAGCTTTTCAGACATGCAAGGCATAAACCTGGCCTGGTGGCTTTCAGTGCCTGCAAACCTGAAGTAAAATTCACCCAGAGCTACTGTGCTAGTTGTGTACTAATTGATGTGAGTTAAATCATCCCCCCAGATATTTTCTGAAGATAAAAAAATAAAGCCTTACAAGTTCTCATCACATAAAACCAAAATGAGCTTATACGTTCCTCAAAGCTGAGATCAAACTCTGTCCCCTAGACATGCCCAACAACCTGTCCAGTATTTTAGTGACAAAATTCCTTTAGTATTTCCAATGCAGAAACAGCAAAACAGGAGCATTAGCAATTAAAACCAGAAACTCCCTACTGCACAGAAAGACCACACACAACTACAGCAGCACCCATGTGATATGAATGCATGCTTTGGCTCTCATCAAAACCATGCACAGCCCTTGGCTGGCACTGCTGCCTTGGAAGCACTGGCTACTCCAGCAGCAAGGTCTGCACAGGGACCATCCTAACATCAGGGCAGGCCTGAAAAGAAAGATGCTTTGATTTCAGGAGCCCATTTCTTAATTCTTAGCAACTGGTGTAAATCAGGAATCCCATTCCAGTCACTCCAATGTAAAGCCACTTTAGAGGGCAAATCCAAGTCCATTCTTCCACCTTGCAGAAGCTTCTGGACTCTGTCCAGGATGGCCTGGTAGGCTTTTTGAAGCCTGGAGCTGGAACAAGGAGAAAGTTGCACTTTATACAGTACCACTGCTCATCTCTCTGCACCTGACTCCTCTGCACAGTGTCTGACAGAACACAGCCCTCAGGGAGGGACACAAGTACAGCACATTTCTTCTGCTTAGACTGAGTTTTGCAAATGCAGATAACTTAATATTTTATTAAAATGCATTTTAAATTACAATTGTAATTAAGCAAAGAGATTCTTCCTCCCATAATCACATGAATTGGCCCAAGCAATTTAGTGCTCCAATTTTTATATTCATAGAGCAAATATTAGACTGCCCAGTTACATTATTGAACAGTAGATAACAACCCTAGGTCACACTGTATGTTCTTTTGGAGAAGATATATAATATCAAAGATTAAAAGTAGTATTCTAAAATTACAGGCAGTTTTTGTATAATTTTTTTTTTTCCTGGCTTTGAATTGTAATTCTAACTGGAAAAAGTGCCAAATTATTTCTTAACATTTTCAAACCACTGCTTTCAGGACACTGCAACCCTGAGAGGAGACAGCCACACAACTTCAAAGTAGACACTTAATAATACAATAATAGTTATGTCAGACCCTTGTGAACCCATCCAAAACTAGAGGCATGGCACAAGACTGTGCATGAATGTTCTCTGCTAACTGAAAAAAAAAATGAAGCTAATATATATTTATTCACCATAAGTTAGGAAAACACATCATGCTCCCAGTCCTACTTCATGTCCCATCTCATGAGCAGTCTTTACAAACATCTACTCTGTGATAAACCATTTTTCTGAGGATCACAAAAACCCGCATTTTCCATATATACAAGGTGTCTGTATCAGTTCTGTGTTCATATTCAACTGGATGCTACCATACCACATTTTACAGGCATGCAGCTGCTTTTCTGTCTTTGGTGTTTAAAAAAAAAATTAAAATGAGACCTAACACTTTTAATTATATGTTTAATTCATGTTTTTGTGAGCTATTTCCTTCCAATCTTAATTTTGTCACACAACTAAAAGAATCTTTCCATTGCCAACCTCTTCTTTTAAATGGTAACTCAGTGTCTCAAAGAATGTGTGTTGCACAATTTGGTAAAGAATTTGATAGTGAAAGTCTCATTTGTGAGTAAAGTAGAAACGCCTAGTAACTGACACAAGCTGTGGCTGTAAAAATATTCAATGTTCAGAACAAAAACCTCTCCAAAAATCAAAGGAACAGTTTAAACACATTTCAAGGAACATGTGGTAAATAGAAAGTTTAAGGGACTAGTAGAGAACACATGGAGCAAAACGTGGTCCTTACTAATGGGATACCAGTAATTCTAACACTTTTGTAGTTGCATCTTTAAAATAATGCAGAAATGCCCCTCCAAAACCAAATGAAACATGAGTAAGCTATTTGAAGATGGTGGCAAAGAGGAACCCAGTTCTCAGGAGGAGCTCCTTATTTCTGCTCTCACTGGCACTCAGCACATTCACAGCATTGCTTTCCAAATCCTTCAGGGGCAGCTGAGTGTCATTCAGCCAAATGATGTTCCCATTAAGAAAGCAGCACATACCATGCTAATCCAATGTCTTTTCCTCTGCTGTCAGTTATTGTTTCTAATCACAGGATGAGGGCAAGCAGGATTTGTCCTGTCCTCAGGACAGTGTAATGGCTTACCATTACTGGTAATAACAAGACATGTGCTGTAAGCCAAGAGTCCTTGTTTTGCTACACCTGGTGTTCATGGCCCAAAAGGAGCATCCCTGTTAAATTTACTCACTGATCCTCTTGCTAACCTGGCCACCCTGCTTACAGTTTCCTGAGCATGTTGCACCCATACAGCCTCCCCTGGGTCAGTCTGTCACAGTGCAGCCTTCATCTGGGCTCAGCAGCAAACCCCATGCCCTGAGCTGAAACCAGCTTCCAGTCCATGATGGAGACAGAACTTTGAATTCTTTCCTGAGATATTTAAGGTTGTTTGAAACAGCTGGTTCTGCCTGGACACTACTACTCGCCTTCAGAAAAAGTATTTCCACATATGTTCTCATATAAGCAGATTCAAGAACCTTTGGATAGACAGGCTAAGAGTTTTTGCACACTTTTAAAAAGTGGCCTTAACATCTAAAACCCAGGCTGGCTGAGGAAAGTGCAGTTCTGCCCACAAATAGGCAGTGTCACAATGGTCACCACGCAGTTTGACTAAAAGCCCCATTAAAGCAACTGTGATCAAAAGCTGTACTCACAGCCTGGGTCTACCAGAAGTGTGTTGACCAGCAAAAGTTGATGACCATGCTTCTTCCCCATTCCTCCTTCGGTACACACCCTATCACCCATACTTCAGCCAGCAGATTTTGAGCCTGAATTTTTGGGTGTAAAATTATGAACTCATATTGCTCATTGTGCAGAACTGACAACACAGGCAACAACTGCAGCAGAAGCCCCACTCTGTCTTATAGCAAAGCTTGTGACAGGACAGGGACCTCCCTGCTGAGTATCACCTGGCCTTGGATGCTGGCAAGTATTGCCAAATACCAATTGCTATTTATCCACGTGGACACTCACAGAAGGTGTCACGAGCTTATTACCATCACTAACAGAAGGTATGAAAACATGACAGAACAGCTCGGACAGCCTGGTCCATCCCTTGTCTGATCCTTTCCTCTCTTTGAAGCAGGACAAGCAAGTTACTACCTGAGTAGCCATGTTTGCATTGTTTCAGATAACACCTTAGGTCATAATTTGAGAACACCCTCAAAAATCTATATCACAATCAAACAAACAAACAGAATCTTCATTTCACTCCAGATAATTGTGCAAAGATCTGCTGCATCAATAGTTTGTTTACTTACATGTTTAGTTCAGTCAAGCTCATGGCAAAACCAGGTCAAAACCTCAGTGGTCAGCGGGGGAGGTGCTGCAGAGCTTCTGTGTCCCCAGCAGTGACACATACAGAGGTTGGCAATCAACCCCTCACTGCAGCTGGTGACTGCAGGCACAAGAGGGTACATCGTGTACGCTGATAGACATCTTTAAATTTGGCGTTCTCACCTGGGTGGCTAAATTCAGAAAACCACTCCAGACCCCTCTTGAAGTCTGTTCTCAAGTGGGAGCCTAGTTAAATCACTTCAAGGGGAATTGAAATCAAAGATGGTTTCCTGCATCCAGCTGAAATGGACTGTTTAGTGATTGTAAAAATACAACCCTTCAAGTGGGCTCGGGGTTCTGTGGGGAGATAGAAAGGCTGGGAGCCATCTGCATGAAAGAGCATAAATAGTTTTGTGGGGGCAAAGACATTTTTCTCTTTTAACACAGCCACTAATGAAATAGCAAGAGTGGCTTACAAAGAAAACATGCAAACATTAGACTGCTGTGAATTATGCAGTTGGGTAAGAGATAAAATAATAATCAGCTCACCATCAAGACCAAATCCCCAAGCTGCTTGTAGGATCATGATCGGAGGGGTGTTGAGTCATCTCCTTTGCATACCTCTGCGGCAGCACAGCATTCTCAGCATTCCCAGAGCTGCAGACAGGGGCACACTGCGAGCGCAGCCCCGGCGGGGCGGGCAGGGGTGGCCTCCTCACCAGCCCACCACCACTCTGAAAGCACATTTTGAATGATCAACAGCTTCTCCCACTGCTGGCTGGCTCCCAGCCACCTCTTCTTCCTTTATCTTCTCCTCGGGAGGCACTTCCCTCCCTCCTACACACACCTGTGAGAGGTTGGGGCTCTCAGGCAGTGATGGGATGGTTCGTGGCCAGCTGGGCTTTAATTTGTGGGTATAGGGGGGCGTCATTAGCACGAGGAGCCCTCCCTGGCTGGGTGTATTTAAGGAGCTGTTGCAGCAGCTCTAGAGTGCCTGATAACCTCGTTGTCACCTCCCCAGGTGGATGTAGTAAAAGTGCTGCAATTTTCTTTGGAAGGGCAGGAACCTGCAAAATAATTAAATATGTCAAGTCAGTCTAGAGTGTGGAGACCCCAGGGTAATTTGCTTCCTTTTATAAACCTGAACGTGATTTGCTTAATTTCTTTCTAGATGAACCTGAACACTGCCTTTCAATTCTCATGGCCTCTTATTTATTATTTTTTAGACAGCTCATCCCTCCAGACACAAATCATAATTATCAGAGACTGGAGGGAAAGGGCCCAAATTCAAATGAATACATACACATGTGTGTGTGTGCATGTGTATATTAAATTGCTGCCTGTCAAAGGCAGTTTAATGAAGCTGGAGGGAAGCTTTTAAATAAAGTCATGGAGAATGTCAAGCAATGTGAAACAATGTAGTTAAACACCAAAAAGTCTGTTCTCCCTTTAGTTTGGCTCCTGATTTATGTCAAGTTGAAATAAATTATAATAACACAAGGTATTAGATTCTTTATGATATAAATAGGAAGTATGTGCATTAGAAGTCTTAAGACTGTAAAACACAGATGGAAGCACACCAGCCGTAAGTTCCAAACCACCTCATTTAAAACTCATGCAAAGCACACCAGAAAAAGAAAGCATGAAAAATAAAGACTGAAAACTCAGCGCTCTTCCCAAAAGCACAAATTTTCTCTCAGAACAATATTAGCACAAAATTGTTTGAAGGCAGAGACTGGCCAGTATACAAAACTGCCAAACTCATGCTTTATTTTCATCAGATCTTAAGCAAAGCCTCCTGCACATGTATTAGTTCTACAGTTGTGAAAAGGCACAACCCCAAGGACCCAGAAACACGCTGTAAAGGAATGTGAACCATCTCAGGACCGCAGTGCCCCCCCTGCTGCTGTGCTGGGCTGTGCGGCCAGGAGGGCTGTGCTACGTAGGAATAGCCTGGTGAGGGAGCACGGCTGGTCTGACACGGCTGGGTACATCTTGCACATGTTTTTTCACTGGCCCACATCGTGTGTGCACACACGCGGGTGCTGGGATTGCCCTGGGGGCAGAATGTCTGTCTCTGGCCGCATAGTTTGCTACCACCTCATCTTTGTCCTTGCTTTCTGGGATGCGAAATCTCTGTAAAAAACTTCTCTGAACGTACCTACCCAACATAACTTTCCAGGAAAGCAGCAATGCTGTGAATAATTCTGCCTTTACTCAACTTCTTTTGCAGAGAATAATTTTAAATGTGAATTTGACTATAGATAATAAAAACTTTAGAGAAAGGACATGAATAGTTTTGTACATACCAGTTCAACAAACTCCAGTATAACTCTAAGCCCTTTAAATGAGAAATCAGTTGTGACATTAATTATATGTCAAAATATCCAAGCTAATGAAGTAATGTTGATGCTATTTCAAGAACAAGTAGGAAGTGTAATTTAAGGAGAAGACCAGTGAAGAACAGAATATTTGAATATTTTCTTCTACAGGTGACTAAAGATCTAATTGCTGTTAGTAAAAGCAAACCCTTTGTGTTAGAAAGAGTGCTTACTTCAGTGGCTTCAGATTAAAATACTCTAGTTAGTCCTTTTTATATTCAGGGAAAAAACTAGCCCATAAATTCTTTAATACTTTCAGTGAAGATATTTTTGGAACGGCAATAAATTTCTCATTACATATAATACACTACCCTCTGATTATTTTTTTTTATTTTTACCTTAAAATTATGTCTAAATGGGACAGTCCAATTATGTCTGATTTAATGTTCTAATGTAATCCTGTGTGATTACAAGAAAGGTCTCGGGTTATTTAACAAGAGACGTTTTGGATTTATTACAAAAGTGATATTGGAAGTATAGGACCTGTGGGGAGCCAATTAAACTTTCCTGGACATCATCTGCTTGGCAGTGTCTTCCTGCCACCAATATGCCACCTTGCCTACAGTAAAAAAACAACTTGCTGTGCAGTGACTGGGAAAGCGGAGTTTAGTTCAGGGCTGTATCTTTTCTGAGAGTGGAAGAAGACTAAAGACAGATTTCAGTTGTTTTCCTTACTGACCCTGTGAAAATGACCACCCCATGGAAACAGCCTGTCCTCTCTGTCCATGGTATTCCAAAGGAGCAATGCCAGATAGAGACCGGCCCCGAGTAAATATGGAAGCAAATAAATCTTAAAAGCCATAGAAGTGAACTCAGTGTCTAGTCTGACACCTGAACCAGGTTTCCTCCCTTTTGCACAAAACTGATGTGAGAAACTGAAATTATGCCCCATCCATTGCACTGTTTCAGTGCATCTATGTAAGAATCCATTTTAAGGCAGGGCAGAATGCAGCCTGGAAAGTCATTGTGGCTGGTAGGGATGTGTGAAGAAGGTTGACCCTGTCTGGGTTGGGTAGAGAGCAACTAAGGAAGGCAATTAGAAAAGCTGAATTTTAATTGCAAAAGCAGATTTGTTCAGTGATGAACATGGAACTGTGTGATGACTGTTACAGAGTCATTTTCAGGAGCAAAACTTGCACTTGAAAATGGATTTATTAGAAATTTTATAGCTCAATTTCTCATCATGAGATATTGATTTTACAGCTAGATATAAATGAGTTAAAATAAAGGGGGGAAAATCCTAAGCTTTATTGTAGTGACCGAAGTGATGTCTGCTATAGAAGGCTTTTGCTCTTACAGGCAAGCTAGAATTGCTCAGTCCTGGCACAGGAGCCTTTGTGCAGCCAGGCCACACAAGGAAAGTTTCATATCACTCCGGTAAAGCCTCTTGCAGAAGTACAATGGGCTTCCTAGAAGTGCAATTTTAGCAGAATAATTCTGTTTATATAGCAGCTTTCACTGGTGCAATTATGATGACTGGATATTACACTCCTCTCGCTCTGCACCTGAGAGGATTCATTCTTGTGCCAACAAAACCTACAGACCAGGCCAGAAGCAAAAGTTGAGTTAATTAGAATACAGATGAGCTCTTTATGACTTACCTCTGTTTTGCCACCCTTATTACACAAGCAAAATGAAAGTCATCTCATTATGCTAAAACTGTACCAGCACTCAGCTTCCTGCTACTGGTTTCTAGCTGGAAACCAGCTCTGTTGATGGATGTAGGGAAGAATAGACATGCACAGGCAAGGACAGATCCAGGGAGTGGCCAATCATCACAATAAATATGATAATCTTTTGATCTCTTGCTGTATCCAAAAAATTTAAAACCTGCAACTGACAACAACAGTATCCCATGAAAATTCTCATTCTGCCCTGGTGTGCACTGCAACCATTTATATGTTCCCCTTAAGCCCTCAGAAATCTTATGCCCATGTTATTTCTTTATTGCTTGTTTGTTTTTCTCTCCTCTGCTGCAGATCAGCTCTGCTGGTCCCACAGTCTGGCTGTATCAGGTATAAAGCAGAGCACGCAGCACACTTTTTCAAGGCATTCAAGCATGGACTATTTTTCACTCTGGATTCCCTCTACCCTGTTTTGCTCCATAACTTTCCCCAGTGCAGTGATCAACCCATCCTCCAATCAGCTTTACAACCTCACCAACAATACTGCTCCATAGATCAGCCCAGGCTGCTGCAGGATCGTGATGGTTTTATACCTCCAGCCTGGCACTTCCCACTGCCCCTAACTACCCAACGAGTGGAAGTCCCAAGGTTGTTTGTAAGCTGGTGTATATAATACAGCCAACCCAGCCTGGGTTGTAAATTTGATGTATTTCATACTTAAGTAGGAGTGTCAACTGTTAAATCCATTCCTTGCTAAAAATAAAAGCTACATAATAAGCCTGATAGTGTAGATCACTTTAAACCAGATACTGTAATCCCCACTTGAGACAGATACATGACCTATTAAATTAAACATAGATTCCCTGAAATTGCATGCAGAACCTCTCTCAGATCAGACTGACTCCATTACTTTACCCTGTAAATAGAAATATTGAACTTCTGTATATATTCAGGCATGATGTATATAGTCATTTATCAGCCTTTGTATATGCATGCTGTATTAGCAAAGGGGTGTCTTGAAACAAAACCCATGTTGACAACATTTTCAAAGCAAAATACCTGATACAATATTTCTAAATACATGTTTAATTTTGTTAACAAAATAGGTCTTCATTTTCTGAGCAGGTGACATCTATGGCAGTAGGGGGAAAAAAGGCATCTATATTAAGGTACTGATAAATTATTTTGGGGACCCGTATTTGAAAACAGATCTTAACTGGGCAAAAAAACCCAGAGTTGACATCTCTGTAATGCCCTCATATTTGAATAATTTCTTTTTTTTTTTTTCCTCCTGGGAAAATGCATATTTCTGTACAATTTGCAGCTCAACAAACTCTGTTGTTGTATCTTACAACTTTCTAGCTGTCTTCACCTTGTTACTGAAGGATAGTTTTGGTGATCTATGTGACAGAAGCACTGAGAAGAGCACTCAGATGACACCTGGAAAGAACACAGCCTGTGACTGGTCTGGAGAGAGGTTTTGATCAGACCAAGACTTCAGCCATATCTTCCCTTGGTTCCTGAGATGGACAGAAGAATGAATTCATGTCTTCACATGGATTGCTGCAGAAGGGAAGAAACAGGTTATGCATATTTTATGCCTGTGTGACACCTACTTAGTCTGCTTTACCACTTACTGTGCATGGGCTGGACACTACATTATATCATTATGTACAGGGTTAAACCAGATTACTGCTGAGTACCCACACCCAGCATTTCACAGCTGCTCTCTTGCTTTGGCACACAATCAGGGCTTTCTTCCAACATAGCTCAGCAAAACTGCTACCTCCGTGTCTTGCAGCAACTCTCATTTATTTATTCAGATTTATCACCACACCTATCAAGCTCTTTGCTTTTACATGTTTTCTTTTTCCTTTTTTTTTTTTCTACCCAAAATTCACCACCTCAGCTGTTTTTCTGAGGGCTCACTACAAAACTCGTGCCTTTTCTACTCTTTTGGAGTGCAGGAGCAGCTCTGCTATTTCCACATGAAGGTCCAAATTGGAAATGTCATCTGGGATCAAAAGCATCTGAAACCTAACCAGCCAGCTGACCAAACAAATGAATAAACAAAAAACAAGGCAGGTTATGTGAGGCCACCATCCAGGTGGATGCGGCAAGTAACACTTGCACTTCTAGAATGAGGATAAATCAAGATGCTGCACTCTGTAGCAGTATTCCAGGGGTAGTTTTTTTCCCACACAATGAAATTAAGTTCTCTTGAGCAATTCCTGCAGCAGATGAGTCACTGTCTGTCTTGGATGGTTTATTCAGAATTATTTCTGTTCAGCAAGAACGGAAGAGAAATCTTATTCTCCACTGTCTGTGAACCCTCGTATTTGCCGGTACCATGCAGGTGCAACACAGCGTTTCATTCCGCAGTCCCACTCAAGGTACAGTCCAGTGTCTCTTGATGAGTCTGTAGTTTTCCAAACAGCATGTCCGTATTGGAAGCAAGGAGGTTGAATGTACTCTGGTTTTGTTTTGGGGCTTAGTTTTTACAGGAATATCTGATCCTGAGCTGTGTGTTGTGCATCAGGCACCGGCGCTACACAGGCAACAGCGACGGTTCCATGATTGGGAACGCCAGCTGATGGCACTGGGAAGTGTGATGCCTTTCTCAGAGGTCGCAGCTTTGGAGAGTAGCTGTGACTGGGAAGAGCTGAAGCCATTCTTCTCTGAGAAAGTGTGAAGCCAGCCTATATATTGGTGAAGCCACTTCAGGGATATGCTTCAGCAATAAGAGATGACAAGCTGTGAATTACAGTGCATTAATTCAAGCCTAACATATTGTCAAGTATGGGGGCAAAGGGCTAAGAGCCATCCATACAACTAGGTGTGAATTAATTCACACTAGTTCACACTCTGAAGTGTCTTATTGTGATAATAGATTTAATACTCCTAAAATATTATTTTAAAATATCTATATATTATTAATTAAAGTATAAGACTTATGCCTCCTGAACACTGAATTATATCTCGATGAAATCATTGCTCAAAATTCTTATTAACCCAGAAGGTCACTCAATTTCTCCTGCCCATTTCATAATAAATAGTATAAACTGTTCAGACCATTCCATCTCTTTGTTACACGAACTATCACCATCAAAAGGGAAATCCCTCTTCCTGTGTGTAAAATTAATGCTCAAGTATGTGGTTGGATAAGTGTTTCCTGCATGTAGATGTTCAGCCATATGTTTCTGGATTTCTCTTTGATAAGGAAGTGATGCCTACCACTGAATGATTATGTGCAAAACCTGTAGCAGGAGGAAAGGTGCCTGTACACAAGTGCTAATCAATGAACTTTGCTACCTATCAGCTCACAGTTCCAAAGTGCTTGCATTGAAAGGAAAGTCATTATGGCTGTGCCAATTAGTAACAAAAATACACTGGGCTTTTATCTCTTGCCAGTGGAGGTCAAGATACTCTAACTTTGACAGTGTCATTCAGAGAGTTGCTGAAAAACAGACTGGGTGGAGCCCAGCCCTGAGGAAAGTTTATTAAAGTTGATGGAACTGCCCAGAGTGGGTCAAACTCATTCACTTCTACCAGGAATGAGTTTTGTCCCTTGAGAAGAGTTAAATTTTAAATCCATTTCTGGTTTTTATTTTGTTTTGTTTTTAACTGAGTCTTGGCTTCTGAGCTGTTTGTAAGAGAAAATGATATAGTAAATTATGTAAGATAAATGATACAGTCTGGCAGTGTAAGAAATCTACTATTCGTAACTAATTCTAATTTTTTAAGCTACTGTATGTCATAGCCAAAGCAGCACATGCTATCACTGAGCTGTCTTTCTGATTTACTACTTGTGTTAGTGTTTCATCTGTGGTTTGTTTAAAATGTTTGGGGGGCTTGAGTCTATGGTGCCGTGCTGAGGTTGTGAGCTGCATGTAAAAGGCTGAAAATGCCCTTCTGCATCTGAGCGGGTGAGCAGAGAGGTCTGCTGTGGAGGCAAATTGAACTAAATGACCAACAGTCATTTAAATATTTTGTATCAAAGAGAGCTCTATCAAGATGTGACACTGCAAGACCTTGGCATGGGTGAAGCCAAGATTTTGAGGACCTGAAGGGGGCAAAGGTAGTCAGATCTGAGGCTCAGTACAGAGGCACCACGAGAATACGCGCCCTCCACACCCTGGCTAAGCAGACCTGTCTCCTCTTAAGACAGAAGGCTTTCAAGTAAAGGTTTTTACATTTTATTGATCTTTGTCTTTTATCTTCCTCTGCAGCAAACCTTTCCAACAGCACAAACATTTTATTAGACAGTTACACCATTGTGGCTGCTGTGTGCTCCTTACAGAGTACACCTTTCCTATGCCATGCTGGTCTTACCTTACAAAGCAAATTAATAAATGATATAGTGATGAGCTTTGATTGTATGACATCCTAACTGCTCTCTCCCAGAGTCTGAGTTACCCAAGGTATTAGCAGAGAGCACTGCTCTGACCTCATTTACTGGGCAGGCAGGAGCAGTGCTGAGGTGCAGACCCCGGAGCATAGTGAAACCATTGTCTCCTTCCAGGACAAGCCACGGAGCCTGAACCGCAGCAGCATAACCTTGGATATCTGTTAGCCATTCAGACTGTCTTACATGGGTAAGCAGTGAAAGGAGACTGTATCTGAGCATCTGGGAGAAAAGTCTATGACAGGTTTATTTGATATTTTTACTGGAGACCATACAATTACTGGAATACCTGGATTTATTTGAATGGAAGTATTATAGAAATATTCTCTCCAGTGGTTTTCTGCACGGAGAGGAAATTTCATTTTGCAGCCAAAATTTTGTCAGAGGGTCACAACCTCTTCCTCAACGCTGAAAAACTGTTGGAAGTCACCCTCTAATAAAATGAAAGTCTTCCAAAGAGATTAACCCCCCCTGGCCTGTGATGGAGGGTCCCTCCATGCTGCGTGCTGCCTGAGGCCATCAAGAAAGCACCTGGAAAGGGCAGCATCCTCCCCAGAACCTGCTCTGGGGCTCCATGCTGGGCAAGACAGGCACAAAAGGGAAATACAGCCATGAAATATGTATTAATCCTGTTTCTGAAGGCAGCAAATTCCTGTGCTGGTAGGCTCTGGGGAGTTCAGAAAAGAGCATCACAGCTACAACTGAGGAAAAAGGGTACAGGATCTTCACTTGTGCAAAATGCAGTCAGGGTTTGTCTTCTCACAGAATCACTTCTGGTTGCTGTCTTCTGAGTGAAACCTAAACATGCAAAACACGTGGCTAAAATGGGAATTCAGAAGTACTGGTCTGCGCACTTTGAAGTGAAACTGAAAGTTTCATTTTGGAGATCTCGGTGACCAGGTACAGCCTTGCTGTGCCCCATCTCCTTTCCATGGAAGCAGCTGCTGTGGCCGTATCTGAGCTAGGGTGCATGAAAAAATCCCACAAGCTAGGGACAGAACAAGGTTGTCCCCTTTTCCTTTTCCAGCATCTGAATTGCCAGACGAGATTAGAGCTGAAGTCCACCTAGTCCAGTTTCCTGTCTCTGATAGCAGACAGAACCAGATGCCTTGGACAAAGGCATAAGAAATCTCAGTTTTGGCAAAAAGGGAATAATCTAACCCCCTCCGAGTGGGTTCATCTTAATCTCCAAGAGCAGGAAAGTGTTCGAAACTCTGAGGTATGAGCTTTTACAACCTTTCTACAACTCTCTTAGCATTAATTATCATAACTCCGGCACCTCTAAAAACTTGTTGTAACATTTGGCACTGCGTCGAGAGTAAGGCATGTTGAAAGAAGAGAACAGGACTTCTAAAAAAGCTGAGGCACTGCTGGGATTATTGACTCAAGGACCTCAGTGAGGGAACATAACACAGGGTCATGTTTCCCAGTAATAACATGGGTGGTTGACTTCCCAGCATAAGGAAAAACTGGAAAAATTGAAACTCATGTTGTTTTGGATGGAACCCAAGAAGTTACTGGAGATTTACAATTAGATCATGCAGAAACAGTGGGCTGATTTGGTTTCATTTTTTCAAACAGATGTTGGAGAGGTCACAAAAGATGTGGTGTGGAGAGTGCTGTATTAATAACTGAAATGAGTGTAGCTAATTCCAATTTAATACTGTACTTTATGCATTACAATCACTTTCCTAAGTGTAAATACTGGGCATATTAATTATTCCATGGTAATTTTCTAGCCTTATAATTAAGTCATTTTCCTTTGAAAGAACCTGGTCGTGGTGCAGGTTTTCAGCAGGCATTTCTCGTTTTGGCAGCAACATAATCTGTTCCATTGTCACTGATGAGCTCTTCTGACTAAGAGGGAAAGTGACAGTAACATCTATATCAGATCATCTGGAGTGGGCCAACTGCACATTGCATTAAAATAGGAAGTGGAGAGCAGTCCTGTGGGGCCAAGGTTAACAGTTCCTTTCCATCTGTAATTCCTGTCATTCCTGGGTGCAGTCTGTAAACTGTCACACAGCCTAAGCATTTGTGGAGGATACATGAATTACCAAAAGCTGACCACAACAAGATAAATACATGCTGTTCTGGGACTATTGGTCAGCGTGGGTTTGTACAATAGAATTTAATTTTCTTCTGTGACACTGGAGACTGTCTTGGGCTGGGGGATATCCTGTGGAATAGTATCTGATAGGCTTTCTCATATTGTTCATCTTATTTTCTGACTCAGGTGGTCATTTCTGTTTTCCTGTGCTTGGGTACTGATGCCACCAGTCTGGCTTTACCCAGTCATCCATAAGGACAATGATTTTGTGTGGTTGTGTCCTTAATTATATCATACAGTATCCAGGAAACAAGCATGCTATTTTCTCTTCTGTCCACTATTAACAAAACCCCCTATCACCACCAGCACTAAATACTGCAGTCAGAAATCATATTACTTAGAAAACAATATAATTTTCTTTTTCCTAAAAAAATCCCAAACAGACAAAAACAAAGCATGGTTTTGATGTTCTGTAGTGTTTTTTCCCTAAATACTGCAGGACATAGGGAGACCTAAAAGGGAAAAAGCTCAGGTGGAGAACCAGCCCCTCATATAGCTCCCTCTGGATTCCCTGGATGTTCTGCATATATCCCATAGACCAAGCAAATCCCACTGTGGCTGACCCTCTCTACTTACACAGGCACCTACCAAGAATATTTTACCCCCACGCTTTTGACAACACACAAATAAGCTTCCAGAAGTTTTGCAGTGGTATCAATGTCCTCTCTAAAAATAGAGCTTCAGCTCTTCCTGAGCGTGACACCAGGAAGCCATCAGCACCTAATACATGCCCAGCCTGCTGACACGGTGTTCCTTCCATACTCTGTGCTGAAGATTAGCCAACCCTTTCATTCCTCCATTAATCACTTGTCATATTTAGAAGACAGTAACCACAAAGTAAGCAACCTGGTGACTCTTGTAGCAGTTTGGCATGTCTGTACTTCATAGCATGGCTGTTAGTATTTGTGTTCCCAAAGCAAAGGACTTAGGGGCTCCTGACACATTCTTCTTGTCCCACCTCACCATGGACAGCTGTGCCACAGAGCATCCACCATCTGAAGGTGATTAAGGGTTGATGCTTCATCAACCACGGTTCACTTCCATAAAGTTCAGAGGGAACTGAATGTACTCTCAGCCTTGAGGCTGAGGCTGGAAATGGCTGAGCTAACCTTTAGACATCTCTGAAAGTCTACTCCGATGTGTATTTAGTAAAGTGAAATGAAGACTATAGAATAATCAATCCTTCTATCCCATGACAGGTCAATTGCTTATTTTAGAACTGTCTTGGCTGGTTGATTATTTAATTTCCTTGAAAGCAAGAAAAATAATCATTGCGATAGTTCCTAATGTACTCCAGGTGAAAGGCAACCAAACCATTCATTCCAATATTCAATTTAGCCAAAATATGCTTGCAGTTTTGCATTTTGACCTTTTGCTCCTTCCATGTCACAAAATAGTTATAAAAGTGATTCAATGATTTTAAACTATTGAATTCTAATTTTTTAAAAAATGATTGACTTGACATTTCACTTCATTAGCTTTCAACTTGAATTGAAATTTATTCCAGTTCTTTACTTAATTTAAGTTCCAACTTTTCTGTTTACATGATTATCACTAAATGAAGAAATCATTAACCAATGCTTTAATTGAATGTCATGCTTTGTATGCAGTGCACTACAATAACATTCTGTGTGTATTCACTATAAAACAATCAAAACATGGAACTGAACTTTTCTTCTCTCATTCTCCCGAATTTCAATACAATTTGGGATTTTCATAAAGCTTTTTTGTAAAAGCACAGGTTCATGTGCACTTAAATAATGTTGATGGAGTAATAAAAGCAAGCTGCAATTATACTGTCAAATTTATTTTATTCCTTCTGTGCATTTCTAGCAATATTTAGAGCTGCTCTATGTTTCTGCTACCAGATAAACCCAATTTGATTGCAAACTGGGTAAATTAAATAATCAGTTACTCTCTACATGCTGCATCCTTTCACAGTGCCTGAGCTCACTCGTACTGTGGTAAAAGAATAACAATTGCCCTGTGGTGCTACTCTCAGGAATGATTTGGGGTGTGTTTTATACATATATAAAATATATATATATAAACCTGGCATGCTTTCACTACAGAGGAGGAATGTGATGTCCACTCAGGCTCCACTGGCTCCACTGCCAGCTACTCCTCAGTTTTCCCAGAAGTGAATGTATTTCTATTTCTCTTTTCCCCAAACCCCCCTGGGGTGCATGAAGCAGATGCCTCTCCCTGGCTCCCTGCATGGGACACCCCATGCCAGTCTTCTCAGACCTGAAAGAAGCCCAGGCAGCCCATATTTTCTGCCATTTGTGCAGAGCAGTAGACAAGATAAGCTCTGAGGATCATCTCTAGACCTGTTTTGATGATCAGTATGCTCAGGAGTAAAAAGCACCTGTGAGGAAGGTGAGCAGGAGTCCACAAACGTGTTGCTGGACTGGTCATTGGTGGAGTGGAGAGACCTGAGCTCTGCCCTTCACTGCCTCTTTTGGTTTTTTTAAGCACTGGCCCTGTATTTTTATCAGGACTGTGTAGCCTAATTACACACAAACCAGATTTTATTCTATTAGTATTACATTTAAGCGTTTTCTTTACCTGTGGATTGAAACAGGCATGTATTTTTCAGCCCATGACTGTATCTACATTAATGTTCCTGTGGCACAGTGTGCAAACGCTGACTTATTCAAAAGCAGGGATATGGCCATGGAAAGGATCCAAGCTAATCAAATGGAAGCAATTTCAATTATATAATCAAACAGTTATATTTTAATTATAATTGTTGCCACAGGGCAACCCAGGATTACTTTGTGCGAACCTCTACTTAAATGTTTATTTCTGAAGAAAAATATTATAAGGCATCTATGGCATTTCCATTATTATTAAGAAATTAAAAAGAAGCTATAGTTAGCTAAGGGACCAGTACAATTACCCGCATCATCTTTCAGAACAGTAAAATGTAATAATAAGCCACAATGAGAAACTGGAGCCTTAGAAATGAATCAGATGGCACTAAAAGAGATTCACTGACAGGGAGCTCAGGGCTTACTGAGCTGTTATTTATTGTAAGGCTAGATTTTTTTAAGCTCCACTAGTGAAAATAGAGTAACAAAAAATATTGCAACAGAATTAATTGTACAGATTCACTCTTCAAGCCAAAACAGACTATCAGGAAGTAGTCTTAAAATGAAGTAAGGAATACAGAGAGTTTAATTCATCTCCCTAAATCTCCAGGGAAAACATTGTTTCTCTGACAGACGGCTGATGATGATTCAACCACCTCTCCTTTTTACAGTCCACATCCCACCCTCCTCTATTCACCCCTCTGGGTGGTTAGGGAAATTCTTCTGCAGTCCTCTGACTTCTGCTCCTACCAAAGCTGTGCAAGTATGCTTTGAGGAATACCCATCTTCAAGTTTTCTGATCCATAAGACAAGCATTTTGACTTTTAACAAGATGATTGAGTGAAAGGAAGGCTTTCAGTGAGAACCAATCCATTGCCATTGCAATCCAAGGGAACAACAATTTGAGTATAAGAGGGAAGTGTATTTAATTTGATTTTAGATTTTTGATGGAGTTTTGTAGTCACTAGGGAGCAGAGCTCAGGCTTTCTGCCTTCTCCCTGCTTCCCAATTTGTTGCAGCCAACAGGCTGTTGTCAAAAGCCACCTTGAATTCTGGGGACCATGAGCACTGACTTTGAAGAATACTTTGAAAATTTGCCCATATTCCATATCCCATCACATCAGTGTACAAAAAAAATGAGGCCTTCATAAGTTCTGCATGATGGCAAACATGAAACTGCAGAAATGCACCTCATGGCTCACAGAGGACTCTTGCCTCTTTCAAGTAGGATTGTGCTTCACAGATGATAAGAAACAAAACAAACTATGGCCAACACCTAAAGAAATTATGCCTTCCCTGAATGAGGGCTGTATTGATTGGGAAAATAAAACTGGAGAATGTAGGAAAAAGAGAGATTGTATTCAGTAGCAACATATTTACTTTGTTTTGGATAAGAACAGCAGCATAAAACCCTTGAGATATCTCTTGGTTTATATTTAGTGTTGCTCTTTGGGAATAAAATTGGATTGGAGGAAAGTTTGTTCTTCATTTCTTAACCCAAATTGTCATCACTCCCTACACACTTTTGCATCAGCAGCATGATTTGGCTGTACTTTGGTCAGCCCTTTCTCAACCCCAATGACTCATCTTTAGAACTGACCCATCACTGAAAGGCTTCTGGCCTTGGGGAAAACATTTCGTCCAAATCCTTGGATTGGAACAGAATTCTCTACACACTGACTCAGACCCCTCCAGAGCAATACTTTGTATCTCCTGCTCACAACCCTGCTCCCTCCACTGCACACACAGATTTTCTCAGGAANGTTTTGGAAATCCTGACAATATCTCAGGGTGAAAAAAAGAAGCATAGATACAAATATTCAAATAAAATAAATTAAAAAAATAAATTGGAGGATTGGATGCACTTGGATACACTTTTACCAGGAAGGACACTAAAGGAAACATAACATGAATCCTTAATGTAAATTTTACTTGCTTTCTGCAATAAGTAAAAATTACAAACCACCCAAAAATGTTCTAGTGGCAGGTTGAGGCCAGTCTTTGAATATCCCATTGCCTTGAGAAAATTTACATTCTGTGTTCAAAAATAATTGCTAGCCTGAACCTTAAGTCTTGGTCTGCAGACTAACCGGTGTAAGTGCTTCTGCTACTGCTGATGTGACTGCAACAAAAATTTCAAAAGGACTCAGGAAAAATTACAGATGAAAAAGGAGTTTTCTAATGTTTCTTAATATCTTATTGACACTCCTCAGCCACTATACCTAACCCATCAGCTTCTGAAATTTACTCACACTGAACCCTTAGCTGTATGTGCTGTTTTCCCTCTTATACAACCATTATTAGCTTTACAGCTATTGTTTTTCCTTGAACACAGATGCTCAGAAAAGATGTTTCATGCTTATAATATAATTTGGTTTTGAAAAGTATCTCTTGCCTGAACCACTGCCAAATAGCTGATAGTTTCACTTTACAGTTTCATTTAACATTGGCTTTGTATTACAGAAGACATGTAGAAAAAAATGCATGGAGACTTTATCACAAGATTTTGCTCACCTTTTTTCATATACAGGCTTATATTAAACATGGGCAATCCCACTTTGGAAATCTACCATATGCAACAGCATCATTTAATTACCAGATAATTACTGCCTTCAACGAGAAGCTTTTCTGAACAAGATCTGCTCAGCCTGGAGGCCTGGGGGAATAGCACCAACCAGTTACAGTTTCCCCATTTCATACACCAGTCTATGCCAGGCCCAGAGCAAACCTTGGAATGATTTAAGGAAGAGTTGCAGTTGCCTCATTTCTGCCATCCCACCCTGAGAGCCAGCTCTCAGTCTTTCTGTTCCATCCCTTTTCCCCAGAGGGTCTTCCTAAATCTCCTCTGTGCACATAGCCAGGTGGAGGAACCTGGGTCTCAAAGGATTAGAAAATGGTCCTGTCCAAACATTATGTGGTTCCTCTTGTCCTGGTGGCCTTGTGTGTTTCCAAAATCAGTTTTGTTGTCACTGTCCCAGCATTAATATTATGAATAATGCCACAACATTAGACTGTAATATTATACATCTCCTGGGCTTGCAGAACAATACAGGGCTTTCCAGATAGTCCTTAAACACTTTGTAGTTTGCAACCTCTCTGTAAGACATGACCTTTCCTCTGGAAATAAAGCTGCTTTGAACCACTCATCCTACATGCAAGCAGAACAGGCATAGCCAGTTCATTTACATAACCTCATCACAAGCTCACTTCCAAACCTCTGCATCAGACCAAACTACATTTACAGAATGTTTTAGGATATAATGAGGGACCATATGCAGCAGAGGAACTATAAGCTGCCATAGGGAGGCTACATTGCTGCATTATCGAGGTATCATGGCCCTTTTGAATATGTAATTTATTTTGACTAGTGCTGTTCTGGTAAATCTGGCCATGGCTTGGTGCAGTGGTGGCCACCAGGACTGTCAGTCACCTGCCACTCTAAGCAGTGTCTCTAACCACAGTTGGGGTGCACATCATTTCAGCACTGTAGTGGAGGCAAAGTTTTTGATACACAGATGTTTAATGCTCTCTGAAAGCTGCCTCCCTTTTGAATGTCTCAGTTTAGGACCTCTAAACCAATTTATGCACATTGAGTCATTTTTTAAAATGTATATATTTCAAAGCACTTGTATCAGATTTTAAAAAATTTATTTAAATCACATTAAAAGATGTTGAGAAAAGGTACAAGTCACCAGATCTCTTTTATATCCCCTGGTTCCACTGACAGTGGTTGGAGGAGGTCTGTGGTATCCCAGAAGTGCTGTTTTACCACTTACATTACTTTCCCCTCACCAATAAAAGCTGAGTCAGCTTTGATGTTCTGGTATTTGTTACAGCACATTGTGTCCCACAAGACAGAATGTGGCACAACTGGTACATAATTAAAAGAAAAACACCAGGACACTCAAAGGACAGGTTGGTACGATAAAAGGGGAAACTAGCAAGTGAGCCACATCTGCTTCTGACAACTGGACCCTTTGATTAGTGAGTGATACACACAGTAGGTTTGGAATAGGGTTTGAATAAACAGATAATTTAACAATAGTCCATCCAAAGGTGCAAGGCACAAATTTAGTCTGCTCAGCCAATGGGGACAGGGTTGCAACACATCACAAGGCACCTGATCTTTGCAGTGCTTTCTTTCCAGTGTTTCCACTGTCACAGATTTCAAATAAATTCCTCAAATTGGAAACCTGCCCCTGTCTGCACACACACCACAGCCCCATGTCCCTTTAATCAACCCACAGCCACGTGCCACATTTCTCAGCCAAATTCTTCACCTACAGCCTAAAGAAATCATGAAAGAAGACATCTGCAATAGTTTAGCCTACCTGGCATGACACAATCAGTAATGGTCACTGGCTCCTAACTCATCAGACCACACTCCATTTCCATGTAATAGAGAAGCAGACTAAGTTTGCACAGATTATACGGCTGGTTTAATGAAGTTTAGTAAAATGAGCTCATTAATGCAGCTTTCAAAGAACTTCCATTTTCTACATCGCAAGGCATGATTTTACAATCTTTCAGCACTACCATTAAAATTTCTCCGATTCTGCCATGCTGCCAAATCACAGAGTGCACGTGGAAACTCCAGAAGTTCCTCTAATTGCTTGTAAAATGCAATTGCCATCCTCCACTTATGTGAGATGTGGCCGTGACTGGCATTTTCCTGACTGAGGATGGGATCTGCTGCTCTTGGTCCCATTTGTTCGTTTCAGGAATGCAAAGAGGAACATGGAACATACAAAACCCAAAAAATGCCAAATATCAGAAAGGGAATCAAGTAATTTCTAATGACACCACACACATATATACTCACAGTTCGATGTTTTTTCAAACATCCCCAGTGGAGTATTTACTGTATGATCTCTAATTTCTATCCCATACTTGTTTAATCATACCATTTTAAATCTCCCAAGGTGCTTTTGAAAAAAGGTGTTTTCTTAGACTGTCAGCACAGCACTTCAGAAAAGCAAGCAGGTGCTGCTGTGGAGGGGAGCATGCAAACCCCACACTGGAGTAAAATATCTAGCACTAAGATATCCAGAAGTCAATTAACCTGCTTGTGGCTTGTCATTCAAAAACCCAATCCATTGTCTTGGTCAGGATGGAATTAATTTTTTCATCACTCTTGGTGGCATGATGGCACTTGTGAAGTTGTTTGTTATCAGGATGGGAAATGCCCATTGGAATGATAAAATGTGCCATCAGATCATTGGCCCAGGTATCTGCCACATTTTATTTGAAGCATGAAGCTAGCTGGAGGTGGTTAAATCTCTCCAGGCAGCTGTTTTAAAATAAAGCCCACCTAGCTGCATGTAATGTAAATCAAGATAAGGCAAGGAGTTCAACAGTTTTGGAGATAGACATTGTAGACCCTCACATCATGTCAATATGGAAAACAACAAAGGAAAAGAATGAGGAAAAGAGAAAAGATTGTATTTGAGAGAAGTTTATTTTCTTGCTGACAGCAGACAAACAGATGGGCAGAGATCAATGGCAGAATCCTAATCTTTTTCTCATTCCTTCTTGCCATAAACCTGAGCCATTAAAACACCTGTGTATTAATGAAAAAAATAAATCCAACAATGGAAAGGAGGCTTAACAAGGTTCCTTTGAAGGAATTGGTGATAATGCTATCATTTTTAAAATATTTGAAAGTCACTTATAAAGAAATTGCATGTGCAGTCTCTGTCTCCCTTACAGCCAAGCAAACACATGGCAGAAGCACCAAACAACTGGCATATTCCTTCTCTCCCCTCTTGAAAGGGGAGCAGTCTCTAGGCAGAACTTCCTTCATCTTAAGAAGGCAGCACCCTGAATCACCTTTTCCTCCTGTTGTGTCCCACAGGAGCCAGGAAACCCACCTGGCAGGGGAAAAGGGTCTTGTTCTGAGGAGCAAAACTTACCACAGAAAAGAACAGAAAAGATCACTTTCTCTTTTGAATTAAAAAAAGAACTGGGCTCCCCGTAATGTTCTTTGGCTAGAATACTGAGGTCAAATGGATAGCCAGTTCACATCAGAAAAGGTAGTAATTATCTTTAGCTGTCCAAATAAGCATCAATCACTGCTTAATTAAGGCCACAATGTAAATGTGCAGCCCTAGACTTCTCTAGAGAGGAAAAGCTCATGTTGTGTATAGTTATTCCCTTTTTCTAACATGTGCTTTAGTTTACATCCACATACAGGGGCTTGGGGTGACAAATAACATCATTACTGGAAAAGAGTAAACAGCTCACAGAGAATAATTTACATGATTTAATACAGCTTCACTTTCTGTTCATAGAGCATATGTAAACAGGCTGTGATTTTCTCCAATTATTCAATTGAATTAACTTGACAATATGTGTATATATTAACTTGTTTACAATCTTTTATTGTGAGGATCAGTTGCAAAACACAATATCTGAGATTTAAACTCTGTTGGTCCATTGGTCATTTTAATCATAGGAAAGTATTTCTGTTCCCTCTTTAGACAGTCTCACAGGGGGGATGAGGAATCACCTTTCCTATGATTGTTCAGCACCCCAAGCAATTTAGTTCCAGTCCTCTCCAGAACCTGTGTATCCTGCCATAACTCGAATTTATGGGGACAACTAGGAAACTCAAATGAATTTGAATTTCACAGTATCCAGGCATTATGGTGTAGATCTCTGACCATGAGAATTAGAAGAGTCACAAAGCAAAAAGTAGAAGTTCTTCAAATACTGGAAGGAGCCAATGCCTCCAATATTCATAGTCCTCTTTATTGGTTAAAAGGAATAAAATGTAGCATCTTAGTTGAAGAAAAATGCAATATTTCTCAATAAAATGTCATTCAATGAGTCACTGAAAACCACATGACAGCCAACATAAAACCAAATAGATTTTAAATTGTTCTCCAGTGACCAAGACAACTAACATTTTATTTCCTGGAGCATCTTTGACATTTCTTCTTGTTTTTTAGAACTTAGCTATGAAACTACTTCTCTAATGTTTTCTTCTGATCTCTTAAATTTCAGGGTCATGTAAGGAAGGAGTTGCCCAGCTATCCTAAGTTCTCTTTGGTTTCTGCCAGTGGCAGAAAAATCATGAGGATGGAAACCATAGTACTGAAGAAGATTCCCTCTTTGTATCAACCCCTCCCAAAACCCATAGAGAATTCTTCTGCATAACCTTATGTTTGCCACTCTCACTGCTTTTGCTTAAGACCTTTGAACAAATGGTGGAGGAGAAATCAAGAGAGGAAACAGACTCTGCAGTGCTGATGGCATTAAGCCTCAGAGATTAGTTAGAGTTTATCTCAGCACAGATGGTGATCCCCCAGAGGAGCCTTGGACCTTGGTGCATCTAAGGGTTATGCAAACACAGTGCAGGGATAGTGATGTCCCACAGGGGCTCAGTCTGAGTAGTCACTTTCTGTACAATTGTCCTCATTCAAGTTTGTTTGTAGCTCAAAGCCTGAACTCCAGGTAGTGATGAACAGAGTTCCTGGTTTGGTGATCACATTATTACTGGTATTGTTACTATTATTATTATTATTTCACTAGATTAAAAATGCCAGAGGAGATGGGGATTGACAGGAAGGTCACCCTTGATCTTTATGTTCCCAGCCCCAATTCAGCACTAGCAGGCCACTGCCATAATTGCAGGCAACAATGCTCAGGAACACTATGGGGTGGGTAGAAATACACTATGGATGACCATTTCCAGCTGGAAAAGTCTAAGTGGGCACTTATGGTTGGGTTATATCTGCTTCATAGCCAGCAGTGGGTGAACATTGCCTGTGACCTTGCTGTGACCGTGGCCCACTATTTCCATTGAATTGGGAAACTCCCTGCCTTGTACAATATAAAACTAACCAGAGGGAAGGTTCCAAGTTTTCACCTCATTAGGTATTCTAGTGGAAAGCAGCTGTATAAAGAAATATATACAAAATCCAGGTGTGAAGTATTTCAATGTTATAAAGCAGTTTCTAACTAGGCATTCGTCATGAGTAAAAATTGAAAAGTCAAAATCACTACCAAACCAAACAAGAAGGAACATCTCTGAGTATGTGTATTTTAATAGCCCACACTCAGAGAAAATGTTGGCAGTGATTTTGAGAGAATGGACAATTTTCTTTAAGTCCCTGGTTTCTTCTCTCAGCTATTTCTTCTATTGCTCTTTCTATTCAGCACCAATTTGCTGATTTGCAATCCCCAAAGACATATGTTTTCTCTTCTTATTTGACTCCAGTTTTGGCTGGACCTCAAACCAAAGTCTGTGTGTTCTCTGCTCAGAGATTCATTATTAAGTACAGTCTAGTGGTTCTTGCATCCTGCCTTTTATTTTCCCAGGCCTAAATCCACAGAGGGACTAATAGGCCTGAAGTGGAACATGGGTGGAATTTAGGCACTTATGTAGAAGTGCATAATTCCTAAAACGTCCTACGTAAAGCCTGGCTGGGATCCCCAGATATCTAAATTTGCATTTCTAAAGTCCATGGGCATTTAACTTGCCTGTCAGTAAGCGCTGCCCTCCCAGAACTGCACAGTAAGTTGGTGCCTCACCTGCTCAGGAGCTCTCCAATTTGTCAAACCACAGTCCAAATCACTGCAGGAGCCAGAGCCTGACACCCAAACCAGGCTTGGCATGCACAGATGCAAATGAGCTGCACACACAAGGGCAGCAGTGAGGGAGGGCAGCTTTCCCTCAGCTGGGTCGTTGTGTCTGCCCGGCCACACCAGCTCTGCTCAGACTCTTACACAGCATGCAGGAGGGCCAGGACAAGCAGCCTTCCAGGAAAAGGAGTTCAAAACCCTCTCTCCCATCTTGTAAGAAAATGGGTGACTCTTCTGGGCTCTGGGACTCCCCACTCTTAAAACTGAAGTTGCAACTTTTTGCAGGGGAGGAAAACTACAACGTGCATGACTCAGACACTCCAGACTAGGGGAGGACTTTTCGTCTGCACTCCCAATATTTTTCAGTCATTTTACATTGGATTATATTTGGAAAGGATAGAAAAAAATTATGTAGGATTTGCTGGAAGAATGAAGTGCTTCCCATCCCCTTGAGGATCTAAGACACACTGTTTGCAGTCCTGGCTGAGGGCTGGCTTAAGGAACAACCCATCTGAGGTGCCAATCTTTGCCTGTACAAAGTGATTTTAAGCCTTTAATTCAGACTCACAGCTTCGACAGATGGTCAGGCCCTCTAAAGTTGGGTACAACTTTCACAAGCACCTGAGTCAGAAACCATAAACAGAACCAAGGTTCAGTACCATTTCCTTCTCCAGGTAAGCAGTCTTTTTAGTGTCTTCAATCTGCAGATCAGAAAGCAAATTGTAAATGGTCTCTGTCTCCCTATTACATGGCACAAAATGGACAGGAGTCTCACTCAACAAGAACAGGCACTATATCTATCACCAGATGGGCAGGCATGCCTGGCTCTGGAGTGCAGATGTTTTGGGGTGCAGGTGTTTTGAGCAGGTGCCTGATCTATATGTTCTGGTGACTGGGAAATTGAGCTACACTGCATTGCATCCCAGCAGATAAGAACAGATACAGCCAGGATATTCATTAATGCTTCCTCTGAGAATAGGACACACAATAAGAAATCAGTAAATTGCCCTCTGACACAGTGTTAAGTTCTAAGTATTCAATCCACACATTTTAGGAGCTTGTTGACAAGCTGGAAATGGTCCAGAAACACTTTTGCAAAGATTTCAAGACTGCAGAACTCATCCTGCTGTTGGATATTCCAGAAACTCCATCTGTTTAGGTTGTGCCAGAGAAGGTCAGAGGGTGATTCACTCATGGTCCCTAAGTAAGGAATAATAATCCTTATTAAGAGAAAGCATTAGTGAAAACAACAGAAATTAGGTTTACATGTAGAGAGGAAAGAAGCTTTCATATTTTTTGGTAATAAATAGTGACAATAATGGAGAGATGAGGTTGTATGTTCACAGTTGGAATTAATTCATCTGCATTTGAATTCTTTAAATGCATCTGTTGTCTGGGATGTGCTCTCAAACAAAATGAGAGCAAAGACTGGGCACAGAAACAAATGGGGGCAAATCTATGGCTCTGGAGGTGCCAGTAATCTTAAAGTCGTCAGAATAGTTCAAGCTATTTTTAAGAACCTATGCATCTTTTGGGAGAAATCCTCAATTATTTGCACCATGATACAGTATTTTTTCTGTCACAGTATTACTTTGAATCTCCTAACAAAACATATGATTTTCCATCTTGTTCTCCAAGAATGTCTTTTTGGCAGGGATTGTCAGAGATTTTATCCTCTGAGGATGTCAGAAGGTTCTGCATTTTGTCAAACTCTGTGGTGAAGGACTCAAACATTTACTTTCCTGTTTCTCTGGCTGCTTCACAGATAGAGTGCAGGACCTTTTCTCCAAGTCAGTATATCATGTCCTGGATCTGTAAGGCGGTACCAGGAATAATTTGAATGGTTTCTATGGCAGTGAACAAGACATAATTTCAATGAGCACGGCTAGTCAAGTCATTAGTGGCTGCATGTAAACAGTATGGTGGTCTCACAGTCATCCTGAGGATTTCTATCCTGGTGTGGACAGTGTGTCCCATTCCCATGCCCTGCTCAGACAGCCATCACCTCTCCCTGCCTTTATCCTCACTGGCACTGTGATACCTGCTGTTTCTGTAACAATGAGTTGCACACATGTGGCTCTGTAAAAATACAGATCATACAAACAAACCAACCAACCAACCACAACTGCAGTAATTAAGGAGGACACCAGAGGTGACTTAAAAGAAGATAGAAATCTCTGTTATATCATTTATCATTTGTTCCCAAAATTTCTGTTACAGAGCCACTAGTGCAAGTATCAACGGATCAGTTCCTGAGCAAGAAACAATGCACTTTCAAATCACTCTGCAAAGCAGTAATGAAGATAAAATTTAATTTATTTCAATTAAGGAGGTTTATGAGTTACTAGTTACAAGCTTTGCTAGCAGCCACTATCTGAGGCTTTTTCTGAACTCCAGCTGAGCCATAGAAGCAGGGTTATGAAAAGCTACCTGAATGATGTGTTGAGCTCCTGGATTTCTACCATGCTAGGACTGAGTGATCTTACAGCTTAGTAATGACAGGAATGATTACCTCTCAGGATGGATGTAATGCTACATTTCAGGCTTTAGGTGCATAACTGCTTTTCTCTTATTATATCTCCCTTTTGTGCTCCATGTATTCTAGTCAATGGCACTGTAATTTCCCAAGCAACTCCTGCTTTCATAAGGAGCCCTGCTAATGACTCTGCCTTGCCTCATTTTCTCCTCAGCAAAATGAATATCTCCCCTGCCCTAAGCAAAGACTGTTTTTATTTCCCCTCTTTTATTTTTGTGTTTTCTGTTATGAACCCTAAAGATCTGGCTATTTGCAAAATTTGATGAATTCAGTGCTGAGGAAAACTCCACACCATCTGCCTGGGATGCCACAGGACCACACCTATCATGGGCCTCTGGTGCTGGGCTCCAGGCACTGCTGCCTGCACCATAGTGCCCCAGCAGTAAATGCATATTACTGGCGTGGACCAGGCAGCAGGAAGGTGGCTGACTGTCGTGGGGAGTTACAGTGAGCCCTGGGGCATGAGAGGGGTGTAACTTGCAGACCCCTATAAGCTGAGGCAGGTGAGCTACAGGGTACAGTGACCAGCCCAAAACTAAAGACCAAGTATGTGTAAGCTGCATTCCTTTTAGACTTTGATCCTTCACTTGGCATGAAACACCCTTCACCTCAGCCAGAGGTGAAACATCCTCCAGCATCCGATATTCCACATACACTGATGCCTCAATTTTTCTTCTTTTTTTTTTTTTAAATTTTATTTTTAAAATTTTTTTTAAATTTTTGTCTGTTATTTCAAATATTGTCTATGAGGCTTCAGAAAACAATTCCCATGCTGATCCCCCACAGACATTTATCAGATACAAAATGCAGTATCAGATCTCAAAGTGCTTACAGCTCCCTCTGTCCCAAGCTGGTTTGCCCTTGCTTGGGAAGGTAAGTAAGGTTTATTCCTCATGCCACTTGTTACACAAGGCAGGTATTAAGAGATACTCAGCATTCCTGGATACATTCATGATGGTGAGGGAAATCTTCCAAGTCATAGGAGTCCAACGCTGTAAATCAAGAACTTTATTCCTATGATTTTTCCTCTCCTGTACTTTACAGCTCTTCATTATTTTCTTTCTCTCTCTACCCTGCAAATCCATGGAATTTGGCAGCTGCTATTTTCTTTCCCTTTTCTCCTCCACTGATGACTTTTTCCTTCCAGTAGGTAACATTTTCAAAATGCTGGTATTTGTTTTGTATCTACTGGCTTTCTCTTTTCTTAGCATATGTTCAAATAAAGAACCTGACAATATAAATGACACTTGCAACCTCATTTCTGCATTCACTTCATGCAGAACGTATTCATACTCACGGCACACTTACTAAAGCACAATATCCCTTTAAATCACTCTGAACATAATATCTTTAAAGCACTGATTAAGTAGTTGCCCCTATCAATGTAACTACTGCCTGCTAAGTGTGCTGTTAAATCAGCAGCTCATCAAATGGCCTGATGCTAGGATGTAACAAGTTTCTGATGGAGTTGTGCTCCTTCAAAGAACAAGCATTTTTTTCATCACCCTCTTAGTCACCTAATTTGACTGAGATCTAAGATCCTAATGCATCAATCTTGTTAATTCTCCTGCCAGTACAAAAGAAATTGAAGCAATAAACCACAACCTGTTTGTAGTGGTGTTAACATTATTATGTAGTACACCAGCTGACAGGAGCACCGCTTTTCTATTAAACTTCAGCCAAT
Source organism: Formicarius rufipectus (assembly GCA_013399695.1). Classification (NCBI taxonomy): domain Eukaryota; kingdom Metazoa; phylum Chordata; class Aves; order Passeriformes; family Formicariidae; genus Formicarius; species Formicarius rufipectus. Next base: position 505,728 of record VXAU01001361.1, read on the forward strand.
ACAACAAGCCTGTAGCTCTTGGGAGTGTCTATCTTGTCATGTCTCTTTTTTCTGCTTCTTTCTAAATCGCTGATGACTCACACAAACTGCTGACCTTACATTCACTTTGCTCAGTGTTGGGCTTTGCATCCTAAAACACTGACATGGTCTCTCATTTCTACTGTACTTTCTCTTTCAGAAATGCTCTCATTTATGTACTACTAATGTTGAGACTCCAATTCAAACCAGCAGGTGTTAAACATTCCAGAAGAAGGGTCCAAATATTTCTAATGGGGTTAAAAAATATTTTTTCACTAATCAGACTTCTCTAAGTAGTTGAATGATTTTTGTTCAAGCGTTTAAAAAAGGAAATAACTCAGGCAAATAGCATCTGTTTGAAAACGTCAGCCACAAAGCTGAAGTTTGGCAAAGTTGTATATACAACTAAAAATATAACACAGCATATGATATCATGCAGTGCTGACGAACTGTAAGCATCACTATAACAGCTCACCCCTGACAGACCAGCTCCATCATAAAGAAAGATGTTGAATCTCAAAATTGGAAAAAAAAAGCTAATGAAAGCAAAGTACCATCTAAAAGCTCAAAGAAAAGTATACAGAATGAGAACCCTAAGATAGGATTTTAATGGAAGATTTGTCTGAATAAAGGCTACAGCATTCCAGCCCTTGGGAGTCGTGGTGGTGCTGATGCATGGGAAAAGGGAGAGAGGGAGTTTTGAGGGCTACTTTTTTTCTCCTTCCCCCCCCCCTCCCAGAAAAAACCTACACCATTCCTCATTTGCCAGAACATGCATATTCCCCATTGGTGGTTGTTAGAGATACCCTACTATATAACTTTCCATGTGAGGGCTGCCATGGTAACACAATTTACTGTATACCAGGGTTAATATGTGCATAGACACAGAATAATGTGCAGACACACAAATTACTGCTTCCCTATGGACTGCTTCTTCTGGCACTGATTTTGCTGCTGTTGTTGGACACATGCTTTACATATTAGAGACAGGAAAAAACCTTTTTACATTTGATCTTGTGTGTTGAATGTTGGGATATATAACAGAGATGTGTTCTTTAGACTTGGAGGGGGAAGAGGTTGCAAAATCACACAAGCATTTGTGCTCCTGAAAATGCTACATGCAAATAAAGTAAATTCAGAACTGATTCAAGGCATTTTTACACAGGGCAAACTAATTGCATTTTAAAGGTCAGGTCCACTCACAATTGCAAAAAAAAAAAGTTTTTTATTCTAAACAAGGAATGTACCATTTTTTAAAATAAATTAATGAGGCAAAATAAAAGCTTTGCAAAATATCAATGGGATTTCCTACTCTGCAGCTGTGTGCTATTACCAGCTATAGTATATCACTCAAATGCTGCTTTTAGAGGGTAACTGTCAGCCTACAGGGATTAAGATTGAGAATTTGCAATTCATCATCTTTATTTGGAAGTCTGGTAGCTTGCCTGCCCAAATTAAATACTTTCTCTATCTCAAGTATACTTTTCAATTAGTTAGAAACATGGACTGCATTTGATTTCAATAAATAAACAAATTATAAACTCTTGAATCTTTATTAATTTAAATCAACAGTTTAAAATTCAGTCTGGGAAAGTACATGACACTCTCAGATATCTTAATATAATTACGCCAACCTATTTTTCTGATTGCCAGAATCTCAAACATTAACTCAATTGCCTCAAATATGGTGCACTTTATGCAAACTCTTGGCAACAAGCTGCTCTAGGATTTTGCCACTGAAATTTTGCTAAAGGGTGACACCAAAAGCAGAATCAGACCTGTGTGTTTTCACTCTTTCTTCTCTGTCTCCTGAGTGCAGATTTGCAGGTAGGAGTAACATTATTTTTTCTGTTTAAGACTCCCAGTAATTTGCAGAAATGGATTTGCAACCAGAGTCATCTGAAACTCTCACTGTTTCCAGCAGTGTTTATGGCATTCAGGCAAGGGAGGTGGGGTGGATGAATTAATAAACTACCACTTTTATTACTGGTTAGCTGCCCTGTGCATAGGCAGGGAAACAAAACTCCAGTGGAGAGTGAAGGAGTGGAGCCTGTTGCTTAGATTACAGCAATTGGTGCAAATTCTGGCTCGGCACTCAAAGACCAGCTCGTGTATTTAAAAAATGTGTGTGTTATATGTGACTTATAGATGCACACACAGGTCCTTATTTACACAGGCACAGAGGTGTGTTTATGCATCCATGTACACTTGCAAGTCCTGGACTCTGCAGACCAGGGTCAGCTGCAGTAGGTGTCATACTATGACTGGAGAACGTGCTTCCTGAAAGGGCTTGAGAAGGTACAGAAACTACTGCCCTTGGTTTAATTTAGCACCACAATTCTAAGGTGGTTATTGATTATTGTGTGAGTAGTGTGTATAATAAAATCTAACACAGTGCAAACCTCTGCTCACCTGACCGCATGCTTCCTGGAGTATGAGATGGAACCTCAGGAAATTTTGGGTTGCAAAACTTCCATGGACTTTACAAGAGATTGTAAGATTCCCAAGTGTGCATGACAACACCCATGCATCATCACAATCTCTTGCAGACAAGCCACCCATGGGTGCTTAGGAGCTTTGTAGCTGTGGGTGATCAGTGTCAGCTCAAGGCAGGCTAATTCAGGTTCAGTGTCATGCTGCCAATAGCTACATGGATTTCATGGCAGACAGAGCCTTAAAAGTATAAATATCTCTTGCTTTGAAGAGGATTTAATGTTTCTAGAACATCCCTTCACAGCCCCCCCACCCCGGCCCTGCCTAATTTTTACTTCATGATCTTCCTTCCAACCCTCTGGCTAGACAACTGCTCCTACAGATTCCTACATGAAGCTCTCTGCTATCTCTGAATTCTCCCAGACCCAGTCTCCTAAGGAGACCACAGACCCCTTTGTTTTCAGTACTGGATTCTCCATTAAAGCCATGAACACTCACAGCTTGAACTCCAGTTATGGAACATAACCACACAACTGGAGGTATCCAGCTATAGGCACAAAGGAGAGAAGAAATAAATCCAGATAAAATAAATAAGTGCCACATTGCAGTGGCCACATTGCAGTGGCTAAATGACTAAGACAGCAAGGACTAACTGCACGTCACACTGTTCTTCTTTTAGTGAAAGGAAGTGTGTGGAGAGGAAATCTCCTTTGGTAAGTGTAAACACAGAGTAAAAGCACACATAGGACACAACGTATTATTCACCAGCTATAATTGCTTCCTGTCAAAAATGGACAAACAGACAAAAGTCATTAATCTGACTTATCCCTGGGTTTTATCAAGGAGAGAGAAACTTAGTGGCAGAGGTCAAGCCTGAAGCACTCCAACCTACCCACAGAGACAGGGAAAACAAGAGCCAGCTTCAGATGAGGGAGGGTGCACCAGCTTGGCATTCCCCCAGGATGCTCAGGCTCACAAGCTGAATTTAGGGCAGAATTTAGCCCTAATGAAAGACCATTGGTAATGTAACCATGCCTTTGTAATTCATGCAGCTTGTGCAACAAATGCACAATTGGTTCTCCTTCTGCTTACCTGTAACCTGACATGATACTCATCTTCAAATAAGCAACAAATAAGCAACTGCACACATGGTTTTACAAAATATCAATTTTTCTTTTGTCTGACAATGATCCCCAGAATGCAAAACAACAAGCTGACAGATCAGTCCAAACTAATTCGTATTTTGTGTGCAACAATTGGTTGCTAATCTTCAATCTAGTTGAAAGTTTATAAACACTACAGAGAAAGCAGGTTCATTCTTCCTTTTCGGTGCTATAGAAAAATAATACGGTGGATTCATTCCATTAATTACAAAAATAATTGAAAAGTGTGTGCTTTTTGTATTTTATTACACAGGAGAAATACACTGAAATCCCTTAAGAAGCCCTGCCTATAGTTCTATAGCCCTGCCTATGGATAGTTCTGAAGTTCTTTATTGGCATGACCTGACAGTTTCTGGATATTTCAAGATACATTCCCCACTGGCATTACCTGGCAGGGGCTGAGGTCATGTTTTGTCCAGGTTGTGCCAGGTTCTCCCCCAATGTCCCTGAGGAACATCAGTGGCCATGCTGGGGGGTATGGTGCTGGTCCTTTTAATGGCCATGTTTGAAGCTGACAGAAATTGACCAATTTGTATTTTTAACTCAATCTGTGTTTTCTAATTAGTTCATAATTTGTTTTCCTCCTAATGAGTTTTTCCGAACTGTTTCCGGTAGTTTCTCTGGGATTTAAGAAGTACTGCAATGAGTGGAGGCTTTTCAGGACATTTCTGCTCTATCTGGTACTGCACACTGCAAAGACATTGCTGTGAGGTTCATCTGAAAACTGAAACAAATGCATCAAAAATATTTCATATGCAACATGATTATTAATTTTATTCTTTTTCTACATTCACAGAGTTCTTTGTAAAACAAACATCATCTATCAGGAGTAAAAGAGCAGCTTTCCCTTGCAAAGTCATGGTCCAAGAAACTACTGAACTTTGGGATGGCTTTAGTGCCATTCAGTTCAAGGTTACGACATGACATGTGCAGTACCTGAGGTTTAGTTGCCTTGTATATCATCTCAGAGTGATATCTGAAAGTAATTATTTCTGCAGCTGCAAAGCCTAATAATAGAGAAATGCTTTCACCAAACAGGCAAGTGACTTCAAAATAAAAATCAAATTCTAGGAAAAAAAAGAAAAGCACAGTGTCTCTACTGTTAAATACAATGTTACAGGTTACATTTCCAAGCTGTGTTTCAGGAAAGGCCTTTTTAATGCATCCTCATGGGAAAATCATGCCACACTTTAAGTGGTGACATTTCAGAAAGCAGAAAAGTTGCACAGTATGAAATTGTCTGACTGTGGAAGAGTTGAATAAGCTATTTATTATGATAAGTATTAGTTATGTCCAATCATTCAGAATTTACTCTTTAATGTTTGCAAGGGGAATGCAAGCTACTTAGTTTGCAATTAAGTGCACCTTAAGCTATTGAAGTTATGAAGAAAGAGAAGGAGAAACAGAAAAAAGTTCCTACAAATGAGCTTTGAGAGGGGCAAAAAAGCAGCTCTTAATTTTTGGTGACATAGGAAGGTGGATCAGAAAGCACAGACACATTGCAGGCCTCAGGTTCCGGAAGAATAAGGGAGTAAGTTAAAGATCAGCAAAGAGACTGGTCAGTATTTACTAAAGCATAACCTACACTCTCAGAACTTGTTTTAGGACTACTGAGAAGACGCCAAAGCCCAGTTTTGGCTGATACTGTAACAATGTTGCTCATACAGAATTTGACTCACTTTCTCAGGAAAATTAAATGTTTCATATGGAAATTCTGTGTGAAGGGTTTGGGGAACTCTGGCTGAACACCACCAAGCTTTTACTCCCTCATGTAAATCTCAGAGACTGCAGGGAAAGTTGCAAGAGTCCACAGAACGTAAAAGCTTCACAGAGCATGTAAATGGAAAGCAGAACCACCTGAGCAGCAATTCATGGCTCTTCCGGCTGTCTACCCATTTGTGAAGTGAAACACAATCACATTTACTGACTGAACCAAAACAGAGATTACAAGAAACTCCACTTAAAAGTATGCAAAAATTAAAGTTTCAGTTTCAGTTGTAAAACGTACATTTGTGAATGTGCCCACACTCACAGTCAGTGATTCTCCAGATGTTCACTCTTTTACAGAAAGGTGCAAGACATGCTAAGTCAAGAAAAATAAGCTTGCCTGTGATTATTCACTTTGCTGCATGGGTACAAAATCCCCAAAACATAAATAAATAACATCACTTCAGAGTTGTGCTATGGCAAGATCAGTCCGACTCCAGGTAGATGAGGTTTTTTTTCAAGGGAACCTGGTTTACAGTAATTGTTTTTAATGGCTGTACCTGGATTGATTTCAGTTGTTTGCAAAAGAACCCTATCTGTGGATTTCAGGGAATGCTAAAAAGTGATGGGACTGCATGGCTGTCTAAGCCGTTCATGTTCTCTTACCTACTTGAAACTTCTACGTACATGGGAAGAGGGCAAGAGTGACAACATGCACCTGAACTTCAGTGGTGCTTAGTTTTACACTGTCCATAAATCTGTCCCTTTCTGTGCCATCCCACTCACCATTGGACTGGTAGTCCAAGTGTAGCATTGTGATTATTGCATTTGGACTTGCTGAAGAAGCATGAGCAGCATTCATTAGATCTGTATATGTAAACTCCCATACAAAGATCACATTGGTGGTTCAGTGTGCCTGAACTTAAATGATGCCAGACATTTTCTTGGCATCACAACATGGTACAGAACTTTGAGAAATCCACTTTCCAACCTGTGCTTCCCAGTAGTGGCTGGAAGTTATGCATCTCAGCTCCACAAATCTTTGGAATGAAAACGGAGAACAAAGACTGTGTGTAAAACAGACATAACCAGATCATAGATTGGAACACCAACAGAATGCAGAGCTTTTCCTTATTCATTACTGCATTACACAAACTGGGAGCATCCAAGTACTGCACGTCTGCCACTAATAAATAATGATGAGAGGTTCAGTTTTCAAGTTGTATATTATTCTGAAAATTTGGCTAATACTTTTGCACCTGTGTACCATAATTACATGTTTCCTCTTAAATTTTAATGCAATTAATTAACATACAATTAGCATATTTTAATTTAAGGAGTGGAAGGAAGGTTACATATTGCATCTTTTGGATTTGGAAAAGAGGCACTTTACTATGAAGTAGGATTTCTGTTGAACACTCGTGGAAAAATACTGTGTATATCACAACTGGTTCAAAAGGAAAGTGAGGTTTTTAACAGGTGCCACTCCAGCAACTAGTATCAAAACTTCCATTACATTTGTCTAATCAGTGAATATATACAAATTATTCATATACCTGCAATTATATTAATAAAGCCTCAGAAGGCATTCACTATTTTCCATCAACAGTTTAGATTGCTTAGAATGAATTATAAATGTAACATTCTTTAGTTAACATGACTTCCCAGTAACATCACCACCAACAGTGTTAAAAGAAACTTCATATAAAGATTCATAATGAGCAACAGAGATGAGTATTTCATTACCAACTGAAAAATTATTGAAATATAACAGATAAATTTGTTAAGGTTTCCATGCTAGATATAGTTCTCATTTCTTTATTTAGTTTAGCTGTACTTAATGGTTCCAGTAAAGAGAAGTTGAGTGGCATTTCAAAGAGGAGGAAGGATCATTAGAAATAATAAGTTGCATTTCAGATAGCTGTGAAAGCTAGCATTCAAGATTAATTTGTAAATGCATTTAAGAGACTAGATGCCGCTTAGAAAGTAAGGTAAAAATGCATTAGTGTATTTTTTTAGGAAGCTGAATGCAGTGTAGAGTCATTTTAAAAGCCCAGCTCCTCCTCCTACTTGAGTTGTTAAGCCAAAGACACACTGCAGTATCACAAAAACTCATAAAACTCAGGTTGCAGATCTGTAAACCCAAATGTTTATCTCCCAAAGTTCATGAAGAAAAGAGGATCGTATCTGAAAGGCTGCTGTTGTTCAGTAGCACCTCCCACAATGGACCTCTCTGCTCTGTGCTTCATGTGTTCTGCTTCAGTTCGAGAATTGATAAACAGATGGTGAAAAGTGTTGTTCTGTGACAGGTTTCTTCTGTAACCTTCTCTTTCTCTATGTATTTCTAATTTTTCACACAGTATGCTGCTCCCTTCCACTTATTTCTTCTGTTCCATTTGTTTATAATGGTGGGGGAAGGAATGAAGACAACACATGGCCAGCAGTGGTTTGTTGAGAAAAATATATCATAGACAAGGATAATCAAAATTAAATTGGTTTATAGTTTTCAATATATTGAAATTCATGATCATGTTTGTCTCCCCCTAGCAGGTATTCCAAAGGTCTGGCCACTTCTCAGGACTACTCCCTCATGTCCTTATGAATTTATGGTTATTTTTTAAGATTTCCATGCCCAGAGGAATATAGATACCATGGAAAATCATGACTAGAGAGGAAAAGACAGGCACTCTTTCAGTCTACTCAGGGTTACTTACTTGGAAGACTGAATTAATTTTTCCTCTGTGTCAACAAAGATGCAGTGAAAAAAGAGCACATGAAACTTGCTGGAATTCATTCAAGACATGCGGTTCCATTCCTAGGCCATATGCCCTGAAAATCACTCAGGAAACTTTCTCATAAGTAGAAAGGGTTGAATTAAACCAATCCTTCCCCCAAAGACATTGTGAAATTAAACACAATATTATTCTAATTTTAAAAAATATATTGTGCATTGAGAAAATATTGTACTTTTCCTGCAAAATACTGTAATTTCTAATGTGACCAGGAGTCCTATAAGAAAAAAGAAAAAAGAGCTGAAGGAGTAATCTCCTATTGATAATTGTGCTTATCCCATAAAATTTCATGGGTAACACTTTTCTCCTTGATTAATATAGCCCCAAAGGCCTTTGTTTCAAGTATTATTTCTAATTACTCATGATTTGTAAATGCAATCACAAATAAAGATGAGAGGAAAGCAGGCTTGCTGAATTGGATGGAAACACTGAACTTTAAAGATGCATAGAAATGGATATGAACACTCATACCTCCAGTCTAACAATTAGGTTTTGTCAGAGGTAGGATTTTCTTTTGCTTGGTAATAAATTTGTGTAAATAGCTTTACACACAGGGTCTTTGCTCACCATGAACAGGCACGGGATTAACAAGAAAAATACTGTGAAAAAGAGAGGTGAATGTTGTTGCTTTTTATTGACTTTTCCGATTAACTCAGTACCGTAGGAGGGCTCACCGGCAACTCCATTGAGATCTGGAAGGGTGAGATCCAGACTGGACCTTGGTTTACAACTGCTGCTGGGTATTTGCACTCCAGCAGAGCAGGTCCAGCTTCCCTCTATGTGAAGAATAAAATCCCTGACATCTGTTGTTAGAGCACAACACACTATTACAGGCACAGTCCCCTATAAGGTTTTTGCTAAGCCACAAACATGGTGCTGTGCTCTAACTCCAGTTCCTCTAGAGGATGAAACAGCACTGAGGATTTTCCCTATGTGCATCCACAAAGCATGAAACAAGGAAGGGTTTGTATGGAAAACTTTTCCAGTTTTCCTATACTAAAGAATTAAAAAAAAATATATAAAAAATAAACAGTTCCTTTCCTCCAAATCTTACCTTGCCTGTGCCCTTAGACCATCATAGCTGTCATTCTAGTAATGTTTTTTTTTTACTATTATTTTTTTCAAATGGTGCAGCAGTGTTACTTTGCTTATAGTGCGCCTTTGTTTCCCATGTTCTTTAATGTGGACCAATTTCTGAGAGTATCTGTAATGTAGGACTCCCTGTGCAACTCCTGCCTTGCCAGGATTTAGCCACACATTAATATCATCACACTTTAACTCAGCTTTCAATGAGTAAAGCAAAGAGAAAAACAGACACATGAAGTGAAGGCTTAAGGACATGCCAGGCAGTCATTGTCATAGACACCAGAGAGATCTGCTGTGTCAGGGTCTTGCCAATGGAGCACTAAAGCAACAGTCACATAAATTTACAACACGAAATACATTTCAATTCCAAAGCATAACTGAAGCCTCAGCTCCTCTGTTACTCCAACAATTTTTATACCAGAGCAAGTGCATCTCCTTCTGAATTACCCACACTTTTGTCAGAACATGATCTGCCCTGAAATGCAGAGAGAGGCTAAACAATATGTGGTGGAAAGGAACACCCAGACACCCAACACCTCCACAACTACCTTTGACTACTAAACAATGCACAGCAGAAACTCGAATATTCCATGTTTGTCTTTTAATCACCAAACACCACTTTTAAAAATTTAAATTCATGCCTTTGAGTCAGTTTTTGTTGCCAAAAGCAACAGGTCTTAACAGATATAGTGTGAAACCTATTGTTTAGAACTGGCACTAACTGTTCTTCCTCCCTCTGTAGCACTAGGGAGTTTTTCCAGGTGTGTGGGAGGCAAGCTGCTTGGAGCCATTATATTGCTCATTCTCTGCATGATATCCTTCATTAAATAATCTTTTAATACAACCTTAATAGTAATTGCAAGATTACAGTTCAAAATATTTGATAACATCACACTATGGAGTGGAAAAGCTACCGATCTCCTCTCTAAAGCTGGCTGTGGGGGGCAAGGCTGCTGTGAAACACCACCAGTGCCCTGAACTGAAAGCACTGCAATTCCCTGTGCTATTTCCCTTCAGGTCCGGATGTCTCATGGGTGATAAGTGGTACAAGCCTGGCACCAGAGGGCAGAAGGAAGGAAGGAAAACTAGTTAATTCATTTTAACATCAAACTTTTTAAGGACATGAGTGTAGGTGATTTTTTAATTGATCCATAAAGCGGAAGGCTGTCGATCACCTATCAGAGATGATATCTATGTATCAGTACTTGCATTCATAATGTTTGACTATCCATAGGTATTTCAGAAAAGTAAATTATTCCATTTTTATCTATGTTGTGTCATCTGCTTCTTCTTTTTCATATATATAAATGGTTATTAAGGAGTTATTTAATGTTAAATTCTGCAAAGACTTAACAAAAAATGCTTAAATCTACTATTCTCTCCAAGTCAAATATCGCTTCTACTGTGATTAGTATTGACTCTTTTTGACTGGTGGCTCCTTTAGAAGAAAGAATAAATTGTAAGCCACTGCTTAATCCAAATATTTAGGTGTAGTTAAACTCTCTTCTTCCATTCTCTCCCTTAATATCCATCAGTGTTCTCAAAATAGTTCACCTACAGAACTGAAAAAATAAAAAACTATCCTTTTCATCTTTCTTCTGAATACTGATCTTCTATATGAAGCTTTATATTGATTCTAACTTTGAAAATCAGTTAGCACTGGTAACAATAAAAACATTTGCTACCTGCAAAACAAGTCTGGAAAACAGTTAAAACAGTTGAAAGAAAATGCTACAAATTCATTGGTTCTTACTTTTGTTGTATAAAAATCCCTTAGCACTGGACTCCCAAATGTCCTTAAGGTGAAATAATCAAAACCTTTGCACGAGGGAGCGTGACAAGGTGGAAGGAGCACAGAGATCAAGCTGCAATTTGCATTTACACAGGGTGTGCTGAGATGAGTTCTCTCAAGAGCTTCACAACAGCACAGAGTTAACCAGTACTGAAGAAAGGCCTAAAGCCAAGACCTTAAATGACTGATTGCATTAGTTCAGATGAACTGTGCAAGAGTCATCAGAAACCCAGGCTGAGGATTAAAGACCTTATCTTCCCTATAAATGGGCAGAAACATTCAGAAACTCCATAAAAAACCCCTCCTGTCTAAACTGGCTTATTGCAACATAACTAGTTCAGCATAACTAGTGCTTAGTTCAGCATAACTAACATAACTAGAATAACCTTTCAAGAGCAGCTTCATTTTGGACTTATGTAACCAAACTACTAAACTCAGCAGGCAACAGTGAGGACAAGAGCTCTCCAGAGACCATGAAGCATAATTCGCCCTGGATGGACATCATTGCTGCCTTCCATTTCTGTGAAGTGTTCAGTCTTAAATTCTGGGGAAAAAAGGGTTTTTAGAAGCCATATCATGATGGAGACTATTTGTGATCACTTTCTCTCAGCAGGGCAAGGCTGCTCTTTCATTGCTAATATAACCTACCACTTATCTGCAGCAGGCTTTCACAGAAATAGCTGAACTACAGTTTTGTTTTCTCAATTCCTGTCTTGAAATAAAAATAGGTGAAAACAGATATGTCCCAAATTTTCAGAATTGTGGGATTTGGCAGTGTAGCCAAACTCTCCTTGCATATATATTTCAACACTCATGGTTAGCATAAAGAAACTTGCCATCTGCAACATATCAGAACATAGACATAGGGAATAACGATACAGCTGTGCAAGGCACTTCCAACCGAATATTTTTTTAGTGTTAGCAAGAATGTGGAAAAGCCAAAAACATGGTTATGACTCCAGCACGGGATTGCCCAGACAATTTTGGATCAATACAAGCAGAACCTAGAGGAGGTGCCATTAGAAATCCGGAGTTTGCCAGTATGGAATGGATTTGTTAACCACAGGACAGAGGATGCAAAGAGCCCACTAGCAGTGCAACAAAGACAGCTCAGGAAAGATACAGAGGTACAAATTCCAACCTCAGAACCATGACAAAGCCTAGTCCCAGTCAACACAGCTGTATTAAAGTATTTCATCACTCAGACTGTGAAATGAGAGGCCCATCACACTCCCTGAGCTATTGTTGGCCATGAATTCACTGTGTCTAGGCCACATTGGGCCATAAACACTGAAGCATCACCAGGCATGGGCAGCCCGTTAACATTGTTAACATTGGATGGCAGGTGAAGACATCCCAATAATTGACTTACTGAGTTGCAGGCATAGACAAGTAAGAAGTCTTATCACTGCCATTCATAACAAAATTGCTATGAAATGACATAATTTAAATAAAACCCTGAATAACTGAAAAAGGAACAGTAAGGTTCATCACTAAAAATAAAAAAATGAAAATAAATCACACCAGAAGTGTCCAGCCACCCATATCCCAGGGAACTTGTAATAACAGTGTTTTCTGCAGGACATATTAGTTAGAAGTTCAGAAAAAAAATGTAAAATATTTTATAATTTATATGGTATATACATACCGCTGAGTATGAGGAATTCTTTCAGCATGAAAAGCCAGCAAGTGGCACCTCATTAAACAGGACCTAGACTTAATCTAACTTGGAACAGATAAAAAAGAAAGGATTCATATGAAGCTATCCTGCCTGGGGGTTTAATCTCAAAGCTTTTGAGTATAATGAATGAATTAAGTAGGGCAAGTGATTAACAACAAAGAAGCGATCACATAATAAAAACAGAAATAGTACTGAATTTAGAGCAATGTTTCCATTGTTTATGGACAAGATCCTGCTGTGCTATTTTCATTGTTTTAACTCTTAAAGAATAGGTAAACCATATGACAGCACATGTTCTCCAGGTTTGCATGGAAAGATATGGGAAAAGGCCAGGAGCAGAATACCTAATGGTGCATAAATAATGGACTGTTCGGATATCAATATTTGGATCATTATGAGAATAAAATTCAGTCTGCAGGACTCACCAGTATTTTAGATCATATTTCTCTTAATGATGTAAGAATGGAATAAGCACCATTAGAATTATGATGCTTTATATTCCGGNCATCAGCTGAAGCATCATGAGGCAGGGTTAGAGCAGCCTGACAGCGCTCAGAGCTCAGTGCCTGCACTTCCAGTGACCACCCCACACTGCCTGAGCAGGCTGAGGCTCAAAGGCAGGGCTGCCTTGCCTTGCAAACTTCCTGACTCGACCAGGGACGAGCACACACTGACAGGTGGTAGGGCTGTGCTTGGGCTTGTGCATTTAGGGCTGGTGTAACTCAAACTAAACTGGGTGCCAGTTAATGCAAGCTGGTTCTGATCATGGTAAATATGAGGTATAGACAGGAACAAAGTAGTGACCATCTCCCCTAACCTCCTACATCCAAAGGTAAATCAGGAGACGCTGGGGGTCCAGGCTGCCAGCCCTACTCAGTTATCTTGACTGCCCTGCTTTAGACAGTTTACTCAGTCCTGTCTAGATTACCTGATGGTAAATCACTTGCTCTAGTTTAGGGAGATCCTGAAAGAAACCCACTGAGCAGAGGTCAAGACAAGTCGGGGCCAACAGTGAGGAGACCCAGATGTCTTCCTGGCATTGCAAACTCCAAAGCTGGCATATCTGACATGAAGGACAAATCCTGTAGACTACCACAGGCACAGGTAACTGCTCCTGAGCGAGCAGGCAGCACTAAGTCAACACTTTGCCACTCATCTTTACCTACACATGCCCAATGTTCCTGAAGCAGGAGGCCTTAATAATTCTTCCTGGTCACCAGCTCTTCTCATAGCACGTGTTGAGCTCTTCAGGTCTCACCCACGACAGACAAAACAGGTAACACAGTGGCCAACAGATTGAGGCCTGTGATCTTTCAAATGCCAAACTTGAGAATGCATAACAACCAAATAGTGCATTTTCTTCTACTAAATGAAGGTACCAGTCCAAATAACTCTTCAGGGTCTAACAAGTACCAAACAAATTGCACAGAAACCATCTCTCATGGTAATAAACGACAAGGAAGTATATTTTTTGGTGTTTTTTCTTTTATTGCCTTTACAAGCAAATCTAGTGTCTACTGAATTATGTCTAGCAGAGGCACATAAACACAAGCAGTTTGAATTTTGAGATTTCAAGACAGAGATCACTAGGGAAAAACCGACATTTTCTCAAGGCACTTGACTGACTCATAAATTTTGCTTCCCATTCACTAAAGCTTTCAGGAAAGAGAATGAGAGGATAAAGGCTGTAATTGATGGTACAATGCCCACAAGCCTCAACAGATGTGATCCCTCGTAATGAAGCATGTGGGTCTAATTTGGCATTACTGACTACCAGGAGGATCTTATGCAGGGTATCTTTCTAAATCTATGTTTTGTTGGCACCTGTGCCTTGTTGAAACTGGCATAGCACCTTCTGAGTGGGCATAATGCCATTCTAGCAGATGGGCAAGAGAGCAGATAAATGCCAGAGATCTAGTGCTGCATTTGCAACAAGCTAAAAGTAGCAAGGTCTAAGGTCTCATCACAGGACAGTTGAGGTGGGAAGACACCTCTGGAGATCAGCCAGTCCCACCCACTGTTCAGAGTGGGATCAGCCAGATTAGGCTGTGTCCAGTTGGGTTTTGAGTATCTCCAAGGATGGAGCCTCCGTAGCCTCTCTCAGCAATGTGTTCTGACTGAACACCCTCACAATAAAAAAGGTTTTTGCTTATGCGTGAAAGGAATATCCTGTACTTCTGTTTGTGCCCATTGCCTCTTGTCCTGTCACTGGGCACCACTGAGTATATGGCTCTGGCTTCTTTACTCTCCCATCAGGTATTCACACAGACTGTTATGCTCCTCCTGAGCCTCCTCTTGTCCAAGCTGCAGTACCAGCTCTCTTGGCCTCTCTTCCTGTAACAGATGCTCCAATCTTTTAATCATCTTCATGGTCCTTTGCTGGACTGTCTCCAATAAGTCCATGTCTTGTACTGAGGAGGCCAGACCTGGACACAGCACACCAGATGTGGCCTCACCAGGGCTGAGTGGATGGGAAGATCATCTTCCCTGGGCTGCTGGCATTGCTCTGCCTTGTGCAGTCCAAGAGGCTCTTGGCCTTCCTCGCCACAAGGACATATTTTTGGGTCATCCCAGAGTAAAGAATACAAAGTGCACACCCATAAAAATATTAGGTCTAAAATAACTCTGAACATCTAAAAGTATCTTCTGTGTTTGGGAGACCATGGCCCTACCAGGAGGGGAGGATGATGAAGGGTGAGCCACAGAGAGGGTACACCAACACAATCCCCAGAAGGATATACAAAGAGGAGAGAGGAGATGGCAGAACTTAGCCTGCTTCCCAGATGAATATATTTCATATGAGAGGCATGAACTACACTTCGATGTGGAAAAGGTGATAATGGGAACATTTCCAAACAGTAGAACTGCAACCTATGGATCAGTCATCACTGAACAAAAATAACTCAGCTGGTGCTGATTTCCAACAGCTGACAATTATGTTCAGTGTTTTGAAACAGCCTAGTGTTATCCTCTGGCCCTCCAGACCATTAACTGATGAGCTGTCGGGTGCAATGGCACCTCTCCACAGTGCCCATGACACAAGTTTAGTCTATTGGGAAAAGAAATACCAGGTACAAGGAGAATTTTTATGCTATATATGCATTTGTATCAACTGACAATTACTTCACTGTGTTAGGCAGAGTGATGCAAGATGTGGACCCAGTCCTCATTCTTATATATTACTTCTCAACTTCATGAATATGTGAGTAGAGAGCACCAGATTTTACTCTTTTTCCTTGCGTTAGTGTTTACTTTGGTTTCAGTACAAGCACCTGCTAAACCAAAGGGAAGATCACTGAAGAGAGTTCATATTTGTATCTTTGGGTTATTTGTTGGTTGTGGTGTTTTGTTTTATTTTTCCTTTTTTAACTAGTCCTTGGTGCAAAAGGTGCTCCTCCAACCAAAATTCATCACCTGAAACAGGAAATAATGCATCCTGGGTGCCAAAGTCGTTTATGAATGGTATTATAATAAAACATCGCACCAGCCTCACAAATTACAAAAACCATATGGATTGAAGAGACCCTGTGTTTTGAAGTATGCATAGTGATTTGCATGATATTCATTGTGTTAAGGTTGAAAACATTATCAACATCTTTGCTCTAAACCTAACAGACCAATTTATTCTAACTGGGACTAGTAAAATGTATCATTAGCAAACAGGGGTCAGTGAAAAATACAGCACAGAGAGCAGGCAGAGGAATAACAGATAGCTCAAGAAAAAGATTCAATGTACTTCAAGCTGGCACTGTACAAGTGGCTCATCAGAACATTATTCTAACAAATGATATACCAAAATCATAGTCATCTATTATGCTCAGTACTGAAGCAAAACAGTACTTAAAGAAAGTGATGCAGAGCAAAATTAAATTAGCTTCTTGGATCATCTTTAATGATACCAAATTTAAAGTGTGGTATTTATGTGCTCATCATCTTATCTTCTAAAAATATTCCTATAGCAATTAAACTTGCAAATTTTAAATCTGTATTTTGATTTGTTACAATTTTTGTATTCAAGGGTCCAATTATTGCCACTCATTTGCAGAATGATAAGTTAATTTTGTTGCCTTTAATGTTTAAAACTAACCTGTGACGCTGATAATTCCAGAAAGATAGAGGTTACAGTGTGTTTTGTTATAGTACAGCCATAGTCATTCCTGCTGGATCCAAGTCTTTCAGAACATTCAGTGGTTTTTAAGCCTCTTATGCCGTAAAGAGAAAGATAAACCACTTCCCAAGTAAATATACACACACAAAATCATAAAACATAGGGAGATCAAAGAGAAAATAAAGTTGAATATTCTGCATGAAGTCCTTGGACAGAGTGGAATCCAAGTTTACTGCATCTCAACACACAACGTAATTTTTTTCTCTAGACCTCTACGCACACACCTACTCAGCTTCCCACTTAACTTCAGTTTTTACATTGCAAAGACACAAATATTATAAGTTGTGATTTCTAGCCTTATACAGACATACTAAACTATTTCATATGAAGAAACCCAAACTGTCTCCAAGGATAGGATCCAAAGATATTATCAGCATTAATTTTATCAAATGAAGGTTTTTATGCAGAGTGTCTGGGAGGAAGCAAAGCTCTTGCAGATGGTATATTCAATAAATGAACATACAAGCACAATAAAGAACATTGAATGAGCCTGATTATCGTGTACAGGTGCAGAAGTATTAGATGCTGGTTTACTCTCTGTGTATAGCTCAAGAGTATTTATTCTATTTTTGCACACTTTCTTTGTACTAATATTTGCTCCTGAACACAGTCCTTAAGAAAGTTTGGCTTAAATACCCCAAAACATTAGATAATGTTTCACATTCATAAGGAAACAAATAGAATGAAAACTAAATGTGTAAGAGTTATAAGGCATCAGCAGTCTACAATATGTACTATAAAACCAGAGAGACTTAAAAATTTTGAAAACAGCAGTTCTCCATTAGGATAATCCATTTATACGCTATGATAATTGTACAAAATAAGGCAATTTCAGCCTCTAACTCTGTGTTATAAGCACTCTTTCAAATGCTACGAAATGGAGAGAAAGTCAGTGAATTTAATCTACTGTGAGAAAAATGTCTGCTCTTACAGTACTTGGCAAAAACGTGGTACTGCATGAAAACATGTTAGACTTCAGTTCAGTGTGGCTAAGGCAGAGGTAATGCTGGTTGGCAGACAAAAGTGTTTTGAAGAATTGGCAAGGTCTAAGAGTACTCCCTTGGCTGAGAGCATCTGCTAACCCATGGTGAAAGCACTTTATAATCTCAGAGTTTCACTCTGCCTTGCTTCAGGTAGCAAAAAGAATCAATCAACCTCCGCTATATGTTTCTGTAATCAACGCAGAGCAGTTTTACCTCTCAGAATCAACCTCTGTCCAGTTTACCTGTCGCCATTTTAGCCTCAAACTGGACCTCTCATTCTTTGCTGTGGTTCAATCCTACCAAGACTTTGGCAAGAACATGCCAGTGCAGCTCCCTGGGAGCGAAACATTCCACTGAACACAAAGCTACACCTGCGTTCCCTCCTCCCACCCCTGCACCCAGCAAAGCAATGACTGCACCCCTGATCACAACCTACAGAGAAAAACCAGCAGGAGCACAATAAAAACAAGCAGATGTGTTGGATCCCTTTGAAGTTTACACCCAGTCACACACAGGCCTGGGGCAGGATGCTCTGGACTCTGGCAGAGCTGGCTTCCCTTCTCTATTCTCTCCCAAGAGCTGTTTCTCTCTCCTCAGCCTTCCTTATGCTGACCCATGGTCCTGCTGTTTCTACTTCTGAGAAGGGCTTGGACATAAATGTTCAGCTCTTGTGAGGTTCACACCTCTAAGAAGCACATGCTCCCCTTTACCTGCTCCCACTGTGTCCCTCAGACTCCCAAAACACAGTGCAGACTGTGCAGGGGATACCACATCATAGCAGGCATTTAATAAAAATATATATATTTAAGTTGAAGCATGCATGCCTCAGATAATTTTGACCTAGATAGAAGCTGCTTTTATTAAGTTGCCACATCTATTACCAAGGAGAGTGAGTCAAGTAGGCTATAGTATTCCATGGTATAGTATTCCAAAGCTTTTTACAAGCTTTGCTCTTAAAGGGGAACTTTTGAAACATTGTTCTCCCTCATCAAAGAAGATGAGAAAGAATAGGATTAAGGTGAAGAGAAGGATTTCTTTGAATAGGGAAGATATAATTACACATTTTCCATGACACATGCTGAAAAATGTAATATTGGATAATGCAAGTAACCTAAAAATTTTCATTGTATTTTAATAGAGAGCTCTCTTTTAAGATTTTTATATTATATACACTATATAGTTATAGATATAGATATTTCTCTCACATAAAAGATATTGAAAAGGAATCAAGGAAGAATAAACTCTTCCTCCCTAACCACTAAGAAAGCATGATAAAGAAGGACAATATCAGATTAGCTGCAAATTTTCCATCTCATTGTTTCCTGAAAAATAAAATTTTATAATGAACATACTCCATACAAGCTGTGCAGAGCAAGTATCTCTTCCAAAAACGCACAGAGCAGTAGTAAAAATCAAGCATGGACTCAACGACATCTGTTGTGGCATTGTTATCAAATGCCATCTTTTTCACACAAATCTGTAACAGTCACTACTTTTTTTTTGTGTGGAAATATTAGTTTGTATGCAGCATCTAAAAGCTGGCACACGAGGACCGACAGATGCTTTGGTTTTACCTCATCTTCAACTTACTTGGCTTCTCATTACACTCGCTTCAGCTCAGCAAATTATTCCTCTGCTTTGGAAAGCCGACAAAATGCCATCTGTCTCTGCATGGTTATCAAAACTAATACTGTAATGTGAAAAAACTATGATCTCAAATTGTACCTGGCAACTACATGGCGAGGTCGAGTATCCTGTTGGATTACTCATATACACAAATTTCAGTCACTGGACACCCACCTATCCCACTGTGCACTCAGCCTCAGGAACAGCCAGGCTCTGATCTTTCTTGCATGTAGCTGTTTCTCATGCCATTGCTATTGACTGACAGTAATTATGGTTTAGAATGCAAAATGAGGTAGCTTCTCACCAACTGAGACTCCAAGGTCACTGGGATTAGAGTATGAGCAGCTTTTGTTTTTTCTTATAAAAATGAGAGGCTGAATGCATGGAGGAAAGAGGTGGAAAGGTCAAGGAAAGAGAAAGAGCAAGATTACATCTGTGTGGTTCAGCATGTAATCACATTGGTCCACCAGCTACAAAATTCATCACTATGGCTTTAGGGAAGAGTAAACATGAACATGGTGCCATTAGATTAAACCAAAAAAAGAACAAAACATACAAAAAGGCCTGAAAGTCCTCCCTATAATCTGACAGAGAAGAAGTCATCCTCAGAGTTTCTCTTCCTTTCTAAATACCATGAGAATTTCTCCACCAGTGGGTGAAGTACAGCCCAGAATAAATACCTCATACAGGCACAAGTAACAAAGCTTGCTCTTCTACACTGCAGGAGTGCTCAAATGCTCCACAGTTATCTCCAAACAAACATGTTAGAGACAAAAATGAGGTGAGGAACAGGAACGGGTTGGTGACCAAAATCTCTGCTAAAAATGAGAGAGTAGATCAGTTGTTCTCATCCTCCCCCTAAGCATCTCTGTTGCTCCTGGTCAGAGATAGGACACAAGGTCTTTGGTCGGAAGCAAAACCTCATTATATTTTGTGGCAAAGAGAAGAAGTGAGGGTTGCACAAAGAACTACTGCTCTGTGTCTGTATTCAGCAAAGTGAATATCAGACCCTGACATATTCTGGGACCAAAAGACTAGTCCTAGATATGCTCTGGTTAAGAACTCATTCCTTGGCCAACTTTAGTTATGCAATGGAGCAAATTATCTCAGAGCACATTGCATAGATCATACAAATACTAATCCTTATTTCATGTTTAAAATACCACTGAAAGAGCTTCACTCTCCCTCCACCACCTGAGATCCATTGAACTGAATATTCTTAATTCTTTCTGAAATTGCATAAGCTCAGTAATATTCAATATGAGAAAGGTTAGCTCCCAAATCTCTTATCCCTTATGCATTTTCAGGCTGCAGTTACTCCTATCTTGCCCTGATGTACGATGACAATGAACTCCCCTGTTGATACAAATGTGAGTTTATTTAAAGTTCTCCAAGTCAGAACACTCATGAGGAAAAAATTCTTTAGATAAATGTTTTGGGTATTTTTGGTTTGGTTTTTAATATAGTTTAAGATTTAACAAAATCAACATCTACTCCTGAGTTCCTACTCACTCTATCATGATTATTTTTTAAGTCTTAAGTTTCTGTAGATTACATACCACCTTCCATGCAGTTCTGGCAATGGTTCCTAGAGTTTATTCATAGGGATTCATTGTCTGGTGTAGTGAGCAGTCCTACGGCATATGCCTTGAGAATGAGGTTCCTTTCAGTTGTGCTCTGCTACCCCTTTGAACTGGCACCATAATGTAGGACTAAGAAATCATTATATCCCATTGGAATCCCTCTCTGCAGAAGAGGCAGTGTGCATTGCCTATCAGTTACATTCACACCTCATCTAAATGAGTAGAAAAGAACAGAAATATGGAGAAAGCTCAGAGCTTCCTCTCTTCCTTCAAGGCTCCCTTTTTTCCTTCTATACAACATTCTCTTTTGTGTTCTTGGCTATGCTGTATTATCATGAGCTCCTTGGGAAAAGACCTCTTCTCTCTATCTACAAAGAAATCATTAAAAAACAGTAATGTCTTGGCTTCACTATGTAGTTAGTTTCTCCTTGTATGTTCTTGCTCCCAGCAGTGTTAAGTCCATGTGTAGCTCTCATTCACAGGAAATCCTTTTAGTGTTACAATGAGGTCTTTGTAGAAAGTCTTTGGTGTTATTCTTCTGTATTTGCAAGGACTCTTGAATACCGAGCAGCCTGGGACACAGTATCTAGGGGAATAACTAATATGGGCTAAACGTAAACTAATTTTGGGGAACAAAAGCAGCCTTCAAGCTATATGCAAAGTTACTAAAGGCTGTTTTTTCAATGAGGGTGAGTGGAAGTGACAATTCTTTTTCACTTAATGAGCCATAGTAGCAGAGATTAGAGAAACTCTCTAAATTATTTGGCTGTTGAATAAAAATCCAATTTAAGTCTTGTGGAAAGTAAGAGCTTTGGTTCAGCTGTAGAATCAGGGTACATAGGCAAGGAAAATAAGCAGCCCTTTTAGATCTAGTCCCTAAACTAGTAACAGTTTATTATATAAAAGACAAGCACAGATAATGAGAAAAAGAATATGTTAAGAATAAATAAAAAAAGAAATCCTTGGGAGACCAAGAGGTTTGCTCAATGTTACTAACTATTCCATGCAAAACAGCAGCCTTTCTAGAGAAACTGATAGGCCTTCCTCTTACACTTTTTCGGGCCAGGGCCTCAGAGGAGGCAGCAGTTCACAGAGAGCCCAGTATGGCAGCACCTCATGATACGTCAGCTTCCTGGTGTTGCTCAGCAGTGCTTATGAAAACATTTCAAGCACCTAAAAAATATTCTGTGAAAACTTGAGATAAAGTCTGCACTGCAAGGGAGTGAAACCAGCAGAACAGCAACAGAGGATCTAAGAAAAAGCTTACAGTGTGAAGAACTTTAGTCAAGAATTCTCAGCATTTTTTGTCTTTGAATGTCCCACTTCTGCATCAGTCAGGAAAGAAATTTCATTTCTTGTTTTGCTCACAAATGAAAACTAACTTGACAGTGGTCCATTCCAAGCAGTAAACACCAACAGAACTTTGGCAGTTGCCACAGTGATTTCACACCTTGGAGCCTATCTTTTCCTCTTTCTTTTGGCTGTCTCTGCAGACTGTAAGTCATTCAGACCAGGGATTATCCACCACATTGAGGACCACACATGACAGCTCATCGAAAAGGAATGAAAAGCTGTGTGTGCAAATAAGTATTGTCTTTTGGCCTTCTTGAAAACTCTGATTCCCTAAATGACAAACTAGTCCTAAAAAACGAAAAAAACCTCACCAGTTCCTTTCTTAGCACAACAAACAAATAGCACACACGTGTAATCTTCCCAATAGTGCTGCAACTATTAGTTTAGCAGTTCTAAAGACAACTGAATTCCTGGGGATTTGTCATCTTAGACAGATGTAGACTTTAACTAAAACAGTCTCATCAAGGAATGGGGCAACTTTGCCTCTTCTTTCTGAAAAATGTGTCATTGAAAGTCAGAATCCTGTTCTAAGTGGGATGATTATCATAGTCGTCCTCACCATGTACTTTCATTGAACTTGTAACCATAGCTGATGGAGATCACTGCATTTCTATCCTGTTATATTAAAGTAATCAATACAACCAACTAATAGATGGGGGTATAAAAAGGGGGGTTATTATGTCACAACACCTCAATTCTAAAACAAATAAGGCCTAAAAATCCTGAAAAGACAAACCAACCAAGAAAGTGGAGCTAGCTGAGGCTAAACTCATGAGGCTTCAAAAGATAGCCAAGCTAATCTAATGCCCAGATGAGTCCACAACACCCTCTAGCTCATTATTAAATACAAATCTATAGAGCACATCACTGTATTCAGCCCTCAGAAGATAGGTCTTTATGGTGACTGTAAAATTCTCATTAGGCTACTGGGATTATCTCTTCCCTTTATCTTATTTGTTTGGCTCTATAAATGCTGAAGAAAAGACATGATGAATCAATGAATGATTCAGATTTTGCCTTCAGTCTTTATCATCAGGCATTTATCTACTTTTTGTCTCTGGAGTTTTTTATCCTGCAGTAAATTTATTGTAGTGCCTTTGAGTGATTTTTTTCCTCTTCCTTTCCCTCCCTTCCCCCAATACTCTATTGATTTTCTCATTTTTACAAATAAGCATAGCAATAAATAAAATTACAAAAGCTCAGGACAGAAATGTAGCTGAATAAATACACTCATCAAGAATAAAAAATTGTTCACTAGACTGGGGAAATTACAGCTCCCTCATGTATATTCTTTATTATGAACTGAAAATGCAATTAGTAAAGCAGAAGAATCTCAAAGTCAGGCTTTTATTTCCCATTTTGCTACTGATGCACTGTGGTCACAGGTGGTGTATTTTAAAGTAATTGGGCTACATTACCTGAGATGGGGGTAAAAGAGGTGTTCTAACTCCAGTAGCATCACTGCTTGACAAGGAGGTCATTGCATCACCCTTCTGTCACAATCACAACTCCATGCAAGATCAGTGTAATAAAGAGCAATCACTCAGGCTGGCTGAGAGATGCATAAATGGAATGTTGGCAAGCTGGTTTTTACCTTCTTGGATTGAAAACCCCAGTTATACAACAGGTCCAAGAGTGATGGGTCAATGCCCTTCTGAATATTCAGTGTATTTCAGGATGCTAAATTCTTGTTCCAAAGTATTATGGATTTATTTTGTGATTTTACACATTTACAAGGTCGCTGAATTCTGCTTAGGTGTGATGGCAGGACTGTTTCATAGGGCAAGAGAAGATCCAGCTTAGTATTTTCTCCTGTTAGGTTTCTGCTTTCTACGGATATGTATTAGTACAAATACTCTCCCAATACATGAAAAAACATGGCACCAAATATATAAAAAATGTATTCTGAGAGAAACTGTTTAGATAGATTTTGCAGTCAGTTAAGGTACTGCATGTTCTGAATAACCTTGCATGCTTAAAAGTGTTTCAAGATTTATCCTTTTGAAACTAACAAACAAAAAAATGTTTTGTGGTTTAAGCTCAGATGGAAATTAAACACCACACAGCCATTATCTTCCCCCTGTCATGTCACTAATTCTGAAAACTAGTTAGGAGAAATATTTTCAAGTAAACTATTAATACATCACCTTTTCTTTTTCTGCAAAAGATTCTCTATAAATAGGTTAAGAAAACACAATAAGAAAGTGCCAATAACTCAATACGTCCAGCAACTCCGATATACATTTTCTACCACATGTAACACTTTGGTTGGCCCATCACAGGGCACCAAATTGGGGGCAGGATTTGCCGGGGTGCCCTCCAGGTGCCTCCGGCCAGGGACGGAGCCGCTTTCCCGGGCTCCGGCGGCCGAGCCGGAGCTCAGCGTTCAGCACCTCGGACAGCGCCGGGACAGCCCGAGGGACCCCGGGGGCGGCGAGCACATCCCTGTGCCAGGGACCAGCCCAGCACCTGCCAAAACCCTGCCCAAAGCCATACCCAAAGCCATGCCCGCGACTCCCTCTGCTGTGTCATCAGCCCTGCCCGTCCCAGGCTCCCTGCAAGAGGCGCTGGAGGAGGGGTGGCAATCGTGCCGCCCTCCCGCCCGTGCGGGGGTCCAGCAGGGTCTGCACAGCTGCTTTCAGCCACAGCCTCGCTCAGAAAACACATTTTTCATTCCTGTCATGAGATACATCTGAAAAAAACCCTAAAATACTAAACAACACAGGTGAAAAATGAACCACAAAGAGAAAGAAATGTCAGGGAGAAAAAAGTGAAGGAAAACAGAAAATGAAAGTTAATACTCGGCTTTTTTTTTTTTTTTTTTTTGGCTTCTCACTTCGGCACAAGCACCACAACACAGTTTCTTTGGGTCTTTTTTAGAAGAGGAAACAATATGGTATGGGGGCAGACCACATGAGCTGAAGGCAAAGCACAGTAGTACCTCATGGCAAGATGGATTTGCCAAAAAAAAGAAAAAATCTGTAGTCTCAGAGGAAAACAGGGTGGACTGTGGTTGAGAAATTAACTGTGCTGGGCAGCAGAAATAGTAAATGAAAGCTCCGTATGGATCAGGCTGGCAATAAAATAAGCTGAAATAAAGTCTGGCAAGTTGACTAAGCTAAACAAAACTCCCAAGAATTGTATTTTCACAAAATCAGGAAAAAAAATAGTACAAGAATTAGAAAACCTGGAGAATGTGGAAACTGTCCGGTGTGGTGGTGATTTTCATCCCTGGCATAAGCAAGCAGTACAGGAATTGCATAAATGAAGAAAGAATTCATTTTGCATAAAAATTACCTGAAACCTAAATGTTGACAGAACTCCAGAGGAGATTAATATTGCAGAAGTTGCTCATGCAAAGCTGTGTGGGATGATGATAGAAACAACACTGTAAGTGACCTCATCCAGCATCAAAGAAACTGCCTCTGGCACAGGAAATAAAGCAATTGCCTCTGAACATGGGTCTCATTTGTTCTTGATAAATCTTAACAAGATGAACAAAACAGAGGAACTTAATGGTATTTTGAAATAAGGATACCTACATTTCAGGAAAGTTTAACAGACTTGATATTTACTCCTACAAAAACATACTTGATTTAAGTATGCTGCATCTGGCAAGAAAACATTACTATTGTTAGAGTAGTTTTAGAGTCCAGAGAGCAAATGTCACTTATTTTATAGTCCAAGCATAGTGAAATTTTACTTATTCACAATAGTTCAATTGCCAAGGAAGAACTGAACACTACGTAACTAATTTCTAAATTGTGTTTTAATTCAGTGAGGTCTTTAATTTGTTTGACAGACTTTTGTCTTCGAAAAGATTGCCCAGTATACATCATAGAAACCTGCATCAAGAATTTCCAGGGAGTTCCAAAAAAGAACAATGACAAAAAGTTAAAAGCAAAAGAGGGGGGGAAAAATTAAAGAATTTTAAAAATTGCCAGTACAGAAGAAAAGTGATCCCACCCAAATTTGATTAAAGCTTTGAACAAAGACTATTCAGTACATATTCCACCTTCAAGGCAAAAATAAAGTTCTTCACTTCAATCAGTGATATGGTATAAGTTGAAATAAATTTCATTAATTGGATGTATTTGAAAAGGTCATTCAAAAATCACCACGAAGTAGAAGGCATCACTCAGGCCTTATCCTGCCTTCATGGAAAGCAAAGGTATTTCTAAGCTGCCTCAGCCCTCAAAAAGAAAAACGTTGTGTAATTAAGGAGGGTCACAATATGTAATGACAGGTCAGGACAGATTCTACCCAGAAGTTTCAACCCCAGACTCCTTTTCTATATGGGGTACAAAATTGTATTCATCATAGTGATAACTGATAAAACACAGAGTCCCTTTCTATGAAAAAAACCCTTTCAAGTCTGTGAGAGTAAAACAAGCTCAGTGATGTATGAATAATAAACTCTGTTTCTCTTTATTACTACAAGAATCTTTTCTGATTTACTTGCACATCTATCTGGGAAAAACCTGACGCCCTGGGAGGAAGAGAAATCTTTCTAACGAACCCTTTCCAGTTGTGCAAAGGTATCCAAGTGCACAGCAGAATTTGGTCTTATTCTCTACATCAAGAAAAAAATATCACAGTGGAGGCATCACACTGGCATGCAATGTTTGGTCCAATACACACAATTCTGAACAAGAAAGTAGTAAAGCAGCAACTTCCATATAGGCAGCTCTTCATCCTGCCTGCAGACCTGAACTTTTGTCCATTATTATGAGTCAGTTTGCAAGAGGAACACATGGATTGGAACTTTTTATCCCTATCTTCTCTCCTGGACACTTGTAAATATGAAGACATCTCCTCTTGTGTTCAGTATTTGCTATTGCTTTAAATTGTCATTGAGAAGGTATAGTTTCTTATTTTCCTTTATAAGAAGCCACATGGGCTACGCTTCCCACTAAATAGGCAACTTAGTACTTACTATGAAGAATAGAAACAGCAGGTTTTCCTGGCAAGATAACCCCTTATGTGAGGGCAGGATGGGGAGCTAAGTCAGAACCTGCCACCTCTGGGCCACTGCCTCCCTTGTAATCTTCACCAAATCCATTAATCTCACTGGATCTCCAGTTTCCTCCTTTTTGTTTTGAGCAAAGCTGTCTTGCCTCTGGGGGATATTGAGAAGACAAATTCATTAATCTCTGTAAAATGCGGAGAGGTCTGCTCACCACGGGGTTTAGAAAACAATCTCCATGAGAGTACATTGGCCAGAATGGCAAAAGCAAAAATTGTTTGGTTTGGATCTCACATAAAGAACTTGAATTAACAGGACTGATGAAAGATGAACACCTCTGGTGGGACTGAGAAAGCTACAGAAATACCTCCTGAGCTGACCCAGAAAGAGTTAAGTGTCTAATGGCAAAGTCCCTATGGGTTTGAACTTAATGTGCAGTAACAATGAAGAAATCCATCTGGATGTAAAGCTGCAAGAAATACAAGGCATCAAGAAAGGAGGCATTCATGCTTTTTGTGAGTTAGGAGTTATTGTATCCAGCATTTGTCATGATACTTAGATAACATATAATTGTTCTCCAAAGGGTTCTCCACAGAGCATGCATAATGAAGCAGGTTTCAAAAATGCAAGCTTTAGTGAGAAGAGGAGAGTGTGCCTCATGACAAACATGAATGTTCCTCCTATTTCAAAGGGAGCCAGTTTCAGTAATTGAAATAAATTCTTCACACTGGTAACAGGCATGTGAACAACCCAGATTGTATTTAATATCAGGAAGATAATCAGAGCTCTCTTCCTGCATCCTTTTAAAGCCAGGGTGCTGCTCCAAGACTTTCAGACAGCCATCTCCAGCAGGAGCTTGGCAGGGTCAGCCATAGCTTCTTTATTAAAGAGCTGGGATTTAATAACAGGTGAGTAAATTAATAAACCCAGTATAGAATCAGGTCAAGAACAGCAAAGGCAAGGAGAAAGAACTAAAAACATTTCACTTTATTTGCAAACATTTTTGGGGCAGCTGATTTTGTATCTTTGTGGTTTTGGGGAAAAAGCACCATTCCTTCTTTGCTGGCTTCCAGAATGCACCTGTTTGCATGAAAGGAGGTGGGAGCCATCCCAGAACCAGCAAAGCACATTATTGTAGGACTGAAAAAAGAGAGGATAAACGAACCCAATTCCATGAAATCAAGTTCAAATGACAGTGCAGAAAATGCAAAATACTGTATTTAATTGACATTCATGCCAGGATGAAGAACTGATTAAGAGACAACTCATGAGACAGTTCTGCTGGACAGACCAGAGGACTTTGGCAAGTCATTTAGTCAGCACTGTCCTCACCTGTGTAAGGGAAATAATTTTCTAGAGTTTCAAAGGCACAGTGAACTGACTTATATGTTGATACTTGACATGCTCTGACACTCTATAATGTGCTTATTACCATAACCTTTAATCAGGTATTTTATTAAAGGTACTTTTAAACAGTGCGGTTTAGAGGCTAGAATTAATAAGTAAATAAAGTGGAAAAGGAAAGTCAAAATCACAGCAAGAAACACACACTGGTTGTTCCTTGAGGCTGTTCATGCTTTAAACACCCCCTCTCATTGCTGCTCAGTCCCTTCTGCTGAACACGACAGCATCCACTGTGATTGACACTCACCCATTACACAGTGCAGTTTTGTCAGCAGGAACTCAAGCAAAAAGTGAAGCTGAACACCTTTGGATAAGTGTGCACTCCTGAAAATGGCCATAATTTACTCAAGCCTCTTCCATTGATGCTGATAGGAGTAACATTTTAAGATAAGCCAGTAGAAAAAAACTGTAATTTTCTGGTTTCATAAAAAATCCTTGTTTCTTTCCCTACTGCTTTTGTGGGAAGAGGAAGCCCCAGGCATCTGACTGCAAGCTCTCAGACACCCAGTGACTCTGACCTACAGAGCATAATACAGAGCAATCACACCTCCATGGGGTAGCTATTCAGAGACATTCAAGCCTATACAGGAGAACTGGGTTCCTTGCTTTTTTGGGTTGGGATTTTTTCCCTTTTTTCTTTTCTTTCTTTTCATCTCTGAATTCCTCAGTCTGGGCTAGATTTTCTTTTCTCTTTTTCTTTATTTTATTTCATTTTTATTATTTCACCTCCTCTTTGCCTTTGCCCTCCTCCAAAGGTACATCAATCACCAGCACCTGTCCAAGCTGGGAAAGGAAGGCTACTTCAAGGTCACTGTGTAAAAAGCCCTAAAGCTTTTCAGTGAAAGGGAAGGGAAAAGAGGCTGTAAGTGGCTTCCTGTTTCTATTCACTGTTAAGGGAAACTCCTTAGGAAGGAAGGAGAAAGTATGCATGCAGCAAAGGCTGTATTGCCAGAGGAAGGGGGAAGAGCCACACAGAAAAGGACAATCCTTAAAGATAATATCCTGCATAGGGAAAAACTTACTGGCACGCAAATAGATGAGTGTGAGTTGGAGAGAGATGAAGGAGACAGATGCAATTCTCCAGAGACAAGCAGTTCCCTTGAGGCCAATTGCCCGTGAAAGGGGCTGGCCATTGTTGACAAGGACAGATATCCCAGAAAAGAAGTGAGGGAACTGCTACAATAAATCCAGCATGTGTTCCTTCCTGGATTTTCTCCATGCTGCCAGAGGAGCAGGTTGCTCGTAGCAGCTGTGCTTCTGTTCGGCCCTGACACGATCTCCTGAGACAGGCAGTGCTTCTGCTTGTGCTCCTCAGGTGGGCACAAAGAGGAGAAAGAACTTTCACAATGGAGGAAACTTCATAACCAGCTTCCCCTTCCACTGCTTTCCTCCAGTTTGCGTGTTAGTGATCTGCAAATGAGATGCTGACACTGAAGGGGCCAAGGCAGCAGAGGAGTTGGCTGCCTTCAGCCACAACGTGCATCACCTACCACGGGCTGCAGACCAAGTCTGCTGCCCCATCCCAAACTGCTTCTGTTACCCAACCCTAAATTGCAATTCCCGCCATCAGCCTTGAATTGGCATGCACTATTTATATTCCGTATTTAAAATAAAGCTATGCTAAACACACTTCAGTGCTGTTTCACAAGTGAGGAGTATCACATTCAGCCTTCACTGAAGGCTGAATTAAGATGCGCATACACATGGGTAAAGCTGAGTTACTACACACTATTTCTTGTTAGCAGAATATTGTGTAACACTCTTTTCCCTGGGTTTTGGGTTTTATGTTTTCTTTGACTGTGTGGGCACAGGAGAGGCAAGGGAAGTGTCATATTTTTTATTTTTATATTGTTTACAAACTACAGACTTGCAATGCAGCCTTTATATATCATCTTTCAAAACACATTTTGAGTACTGTGGCTGTTGAAATATTAGTTTTCAATACCTATTCAACTACAGTCACTTACAACGACACTATTGTTCTAGGTACCCTACTAGCACAGAATAAAAGGCAATCTCTGTCTCTAAGAATTTATATTCTACAGATTATACATAACAGTTAGGCAAATGTTTTCCAACAGATATTCTTATTTCGTTGCTGGAAAATTTGGATAAAAATCTTTTTTCCTCAAGTGAGATTCCTTTACAGGAATTCCTAACAATGCCATTAAGAGGAAACTTAAGACACTGATTTTTTAAAAAATTTCTTTTAAATGTAAATATTCGTGCACAGCCATAGAAAAATAGATTGTTTTTGTCACATAGTGAAACAATGCAAGTGATTAATAATGTGGACACTATTGAACTTTCATTTCCTCTTGAGTACTGGGATGCTTGCTTTCTGATTCTAAAGCATCCCTACATTATGCTACAGCGACAAGCCTCATCTTTAATTATCAATTCCCTCACAAAACCAGAGAGGTAAAACGCAGTGGAGTCAAACAATGCCCGCCAACTGCCCTATTGCACTGTATTTCAGGGAGTCTGTGGAGAGATTGCAACACAACAAGAGAGCTAAAAAAAGCCAACCCTGGAACCTGAGATAAGGAAGCACTGAGAAAAACAGCAACCACAAGTTCTCATGGGATGAGGCTTGGCTGACGCTACAGCAAGAAATACATGAAAGAAACAAGTGAACCGCACCCACGAAGTGACAGCTTCTGCTCTGTGATAAAGACCCAGATAGGCTCTTGCAAGCCAGGTCTCTGCCTTGGCTATTTATATCCCCCAAATAGGAAAACCTACTAATATATAAACAAGAATTCTGGAGTCAAATGGTTGGTGATTATCTGTTTAATCCTCTTTAGAGATTTGAAAAATAGCATCCTGAGAAAATTCTGTAAAAAAAAAATTTAACTGTTATAAAATCAGTTTCTGACTACAGACTAATAAGCATAAGAATACAAGACTGAGGACACAGTTAAAATGTGCAAAGTTTTCAGTTTTAGTATCTCTGCCCCATCAGTACTTTTGGCAGCAAGACAAAAAGTTGGGGATAAATGATGAATTCTGAGTCAACCTGAACCCAAAGTCATGGTAGTTCTCTAAATTTCTGTGTTTTCTTTCCATTATAACTGTGCTCCTTTAACTTCCCTTCATTGCCCCCTTGAAATGAAGCCACTTCCCATTTTTCCTAGAAGCCTATAAAAATAAGTGAAATAATACAATTCAACACATTTAAGGACTAAACAATTCCATTTAAATGAAGTTGTGGTTATCAACAAGCTTTTATGCCTAGAAAGGTCCCTGTAGACCCAGATGCATCTGTTGACGTCTCGTGAACTTGAAAGCAAGATGAACTTTGTTGGAGAGGTCTTAACAGGCTCTTTGGTGATGAAAGGAGCTCGCTTGGATTAGACATTCAGAGGGATGGGTCACACTTATTTGTTCCTACACTAATGACTGTACACAGTACACACCTACTCTTTCATCTCTCCAGAGACAGGTGTTGACACTCTTGATGCAGCTCTGTTCCTACATGCTTTCTTCTGCCTGAACCACCCAACCATCCGTGTACGAACCTCTCAGTCACACACTTATTTCTGTTTTGAACATGTATTGGGTATGTGTGAAAGTCTTATCTGCACTTTTGGTTCATGTGCTAGCTCTGTCTGATGCAGGAAAGAGGCAGGTTAAGTAGAGCCCTGCAGATCCTTGCCCATGTTCCATGGCAGAGAGCAGGAGAGCTCTTGTCCACCTGGCAGAGGATGTCCACCCATGCAACCACGAGTGCACAAGAAGTGAGCCAGTCATAAGAGAGTGGGAGCCTAAGAAAAATCTAATTAAATTAAAATAAAAATCTGTTTAGATTCAGTTCCAGGCACTGAGGCTTACTGTACACCTAAGCAGGTCTTTCTTTGGATAGGGCTAGTTAAGCTGCTGCTCTTACCTCCAGAAAAATTCACCTCAGGAGTTATTGATTCTGGAGATTTACCATTAATAGCCCTATCTTTCTTGTGCATCATGCAGTAAAATTAAAGCATTGACTATGTTATAGGGTGAAACAAAATACACAAAAAAGAATTTGAAAAGAAGCTCTTCCAATACCAAAAAAGAAAACAAAACTGCAAGATGGACAGAACTGTAATGACTACATGATTTACTATGTAGATTAATGCCTTCTAAACAGGACAGGATTGAAAGTCAATACTTCAGTTTATTGATTCTGGCAATGATTTGTATTTCTTACATCTTTCAGCAGTATGAATGAAACACTCCATAGGAAGCTTCTGATGAAAAACAGGCTTTCTGTTTGTAACTTGAAAACTATTAAAATAATTTAAGGAAATTGAAATGAAGGCAACAGTGTAATGCTCTACTTGCTGTTCATCAAAGCAAGTTTCAAGCTTAGAAACTGAGGAACACCGTGAACCACAAACACTATTTGCAACAGATCCGATTTTAAAAAAGGTAAGGCAAAGAAAAAAATGTGACCTCCAGCAGTCACACCTTTAACATTAAAACTGTAAAGAACACTATTGTGCTTTCTTTCACTTTATGCTATATGCAAAAGTTTCCAATGTTTGAGCTTTAAAGATCCCAACTGGCAAAAATAAGCTACTTTTACAAGTACATACGATGCATGCTTGAAAATTAATCTGGTTGATTCTGCACTGTGTACTGTATGTATGGCTCAACTATGATATTTTCCTCATGCAATGCCTGGTATTAATTCTAATCTCAGACTGCTCTCTACTGGTAATAAATTATGTTAAAACTCATTAAATATCTGCAATCTCAGAGACATGCAGAGAACTGCAGTTGACATATATTCTGTCTTCAAATTGGTGCAGGAATGAGGGCCTTGAGAAAGCAACATGAATTTGACATAAAGAGCAAAATGTAAATGCTTTAGCCAAAAGCTTTGTATGGACTCATTATGACCCTATTCCTGCTCCCACTGAATTTAGTGCCAAAACATGCAGCTATCCCAGATAATTTGGTAGGGACTTAGTCTTTTGAACATACATAATTCTTTCTGCACTCATGTAGGATGGGACCTGCAAGAACAAAGCATTCAGGTTGCAACTGGAGAACAGAGACAATTTGGTCCTTGTGCTACTTCAGCTTTACTTGAGTACCAGAGATGACTGCGATAACTTGGTTACAACTACTGGGTGCAAAATAAATCATTGATTTCTTCTTACAATTTCATACCTTAACAAATTGTTCTGTAACGTTGGAAAGTACAAATCTAAACCTGCAACGTAGGCTAAGTACCCCACACTACAGCACTGGCAGTTCCATTTTCCCTATGGCACATATGTAGTATATTTGAGTGTCACAGTAAAATACACTGTTCACAGTCTGATCTTGCTTCTTGAAGGCAGCAGTGAAATGCCTCTTAAGGTCCCCATGAGGTGCACATTCCATGAACCTCAGGGAGAGGAAACTGGACACTGTGTTCTGGGGTTTTTATTTTAGGAGTAGTCAGACTCCAGGCTGTGCTGAGGTCCCATCTTTGACCCTCATGAGTTCCTGAGGCACAAGTTCTTGACACAGAGCAGGCACAAATACCAGCTGATCCAGTTCGCATTTTCTCAGACCAGTGTCAGAAATAAAAAAAACCCAAACAAACAAAAAAAACCATAACACAAACCAAACTCCGATTACTACTCTGAGACAAGTTGAAGCCCTTTCCCTTTGTCTCTCTTTCCCACTTACTTTAGTGTTTTATCACATTTTCCTGTCACTCTTTCAAATTTCCTTCTCTTTCCTGGCACAAATTTATACAAGAAGGGAAGGAAGTCACCCTGTTCAATGCAGCATGTGAGAGTGTTGGCCTGAATACCTCTCTTTATGTCCTGTGCCACCTGTTGCTCATTTTGTTTTCCACATGTTTTTCAACAATACTACTCTTGACAGAGTCACAATTTACCCCTTGATTCACACATTTTTGCTAAGATGGTTAGTTAATCCATTTTTAACACTGGCATAAATACTATATTTTATTTTGTTCATCCCTAAAGTCTGAATCCATTGAGACATTAAGATAACACAAAATCTAGGATAGGGAAAAATTAGAAAAAAAAAAAAAAAAGAAAATGCAGAGGAAGTTGGTCACAAAGTAAAGTCCCACACAATCTGGGTTATAATAGATGTGCTGCCTGATCTGTTGCCTCACTCTGTGTCAAATTAATCAAGTGTGATAATTGTTTGCAAACATATGGATCACATGAGAAAAACTGAAAACTCTTGTAGGTTTGGAGAGTTCAAAATCATCTCTCATAATGGGATCTTGCTTCCATTGACTTGGATTCAATTCATTTTACATTCTAGCAAAGATTTTAATGAACAACATCTGTGTTGCTCCACGACCACAGAATAATTTAGACAGTGTTTGGGACCTTTTCAGGCTTTGAGAGCCTTCTCCCAAACACCACAGCATTGTGTGACACAACCCTTTCCAGCAATATAGTTAAAAGGATGACCCTAAAGGAGCCTCCTTACGGCAAACAATCCCAATAACTGTGCTAGAGGACCCCACAGTGACCTCTTCTGTGTCCAGGGGCAAAAAATCAAGGCAAGATCTTACTACAGACTGAACTGCACTTCCTAAAAGGGAAATCATAAAACCGCTGAAAGGCTTGGAGTGGAAGGGATCTTAAAGATTATCTCCTTTTGATCCCCCTGCTGTGACATTTTCCACTAGACCAGGCTGCTCACACCTCCCTCCAGCCTGGCCTTGAACACTTCCAAGGATGGACATGCACAACGTCTCTGGGCAACTTATGGCAGTGCCTCATCACCCTCACAGTGAAGATTTTTTTTCCCCAATATCCAATCTAAACCTACTCTCTGCCAGTTTAAAGCTATTCCCCCTTGTCCTGTCACTACATGCTCTTGTAAAAAGTCTCTCTCCATCTTTCCTGTAGTCTCCCTTCAGATACTGGAAGGTCACAATTCATGTTGCTGGCCACTGAATTTCAGAGGCTGGATATACAGCAGCCATCACTCTGCTGAAGCAGCTTGTCCCAAAACCCTCCCTCTAGTGTCACTGTAAGAAATTGGTGATTATTTCAAATATCATAGACAATGAAAACAACTGAGCTGTTCAGGAAACAGCAGCACAGAAGATGCAGCTCAGCACTGAGTTACAGAATAACCCATCACAATTCCAATGAAAAAGAATGCACTGATGAAAAAACTAAACAACTAAAAAACACATAAACTGAACCAAAAAAACCCCACCAAAAATCCAATCAACCAAATAAAAAAAACCCAAAACCCCACAACCTTAAAGGAAACCCCCATTTTCTCCACTGCCCAAAACAGGCATTGCTCCAACCTACAGCCAAACAACTCAGGTTGGAGGATTTACTGCCCAGTTATTTTGTGACCAGTTATTGGACAGAGTTGATAAATATTTCCTCTGCTTTCCTTTGCTTCAAAGTTGGCACTGCTGTTCTGCCTTTTGGAAGAACTGGAGCTTTTGCCAGACTGCTTGGCACTGCTCTAATTGACAATTTTAGGGCAGTAAATTAGAAGGGTTTTTCATGTTGTTTTACTTCTAATTTTAATCAGACATAGAGCCACTTGGCACACCAAGGCACACACTCTTCTGTGCAAGTTCACAGTGCCTCATAAAAACACCCTCATTGAAATGTAACTTAACTTTAAAAGAGTCACACAAAAGCAATGTGCTGACTAAATGCGCCAGTACGGTGCATTGAGAGACTGTGAATTCCAATTTCAGCCATGCCAGTCATTTGGCATTAAAATATGCACCAGCTGTGAGTGTTTGGATCTCGATAAGTCAGAGTGTGCTGGAAAGCTGACAAGATACTGCTGTGAAAATGTTTCCAGCCCCTAATCTCTGCTGTCTCCTCTTTTTCATATTTTGCTACCCATGTTGGTGTATAATGTAGGGAGAAATAAATGCAAAATTCAAGGAAGATGTGCATGGGGTGACACCAAGTATTTATAGAATTTGTAAGAGAGTGCTGCCACTCACACAGTTTTGGATTCCTCTTTGATGAGTTGTCTCTGGTCAGCCTGTCTAAATTGCTGATCTATTTTCCTTACATGAGAAAGAAGTCTGTATTAGTAAAACTGGGAGATGTAAGATTGCTGGGACAGGAAGGAATAGTGGGAGTGAAATCCACAGAGAACCCTTCAAATTGGGACACTGGTTGCTGTCAAAGGAGCTGAAAAATGAATCTTGACAAGGAGGTATTTTTGGACTGATTTATCAGTAGAGCATATCATTCTGTAAACTCCGATTTGAGCAAATATTTCTTTCCCATCCCTCTATTATTTATTCATATCCACATTAAATCTCACACACAAACTGCCAGATTCTAACCTGCTGAGGAGGGCAAAGCAGTATGCTTCCCATCTGTTCTGCTTAGCCTACAAGATGCTCTGGATCTTATCCTGCCTTTCTAGAAGGAAAATCTTCCCCTCTTGTTGCAACCCTCTTCCCAGCCACAAAACAGGGGTAAGTGAGGGTGGGGAAGGCTGCAACTTCACTTCAGAGTCTGGACTTTCTGTAGCAGAAAGCCAGAAAAGGATGACCTGAAAGCAACAAGCCACTGCTCAGTTTGCAGCAGTTCCAGCTGCTCTGGGGTTGAGCTCAGTGCTCTGTAAGGGGTAACCACACCATGCTCCTCCTCCTTTCCCTGCCAGTTTCAAGGAATGCAAGACAGAACACCACACAGAACCTGGGCAGGTAGCAGAAAGCAGGAACCCTTCAGTCTGCACCTACATCTCCCTCCCCTGCTGCTTTGCAAATTTGTGGTGTGAAGGGAAGGTGAAGGGTGGTGGGAGAAGGGTTGGGGCAGCCAGACAGGACCCAGGAGAGCCCTGATCTGGACATGGAAGAGGGACAACCTGCAGAAGGGCAGGGAGCTGGTGCAGAAGCTCCAAGGGCTGCTCTGTGCCAATATAACACATTCAGATTTTTTATTACCTAGACGAAGCTGGCAGGATTTTAGCTTTAGCTCAAGGATGTTTTAGTAATGTAAAGTCCTCATAAACCCTCTAGCCTGGGGAGAATTTCATCCATTAAAGCAAGGCAGAGAAGTATCAGAATCATGCATTTATCCAAAGGTGCAACTGCACTCCCCAACTGGAGCCATCCCTGTTACTGCCATGGATGCAGCTTCAGCTGTGGAACAATCCCAACCCTACACACACTCACAGTATTTAATATCAATTAGTGTTTTATCAAAATCATGACTACGTAGAAGGAGGATACTAATTACAGAACGTGGTATTAAAGAGAAACTACTACACTAAATCTTCTTTCCCCAAATGAGGTCTGCAGGGGAATAATATAATTAAGGTATATTAAAAAAAAAAAAAAAAAAGAGCTAACCAAAGCAGCATTTTATAATAAAAATACCATTCCACAAATGCAAAGGTTACCTTACCTAAAACTGAGCAAAATTGAAAAGAACTCATTTAATAAATCAATTTTTGAAATGGGTTTTTTCCCTCCTTCTCATGGAAATAAATAACATACACGCCTTATGTCCAGTTTGTGAAAGCAAAACAGCAATCAGGTGCAACAGTTAAATCCAGAACAGTTTCCTGTTTCAAGTCAAGCTCACTGAAGGGAAAATAGAGCAAATTAATTATGATGTAAATCCACAATGAATGATGCAGAAATAGTATGCAATGTAAACAATAATTTTGAAATTCCCAGTTTATATCAGCACTGATCTGTTTTATACACTCCAGAAGTGTAACTCAGAAAAGATATTTCTGTACTAATGAGAGACTTCTATTTTTTAATCAAAGAATAAATTAAAGCATTTTCAAAAGCATGCCAGCCTCATTAATTAGTTCCATTAAAATGTAAGAGATGAGTACATACATTTGCCTCATTTTGCAGTTGCATCTCTTTACCTTAAATATCCTATCATGTACTATTACAGGCTTGGCTGGAAATAATATTATTATTAATACTCCTTGGTACCTCTCATTAGAAGATTCTACATTCAACTGTTTACAATTTATCTCAATTATAACTATTTGGGCTGAAGTTTTCACAGTGGGCATTTTAGAGAATTTCAGCCAAAGCATTTCTGCACTTTCCAAGAAAGAAAAAAAAAAATGGAAACAAAGTATTTAATCTGTGTCAAAAATAATTCTAGCAACTACTCCTTGAACATTAAAAAACCCCAAATGAGTCCATTCCAGAAAACACATTTTGGAAAAATTTGAAATCTGAGAGAAGGCTGCTTCATGCTGTCCCTATGAAAAAGCACTGGCATTTAGGAAATTATAATCCATTCTGTTTTCCACAAACCAATTTATTCATCAAAGGATAGCTAAGCCTTTCATCTTCATTCCTTGATTGCACCAAGTTAAAAGTGAGAAAGAACCTGTGTGGGGACTCCGCTGACTGTCCATCCAGGTCTAGTGACTCCCACTATGGGCTCCCTCATTCACCTGGTGAGAAGCTCCATTTGCTCATGACAAAGCTTCTATTTCACCCCAACATTTCTCTGTTCAGAGGGTGATATCAAACCATCTGGGTAGCTTCTCTTAGCTGAAGTGAGGGTGATCTCTAGATTTAGGCATTTCAGCACTTTCAATCACCTGACAGCTCCAGTAGGCATTAGAACAATGCCTCAGGACAAATTGCTTTATATTCAATTCTCTTTCAAGTGCTAGAAAAACACCCAAATCAAATACCCACACACCATTTTCTGAAATGTCTTTGGATGGCCACACTTATCACTCAAGAGTGAGGAAATGCTAAATTTAAGCTTGTTTCTGCAACCATAAGTCATTCCTCTTTTTCTAAGAATTATCCTAGTCTTTCTATTTTCCCCACAGGGCCAATTTCATCCAGTGCACAGCAGGAATCACATTCACTAAATGAGCAACGATTCAATAATTTCTCCTTCTGTCACTGTTCATTACTGGTCTACAGCCTTACTTTTTGCATACTATTTAGACCAAGTTCTCAACCCAGCATTATTTCTGCATTTTCAAATGCAGTACCAGACCATTTCCAATACACTAATTGACTTATTTTCACAATTTCCCTGTGAGAATAGGGGAGTTTATTATTCACATTCAGAAATGGCAAATTGAGTCCTTTTGTGTGTGGTACAGGCTGAAGAGGGAGTTCCAAAGTAAAAGCCAAGTGAGTATCGAGGCAAAAAAAGCTCGATTTCTTTTAACTACTGACCACACTCACAAATTGGAGAGTAGGATCCATGTCTAACACAACTCATTGAACCTGTGAAGGGGGGGTTGCTGCAAACACAACATGCCAATAACACTTGTGATTCAAGGCGAACAAGCTGGTTTGCAAAGTGTAAGGCCATGTGCTCCCAGGTAGCAGGGCAGTGTAGTGATGTATAAGGGGTAGAACATGGACCTACTACAAGCCCAAGAGAGAGACAGCCAGAGAACAGCAAACTGCACACCAAGCCCTCAACTGGGCTTCCAAAAAATAGGCCCCAGCATGGTTTGGTCACAGTGCTCAACTGCTTGCTCTAGTATCTAGCTGTAGGCACAGTTCTGAAGGCAGCCCTGGCTGCTTGGGAGAAGCCTTGCTGCAGCTCCAGAGCCCCCTCCCTGCTGCTGCAGGCAGGGCTGGAACAGCTGCGGCTTTCACGAGAGAGGCAAGGCCATTAAACAGCTGTGAACGGAGTAAGAATTTACTGTGACTTTATTTGCCGTGATTTTATCTACTTATCTTTACTGAATAAAGCAATTTGAGTCTGATTTTAGTGTCTCATTGGTCAGACTAACAAGTGTCCCAGTTCTAAGAGTTACCAACAGATACGCGTTTCTGCTGAAACTGAAGAAACATCTTCAGACTTTTTTGGTTCTATATCAAACAAATGAGTCCTTTAGAGAGGAAGAATCAGCAAACTCATGTTTGTTTCTTACAGTATTAGCATTAGACATTAATTTATAGGAGTGGTAAACCCAGCCCACTGTTATGGGAAATGTATAAATCATATGAAAATAGAATTTTTCTGAGTGAGCCTACAAAGCACTCTCCTTGCGATACTAAGCCCTATTCTGTGTGGGCTGACAGTACCACCACATTCACAGCATGCTGACAGCTGACTTAAGAAGTGTAACACTATGATATAGAGGTGTCAAGATTGCTGAAATTAATACTGGGATGTGCAGTGTTTAGCTTGTTGACTCAGCTGACTTAGGTGTATTGGAGAAGCAGTATCATATGACAGTAGAGGCACTGCAATTTAGCATAAAGCTATTTCCCTTTGGAAAGATTTCTGGCATTTTTGTAGAAAATGTATATTTTATACTAGACCTTTAGCTGAAGATATCAGTTTCCTGCACAGGCATATGTCTGTTTTTACAGATGGGGAAAAAGTATCAGAGATGGAGCTACTCAGAGAGACCAAGGAAATGATTTAGTATTCTGAATTATGATGCTCTTACTTCCATTCCCCTGCTCTAACCAAGAGTCACTAAGCCTTGGAAGACAAAGGTTTTTTTACCTTGTTGCAGTAAGTGCTACACTCTCAAAACTCCTGTCACTGAGCTGAACAACAGGATGGCTCAGAATCAGGATGTAAGGCTGGGGAGAGGTTCCAGAACCCCCTTTCTTATGAGACCATATCTACTGTCTGTTCAGGGGAGAGGCTACGCAACATGAACAATTGAGGACATGGTTCTAAGTTGAGCAGTTCCAACATCATCCAACAGAGACAACAGTAGCTCTCTGCCACATGCTACCAAATCCTTTGCAATGGCTTACACATTCTTCAGCTCTCTTCAAGCATCAAGGTCCTTTCACCTTTAATCTTTATAAATAGGAAAGAGAGAAGATACTCTACAAATTAATTTAGTTTCGTGCAGGAGATTACTAGGAAGTCAGTAAATATATTTGAGTAACAAATCTGTTGCTCTGAACCACACAGTAAAGACAAAATTGGCTTCTACTGAAATTGTTCCAGTATAAGAGAATCAAAATTTGGATCTATAATTTCATACTACTCTTTTGGAAGAGAGAGGAAAATCTTGTCTCATCCAGAGAACTGCTATATGCTTTGCCTTTTTTTTTTTTTTTTTTTTTCCCTGGGGACCTTGAGATCAGCCTAAATCATGGGAGTTTAGCAGAAAGCCTCAGACATCCATAACAATGAGCTTACCAAGCTACTGACATGGATACCATGGCTTCCTGCACAAACAGTGTTTTCTTCACATCCAAGAATGTTAAATTCTTACTGACACAGCCTTGGAGTAGGCTACATTTTAACAACACTACCCCTATTGCAATGAGCTCCAATGTTTCCTCATCAAATTCTGAGCACAGCTGTGCAGATGACAGATTTCCCTAGAAATCTCCCAATTCATAGAAATTTTTGAACACCCTGGTGGGAAGTGAATCACCTCAGGCTGAGCAAGAAACTGAATGCTAATCTCTCATAGTCTAGGTACATGCTCTCACCTCTGGTTGCTGTGCAAAGCCCTCTCCTCAGAATGTCTCCTTCTGGATGTATTTTCAAATAGGGCAAGTGGGGAAAAAGCCTCACCACTATGTGCTGATCTCTGGATAGCTCACCCCGTTTTTTTTTTTTCAATTGCTTTATTTTTCTGATTGGTTTAAAAATATTTCACTGGACTACTAGTTACAGCAAAAAGAAAATTACAACAATGTCTCAAACCTCCTAGGCAGCCACACGTATAAGCTCATTGTAACATGCATACAGATATTTACATTCCAGGCTCCACAACACTAACTTTATGGGTTTGAGTGCATATTTCCTACAGACAAAGAAATCTGAGGTCATCATTTATTACATTCATGTTACCTGAACATCTTGCATTTTAGTAAAGTTTCTATGCACAAGCAATATTAACATCTGTTTCAAGGATCTCTGCTGGAATTGTAGCTTCACACAGCCAAATTGCCTATGCTTCCACTGAGGAAATGGCTATTTATTTTATGCAGCCATCTGGGCTCTAAATAGTATGTTTTGTCATTCATGGTCTTGTTTTCCAGAGTTTCTTATATGAAATTTGATTCCTTCTTAACGTATTTCTTCTGTAAATGGCATTTTTTTAGTAATCAG
Organism: Formicarius rufipectus; assembly: GCA_013399695.1. Lineage (NCBI taxonomy): Eukaryota > Metazoa > Chordata > Aves > Passeriformes > Formicariidae > Formicarius > Formicarius rufipectus. Next base: position 548,501 of record VXAU01001361.1, read on the forward strand.
ACTTGTGAATGAATGTTTCATTAGAGACTTACAACATCAGTGTCAATTCATAAATATTTTGGATCAAGAGCCAAACCCTAATTGCAACAGCTTTGATGGTCTACATTTTATTTTCTTGTGGAATCATATGTAAATATAATCTTTACAATCCCATCTCTCAGTTAGATGAAAGACATATGTTGTTGCTGAATTTAATACTTCGGGGTGGTATTGGTCAAGTGGGTTGCATGGTTTGAAGGCAGACCCCTGCAGTCTCACAGCCCATGCCTCATCTTTTTAAACAAAGGGATTGATGCTAATGACTAAAGGAAGAAATAGATATTCACAAACCTTTACCTACCATCTATTAGTTTTGCTTGAATTACAATAAAAATATTTCTTTTTCTCTTCATATCATACGTTCTCACATGTCCCCTTAACAGATTTTAGTGCCAAGTCACAATCGAGAAGGTACCAGGTGTCTTGGAAGGCCAAGTATGGAAACGAATAGGATAGGAACAGCTGAATTTCCAAATGCCATTTGCTGTAGCCACAAACTGGTTTGTGATACATCACAGAGCTCACTGATGGACACAAAGAAACCAGGAGCAGGACATGAAGCACCCTCAAATCTGCTCGTTGCTGTCTGGATACACAACCAACTCTCTCCTTTTAGACATGAGAGAGCTGAATACTCCGCCTTTCCACAAAAGCAAACCAAGAGACTCTTCTGCCAGAGATCTATCCCACATAAGAACCAATCCCACAACAGTTCATCCTCTGTGCTCCTGGTACACCTCTTCCTTGGACACATCTTTCTGCAAAGGGAGGTGGAAGGTTCTCTCACTCTTCCCCCCAATGGTTAATTTCCTTCCCACTGTTAATTGCTCTATCAAGAAGGCCATAAAAACCAACTGACAACAGTGAAGCTGCCCTTTCCTCTGTGAAAGGGGATACAGCAAATAACAAGCTACATCATGAATAATAAAGACATCATAGGCAAGTACATGGCTAAGCCAGGCAATATAAGCTCATCCAGTTTATCTCCACCTTCGCCTCTCAGTCTAATCACTAAGCAGAAGAACCAGCCCTGTTCTCCCCCATCTTCACCAGCCATGCTACACCCACTCCTATAGGTCCTAAAATATAGGTCTCAAACTGTAGGATACTGAGAGAAACATATTGCTATCAGCTCTTTAGAGCAAATTCTTTTGCTCCTCCTATCTTGGCCAGTGGTAAGGAAAGTTCCCAGTGTGACCATTCATGAGACTGTCAGCCACGCTCACACCACACTAGACTGTCCCTACTGGGGCTGAAGCTCCTTTGCAGTGGTGGCTCCAGTGGCCTAAAGGGCCCTTTTTGTCTCCCTGCACACCTCACACTGACCCCAGGTTTCTTCACCGGCTCAATCCTACTTTTCCTAGAGTAGAGTATTAGATGTCTCATTCCATAAAGCAACTTATTCACACCACAGTAACACAAAAGCAGCTCACCCTGAGCTACCTCTGTACTAAATGTATTCCTTAATCCCATCACTGTATGTTACTAGCCTTACCTTACCAGCCCTGGACAAGCCATGCTGTTTCTGCTCTCCTATCTCCTTCTTTGCCTTCTTTTCCCTCAGGTGCAGCAGCCTAATCATCAGGTTCATCATCTTCAGCTGGATCAGATGAGGCTGCTGGCAAACACTTTCCAGGCAGCAGCAATCTCAATCTCTTCCTCCAAGGTATTTCTTACAACCTCTTCTTCCAAGAATACTTTTACATAATCAGCATACCTTCAAAGACAAGGAGGAGCCCAGAGAAAACTACTAATAGTAGGTTTGCCTACACTGCTGTCAACAGGTCCATGGCATTTGTAAGGGGACAGTCAAATCTGAAAGGAGACAAAACCCTTTTCAGCTGGTTGTCTGAATGAATAAAGAAATAATTACTCTTTCCTCAGAGGCTAAATTCAGGCAAATTGGCAGAACTCTCACCATGCTCAACAGAAGTAAAAATGAGTAAAGCAGGTCTGAGGAGCCTTGCCACTTCAGGAGCCTTGGCTATAGAGGAAGCTTTACCTCTCTTCACTTCAGCCTGTGACATAAACCAGTGGCCTCTGAAGAGCCTGAGCACTTTCATTTCACCGGGGTCATTGAGCTCAGGGAAGGTGTCAGCTGGGAGGAGGTTAATGCTCGGTGATGATCTAGTTCACACCCACACACAATTACCAGCCAGCTGTGGGTGTGAAAGGCAGGGTTGGAAGGGTATGAGATTCCTCCAGCATGTGACCGGGCTCAGGCACCTGCCGTGCCCATTAACTGGGAACCGTGAGCAAATTCTGCTTAAAATAAAGAAGTGGAGGAGCAAACAATGAGATTCTACAGCTGATTGCATATGCAACTTCAGGCCAGGTCTAGAGAACACCTTTCCTACCCTGCAGCGATGAGTAAACCCAAATTTCATTGGAGATTTCAGGAGCTTACTAAAGCAGTCTGACTACATGATGTACCAAGAATAATTATGATCTACCCATCTTGTTAAGAGTAATCATTATATTGCTGTATCAGTAATAGGTTTAATAACAAGGTGAAGAGAGAATGGGGAAGAAGAAAACATTTACCTGTCTCATTGGTCATTACTTCCTATATGACTGGGATGTCTATGTGGGGAGAATTGAGGAGTGGAGAGAGAATTAAAGCACAGAAGATTATATTTAAATTGTCCTTGCAGACAATGGTCTCATAAGAGGGGTGTGTGCACTCAAGACGGTCCACCAGGAGGAAGAAAATGTTTTCTACACCATTAAAATGAAAAGGAAAAAAGCCCCAGTGTTTATTCCATCTTTATCTCACTCTTTTTCAGTTTTGCTTGTGTATTTATAGGGTACATAATATATTACTACAGTAGTGAGGGTACATGCTCAAAAATATTTTACTGATAGGGGCACATGATGAAAAAGTTTGGAAACACAAAGGAGTGGCTTTGCAGGTAGCACCAGATCAGCCCTAAAACTAGAAGCAGTGGTGAAACAGCAAAACAGCTGGAGCAGGTAAATGTCAGAGTAGCTATACTACTCACTAGTACTAGCACTAATACTGCTGCTAGGACCATAACATCCTACCATGAGCATCAGACTAGGAGAAGATCACAGTGAACATTCCTCTGGATGGTAAAGACACAATCAGAAAACAAGCAAAATTCACTTACTTGTTATGCCTCTTGCTGCTATTCCAAATAATTGCCTAAATGTGAGATTCATGCTGTAACAACTCTAATCCATCTACAGATGATGTTTTAAACTTGCCACAGTATTTTCTGCAGACTCCCCTCACTCAAAGCATGTCAGTTAGTATTGGTTGTGTGGTTCTTATTAATGGCATTAAGAAAATAGAAAAGCAATTGTTCTAAAAAAATTATTGAAGTTTAAGAATATGAAAATTGCTGCAGTAGGTAACAATAATTTCTTTGGGTTTATTGTGGCATTCTTAACAGTATATATTAATTGATAGATCATAACAGCTCATTTAGAGCTGGTCAAGAGGTCTTTTAATGCACACCACTGCTACTACAGATCATAACAGCTGAAAATCTGAAAAAAATTAAAACAAATCCTAATTACTTTGTAGTTGCTAACACACAATTTAGGCTGATTGTTTGGTGCCATAGCTGAGCATTGTTTGTGCAGAGGAGGTGAAATACTACAGCAACTATAAAGAACAGGTATTGCTACCATCAGACAAATCACAGGGAACCCAAATTCAGAGTTAATAACAGACATGCCTGCCATGTGTTTACAGAGAGCAAACAATGAGAAAAGAGAGGATGTGTTTTAACTCTGTACTCTGCTAGTTTAAAACCCTACAAGGAACCATTAAATCTATATTTATAGTTAAAAAGCAATATCTGCCTGCTCCCCTACTTCCCAGTTCCCCTGCCTGCTGCCAGCCAGCTGGGAAAGCTCTGCTGGGAAAGGGGGTGCAGCACAGCTCATCCTTTGCAGCAACACGTTTGGATCTAATCAGCACATTGAGAGCTTCCAGTAGAGGAACTCAATGGAAAGAACAATGCCACCTTTTCCTGTCTTTTGGCCATTTGGCACATTAGATTGCTGCTCTGCCCATAAGCACAGACAAATGGTTGGAAAGGTCAGAGAGGCAGACAGCTTTAAAAGTAAGAAATGTGTAGGGTTCAGCTGTTTTTAAGCACAGGCAAAGGCTAATATAAATGCTCAGAAAACCCAGCTGTCTATCCGTACCAGGCTTTTGCTCAGAATGTGATTCTCTATAATCATGTCATTCAAAGAGACTTTTGCTAAGTACTGAGGGGAAAGTGGCTTCCTTTGGTGAGGGGAGGAAAATGCCTGTTGCTGCAAGCCATCTATCATCTTAAAAAAGTTCAAGAGGTACTAAAGCTCCCTAAATTTTTATTCCCAACAGAGCAGGATAAGATCAGTGTTTCCTTGACAGGCACTCTTCCCATGTCAAAAACTACTTCTCAATACAGTTTTGCAGACATTCACCTGCCTGCTAGGTTGGATAATAAATAAATGCTCATCATGTCTTTATTTAAGAAAGATTTTCTTCTTGCTGCTTTTTTCTTTTTCCTTGCACATTTGGGGAAAGCTATCCTCCTCCCCACCCTCACCTCCCCCCAGATAGGAAATAGTCATTTTGAGGCAAGACCTTAAAATTGATGATTTTGAAAGTTTTCCCTATTGCCATGCTGTTCTGCTCCTGCATTCCTGTGGTGCCAACAGATGAAGTTGTAAGCCTGTTCGCCTCCCTGCATCTAATCCTGATACTACTCAGCAGCAGGGAAGGTGGGCAAATGTTCACTAGCAGTTGTTGGCAAAGAAACACAGCAGGATTTAAACTGGATGATGCCACTGCATGTGTAAAACAACCATTTGAGCAAATGCTGCTACAGTAGCATCTTTAACCAGTAAAACAGAATTTGCTGTTAACCTTTTGTTTTCTAGATAGCTGTGCTGAGGAGTTATGATTAATTGTAGTTAAGTTTAAAATAAAACAAACAAAACCCAAACCAAACAACCAACCAAGTCTATAGATAAAAAATAAGTGCTTGTAGCAGTTGCTGTGACAGATTAGTGTGTTCACATATAACAAAAACAAATTGCAAAACCACAATAGGAATAACATTTTGATGCATTCTGGTAAAATTTTCCAGGTGGTTTTTCTCAAGGACATTTTTTCCATGAACTTCCTTCTCTTCCTATCTAGTTTGCACAGCCTGGTCTTCAGTCGATGTGTCCAAACCCCAGATGTCTCAGTTTACCCACTGTAATTTTATAGCATTCTAGGAATGTGAATGAGGACCACCATACCAGTAATTTGCCCTGCTTAGCCACTACTCAAAAGCTTGGAACAACTACTATGACATCAAAATAACACCATCCCAATAACTCCTTTACCCAAGGCCCTTGGATTTCCTTGTTTCTGACAGTTGTTCATAGAGACCATAACAACTTCTCCCTCCAAACTGAGCTCTGTCATTCTTTAAAGTTATCAGTTTGGTACCTGAGAAATATAACTTGAATATCAGCTTTCAATGTACCCACTGTTAGGAATGGGAATGAACTTTTCCCCATTCTTCCTTGAAGATGATGGGAAAAGGCTCATCACACAGCCAACCACAACGAGCAACTGCAATTGATAAGGCCATGTTTAATTGAAGACATTGCATTTTGGCAATGCTGCTCCCTATCTCATGCATTTAACTGTAGCAGGGCTTTCCTATTAGGAATTGTATGCAAGACCATTTTATAGCTGTGTATTATCTCCCTGGATCTCCTAGCTGTGCCATATGTCCTAAGCATGGGAAGTTATCTGTCCTTTTTGTTGGCTCAGTTACTCTATTCTGCATTTAGGTCCTGTGTGTTAGTGCTAGATCAAATACCTCCAACAGGGAAATATTTAAAGCTTGGAGAGTCAGTAAAAAGCTGAACAGGAGCCTGGGCAAGAGAGTAGTGCTAAATGGTGGGCCAAGCAGATGCATCAGAAAATTCATTTTCTAAAGGCAAGTTGTTTGAGTCATTTCACGTCAACTCACCTGATGACCACAGGCTGAACACTGCACGGCTCTAGCCTTACAGACTGAAAAATCACATACCCTGAAGACCAGGGAGGTGGATGCAGCAGGACTGCAGCCCCCAAAGCCACATTCCCTTGTAGAAGGCAGCTCTTTGTAGAATTGCCATCGTCTTTCCCACGTTGCCTCAGTGTCAGCTGACACAACCAAACCCACAGAGCCTTTGATGGTGGTTGATACTACAGAGGAACAGCTGCTGCAGAGTGAAGCTCTGTTCCACTTACCTGTACACAGAACAGAGCACACACACAGGCTCAAAGATTTATCTGCTGGGATGGGAGATACACGTAGGATAGCAGATTCTGTGAGGAAGCAGTGCAGGAAGAAACATGCCTTTTGTGAAGGCACTTGGAAGCACTACAGTGATATTTAGAAGGCTAGAACAGTCACAGCTGTGGACAGTTTTTCCCTTTCATCTGGCAGAAACCATTTTCTTTAAAACTGTTTTCCTCAGTGTTTTGTAAAAACAAAAACGTTTTGGAGCACAAACATCAGAAGCAAAATTGAGTTGGACAGAACCAGTTACTCCACTAGAACCTTGCAGGAGAACACAGACCACTTTTCCAGTGAGACCTTTACGCTTCATTTTGGCTGTGCATCCAAGATTGAGTCAGCAAGGATCAGAGGAACCATAACATTTTAAAATTACATCCCATACATGGAGACAAGCTTGGAAAATATTTGTTGAGCCATGATTTACATTCTCATCCTATGTCTGCACTATCTGGCATTGCATGAATATCAGCTGAGTAAAATAGGCCTCAGAACTGAACCTCAAGCCTTCAAAGATATAAGACAAATTTCCCAGTCACTGAGATTTTGCTTGAATACAAATTTGTATTTGGCTTTGGATTTTATCTATTCTCTCACTCTTTGTAGCGTGAAACTTGGTTTTCATTCCACTGTATTTATTTTTTAAGTTCTCATAACTTTGAAAGCTTTCCAAAGGTCAGGTGCAGGGAAGTAACAGGCACTGCCACAATCACCCACAATGTCATGCAGTCATTTCATATTGCTCTAAAGCTTTCTACAAAATCATCTCAACTCTTTCTCTTCATCTCATAGAATGTGTTTAAAGGTGTGGGTTAGGTGTCAGAGGGAACAGAAAGGGAGACAAACCCTCTGCCATTAGACTTGATGCAGGCTCTGAGTGATGTGCTGCAGAGCTGTCCTGCTGTTTGAAGCCCTCCCACTGCTCCCACCTCTGGGGCAGCAGCATCCACACCTGGACACAGCTACTGTGCACTGGGACAAGTTGTTTAGCTTTCTATTTATTTAATCTTTGTGAAGATAAAGAGGGATGTTGCACTGAGAGCTCTTTTGTTTCACTTTGTATCAGTTCAATAGGAGAGAGAAGAGAGCTAAAGCCACAAGCAATGATTTGTAAATCTGGTAAGTCTTCTAAAGCCTTGTCATCATACGCTGTATTATGCTGTCTTTTTTACTGAGTGACCATTGCTCTATTGTACACCATCTGCCTTTTTGTGACTTGACGAACCACATTGTAAACAGCAGAAATCAATGAAGTTCTCCAGAAGACAAAACCACGGAGGGAAAAATGTTTTCCTGCAGCACCATCTTGTGGTCCCTGATTTTAGTACTGCAGCTGTCCCTCTCTCTCCCTGGGCCAGGAAGGTGGAAGGTGTTTTCTGCAGACTTGGGGACTGCACCCAGCCTTCAGCAGCCTCTTTGCAAGCCACGGAAGCACTGGGAGAAGCCTGGTAAAAATGCTTGTACCTTCTCATAGCTGACCTGGACCCTCACAGAGATATTAGAAGGGATAGAAAGGACAAAAGAAGATTGAGTTTGGCTCAGCAATGTGCATCTTGGTGTACATGATACAACCAGCAGATGAGGCACTGGGGAAAAAACCTGTTCCAGCCAGATGTGTGGTAACAGCATCCTGAAATTGTTCTGTAGAATCCTAAAGTCCAGGAGCACAAAACAATCCAAAGGATCTGAATATTCACTAGTGGCAGTAAGTAGCAGATCAGCTGACCAAAACATCCACCTTTATGAGACAATGTCAGTACAGTTTGCACCACATGCAGGCCTGTGGATGAATACCTGTGATTTGAGATGAAGGTGGCCATACTGACCTTCAATAACCGTGACACAGCTATTATGACATTTTAGGCACAGATAGAGTTATTTATGCAAAACCCATGGCTTGACAGCTATTGATTCAATGCACTGTCAAGCAAATACAGAAATTAAAATGTAAAATCAGAACTTCTGTCTTCTTCAACTGAAAAGCAAAACTTCCAACTTTTCAGAACACACTTTTTAAACAAAGTTGGAAAAGGACAGGGCCCAAGTCCATGCACTGTGCTCTTGACTGTCGTCCCACTAAGAGGAACATAACGCTGGCTGTGACTTTTTCATCTCACCTCCTCCTCCTACAGTACATGCATTTCGCTTGTGCTCATCTTGTTGTGATGCTGCCAGATACAATTACTGCAGATGCACTGATTGCTCACTGCTAGACACAGTTGTTTTATCAGTGTGGGTCCCTTTGTCAGATGTTATGTGACATTGAGAGCAGTTGTGCTGTCAATGACATGGAAGCAGAAGGAATTTATTACCTTTCAAATCAAAATCATGAAGCACCACATGAAAGCCTAACTTTCTGGCTCTCCACAGTCACCAGCCATGAGGATCTCTGTGGTTTGTCACATGCACAGTTCAGCTGTGACAGTGCCTCTAAATTCACGGAGCAGGAAACTTTCTCTTTGTCAAAATGTCTGTAGACATATTTCTCCATTCATAAAAATAGCATGAAGAAAGAGCAAACACACAACAGATTTGGAAGGCGAACAGAGCCCTATCCATCTCCATCATTCTGCTGCTCCACATCTAAACTATTGTAATACTTCTGCTTACAAGATTATAACCAAATCATCCATAGTAAAACACTTCTGGCAATGGTTGCAATGTCAGGCTTTAAAGCTCCTGCGTATAATTATGTCTGACCTCCAGTAAGTACTTCAACAACTTCATAAGATTGCCCATATGCATATTCCACCCCCATTACAGCTGAATGTTGTTAAGCTTTTTTTGGGACTCATGAAACTAAAATATGTATTAAACAGGGAATTCTGAAAGTACGGAGTTTCTAACAGTCACTCACGGTGTTTACTCTCCAGCTTGGGAGCAAAGCTCCATTTCTGCCAGTTGTAGCCCCGGAAATACTGCTACATGGACCTCACAGCCTCAAAGAAAAATGGCAAGTGTTTGCATTATGGATTACACTGATTTCTACTGACATTCTTTTAGGTGTTCACTCCTCCTTTGCAATCAGCTGTTGAAAACTGATACAAATTTTGTTTCTTTTATTTTTGTTACACCGGAGAGAAATAGAAATAAACTGCATTTTGGAATCACCTGCCTTGGGAGACAGGTCATCTGCAGACCAAAAATGTTCAGTGCTATACCATCAAAAGAAACAATGCCAGAGACACCACTCCCAAAGCTTCCTCGAGTACTTCTGTACTTTTGCCAAACAGATTTTTAAAGCAATTGCCCAACAACAGATTTCCCAAATCTTCTGTACCCTGGTAAGGAATTAATTGTTCTCCTCAGAGTAGCACTACTGTACTATGTGACCATCCAATACTGAGAGTATGCTTGCCTTGATACTGATTTAATGAGTGACAACACACTCAATCTTATTCTAAGGCTGACCCCTAAAATGAGATGGGCACATAACTGGTATCTTTTTAACCTTCCACAAGGTTGCTACTGTACTAAGAGAACACTGCCTTTATTATTCAGGGTTTGCCAAGAGCTGTTTGCCTTTCAGTGTTGCTAGTTTTTTTGTACAAGAGGTATGGAATGAGCACAAGGAACTATGAATGAAGAACTTTTATTGCAAAATCCATAGTATTATCTAGGATTAACAACACTGTATTACTTCAATACTCATACAAAATGGGCCATTTTCTAGGAGATAGTCAAATAATCCTAGTGTCTTCTGCTTGGCCTTCAAGATCAAGTGGATGTTCCTATACACTAAAGGGAAAAAAACCCAAACATGAGTATGACTAGATTTAGGGACATCTTTACATTTCTGTCAAATCAATACTCTCCCTGAAATATTTTCTTACTGTCTAATGACCTCACTGACACCTTTTCATTTCATTGTGACCTTTAGTAGGCTATAGTTTGACATGTTCCTGTGAAGTAAATAGCATTTCTCTCACAGATCTCATTTCAGTACTCAATTGCTCTCCAGCATTGAGGAAGAATGCCAGGATATGGAGTTAAGTGGACACATCAGCTGAAAAACATCCCTACCCATATAGAAGGACAGGTTTTTCATTGTCTGTAAATGGATCTGCACTCCTGAAAGCAGCAAACTCATTGCTTTTCCACTTTCCCATGCCATACAGTCTGCACATGGGATAAGGAACACCGAAATGGCAGAGGGTTTTAACCTAGGACTGGAATACTGTCTATGGCTCTGGTGTCAGCATGCCAGCACAGCAATCACATTCTTACAAACTCATTATTTCTCTCACAACAGAAACTGAAGGTGATCCCTGATCAGCAGTGCCTTTTGACAAGGTCTACTGGAGTGGGAGGCAGTAGGTATTTAGTAGTGCCTATCTTTAGGATTCTACACAGAATTACTACAACTATCCTAAAGTGAATTAACAGAAGAATATTTCAAGGTTAGTTTACCTTCTTTTCTTTATCCTTTCTGAAGTCAATCCAGTAAACGGCGCTTAACCTCTTCATCAGGAGTCTCCTTACCACGTTCTATTCTTTCTCGGGCAATCTGCTGTACTTTTTTGCTCATCCTCCGTAAAGGGTTGATACAGTCACTGCAACACATTAAAACAACAGCTGAAATCAGTTAATTTCCAAAGCAGAAATTTACAGATGGTCACATAGACTTGAGACGTGAAATCCTAGCTCTGGTGAAAAAGCTCACAAAGCTACAGCTGATTTCAAGACCACCACAAGGCTCATCTCTAGAACACAGATGAAGGTGAGGATAAACATTTCAATATGCTTTTCCCACTGCTTACATTTTCTTCATGACTTTCATCTCACCATCTCCATGGCTTTTAAATACCTCCAGGGTTGGACTCAACCTCTTCCCTGGGCAGCCTGTTCCAATGCTTGACAATCCTTTTGATGAAGGAATTTTTCCCAATATCCAACCAAACTTTACCTGGCACAGCCTGAGGCCGTTTCCTCTTGTCCTGTTGCTTGTTACTTGGGAGAAGAGCCTGACATTCACCTGGCCACAACGTCCTCTCAGGGAATAGTAGAGAGTGATAAAGTACCCCCTGAGCCTCCTTCTCTCCAGACTAAACACCCCCAGCTCTCTCAAATGGAGAGCATTACAGGAATACTTTTCAAAGCAGTATCCTCTGTCAACTGTCTCTAAATCTAGTAACACTCAAAGCTTGATAGGATTGTTTCTTTCCTAGAACTCAAATAACATGATTTTGGATATTTAAACCACTTAGCATCTGGTAAATCCCTGCATTAAAAAAACGAAGTCATAGCAGAATAGCAATATTCCTAATTTCACCAGCTATGAAAAAACACAGGAACAATCATTTAAACATTAATGTGAATTCTCTCAAAGTGAACACATTAATTCATTTTCTAGAAAATTTATGATAATTTCATGTTGATTCTTCATCTCCTGTTTTCAGAGTCATGGATGGCTCAGTGCAGCACTCTATATGCTGAGCATCAGCTATTGAGCACAGTGTAAGATGTAATGTGGAGATTTTCACAGCAGGTTTTATCAAAATGTGGAACTCCACAGCAATAGCCATCTGCTAAGCAGCCACATTAGTAAAGTCCACGTGTGTGTACATATGCATGTGTGTGATCCCATATAGTAGATATGCTCTACTATACCTTAGAAAAAAAAAGTCTTCACTAAAGAGACAATTCTGTCCTATTTATCAAATTGTAGCACTAGTCATTCAATACGAACTACTACCTTAGAAAATAAAGCACAGTTATGTTAATTCCCTCCATCCCAGTTTAATGATTTTGATGGTGTGGAACTTACATCTCCCCATTATCTTAAGAAAATATACACATGCTGAAATTCTTCACAATATCAACAACTAAACTGCTTGCATAAAATTCAGAGGCTGTGAAGTGCCCTATACATTATAAAGCCTCCAGCTGCACAGTAGAAGTATATTTTGAGATAATTAGTTCCCAGGCACACTCACAGTCCATCTTTCTTGTTCTATTCAGGCCTGCTACTTTCTTCTTCCCTTCTGTGTCTTACTGCATGTTTCCAGGTCTATCCCAGAAGCAACTTGTATTAGTGTTTTATGTGCAACTTCCCAAGTAAGTGAAGTTAAGATTAAGCTCAAGTCCTTTCTAGCCAGGTAGTTTGAAAGAGTACTGGGGCATTAAGTAACTTTTTTGCCCTTAAGCCAAATTGATTCTGTTTTACATATTTTCAAAATAGGTCTCATCTTTTTGTGTTTGCACATTAGTTCCTCACCTCTTTTGTCAAACTTTTCTCCCCTCACCTACTTTAAAAGTGTCAGTTCTCCCTATTTCCACTATTTATAGGCAGCATTTCATAAAATGGGTCTGGTAATGCTTTAACACTTACCTTATCTGCAAAGCAGCACAGCAACAGATTGGTAGAAAGCCCAAAATCAAAAATCCTCCCCCCACAAGCAAAATCACTCGAATTGCCACTTGCACATCTGTAAAGGCAGCAGAAGTTTGCGTTAGTTCTAAATCATTCTGATCTACACACTGGGGTACAGATGACAGAGATGAGCCTCTAAGACAGGCATCTTTACTGCTGTGAAGTCACAACCATGCTGCCACTTGGCTTATACAGAGGTTTTGTCAGCAAAGTGCTGACAGCACTTACACCTTAAGGCTTTAGTAAATACCAAGGAAAATTGCCACCTTTTAGCTGAATTTAGAGTAGGACTCAATGATCACAAAGGTATTTTCCTACTTAAATGATTCTATGTATGTATCTTAGCCAGCAACACGATGGTGAAAAAAGTAGGTGTTAGAAATGAACTCAGATGAAAAAGAATTGCTGTCAAATTTCACCTGGGTTCAAATAGCACAAGAGTTTGTTTAGTTTCAGAGGCAACTGGGGTTTGAGTGAGCTCAGGGCAAGGGGCAGGATTGAAGGAGGGGGAATAAATAATAATTTAAAAAGTAAATCAAAATCTCTTGGAAGCTCCCTTAAGAATACAGATAAAATCTTTCACATGAACGCTACTTATCTACTTCAGAACTTTTGCAGAATTTTCTTGAAGTCTCATTTTATTCCCAGTGAATTGAAAACAAAACTTCCAGAGAGGAATGATTCTGTATGCAGCCTGAGACCATCTTACACACAACTGCCATGGGTCCAATATCTGCTAAGTGCTTCTATTTTATCAACAGATTGTTGCAAGGCAAACAGTAAGTGTTTGCACTTTCTTTGGACATATGCTGTACATCCAGGAGCATTCAAGGAGCCAATTAATCTACGAACAAATAATTCTGTAAAACATTCATCCTTTGATATTGATGTCCAAACAATAAAAGCTTAACTGGAATAAGGAATCAAGCAGTCACAGCCAAATAAACATATTGAACATTAGCTTGAGTACGTCTCTTAAAAATGAGCAGAAGAGCCACAGTTTTCTTGGTACAGCTCTTCTTGTTGCTATAGTGCAGTGTCTATTATACATCATATAAAAGCCCAGGCTAGGAGTGAATATTATTAAAACATTTAAATTCCGTTATATGTCCCTACTTAACAAATAGATTCTGATGGCACCACATTGAATAATACATTCTTCAGTCAAAAATTATTTAGCTACAGCCGTCCTAGCACTGGAACATGGAGATGCTCAAGCACAGGAAGAATTCCAAAGTTTGATCCTGACCTCAGCTTGCTTCTGAACAAGCACAAACAAGCAGAAAGTGATTTCATGTAGCCTTACAAGTACTGCCTTGGTGTTTCATATCTGTATTAAGTCAGTTCTTCCTGAAAGTTGGATATCACCTCTGAAATCAATGGAAATCATATGCTGAATTTTATCAGGAAGATCTAAATCATTAAGTTCCAAGTATGGTTTATTTTTCATAAGTTAACATCCATGTCTGGCAAGATTGCCTGTGTCTGAGACCTCTTTCTGCTAAATTGTTGGTGGAAAGAAGAAAATATTCTAACAGGAATTTCTGTACTAGAAAGAAACATTTCTGTTGGAACAGGTTGCCAGGAGAGGTTGTGGAGTCTCTGTCCTCAAAATTCGAAATCTGACTGAACACAGACCCTGGGAAATCTGTTTTCTTTATTAATATATATGAAGCAATAAGGGCATGCTTACACTTACCTGAAAGACAGCTGTGTCCTGCAAATCTGAAGGTACAAACAACAATGAACATGGTGCTGTTTGAGCTGAAGCAGCACCTGGCCACGAGGCTGTAACCCACAGCACCCAACTTACCATCTTTAACTGGCATGTAACACTGCAGGTCCTGGCCGATGGTCATAGAGCAGCAGTGGTTGTGCAGGCACTCAGATGCGTTAAGGCTTTCTATGTGACACGGAACTGTGGACCGCTCATCGCTGAGATGACACGCTGCAAAAGGAGAGAAATAAAAACTGGGTTAAGATCGCTGCTCCAGCAGAAAGGCATCACTCTGGTGTCTCCAGAATGTTTTGACAGGTTAAGTCTGCCAGAAAACAGTATCATTGACTTTCACACGTGTTCCTGCCCAAAACCTAATCTATCTTTATGTTCAAATTAACAGAAAGGCTAAATAATGACATAGAAAATCTTCCATAATTTGCTTATTTTTCTTTTAGAAACAATTACAAAGCTGAAGTTAAACACCATTGTACCACTTTCATGTACTTGGGTTTGTTGAGTGAACAGAGACAAATTAAATTTTCTAACTGGATTGTTTCTAATTAAAAATAGAAAACAGAAATTTAAGGCAATTTTATTTGAAGGACTATGTTGCAACTAACCATCTCTGTGTCTCTACAAGCAGCTGGAAGTCAGCTGATAGGAAAAAAACCCCATGATATCCAATCCAGTTATTGAACAAAATATTTGAGAAATTTAAAAAAATTTCTATTTAGTAACAGATTTAATTAATGAATATTTAATATTTCTTGATAATCATGAGATCCTCTGTGGGAATGGCTTAAATGTGTAAGATAGTGATAAATAGTAGATGTCTCTGTATATTTAATTCCTGTAAAACATCACATCATGTCCTCCATATGATACAGCAGCTGCATAGCACCATTTGGTTCCAACAACACTCCCAGGACTGCACTGTCAGTCTCACATTTTTCATAGACATTACTGGTTGCCAAATTCAGTTTATTAAATGGAGGACAGACTCTTCACCAGCCCTCTGCATTTACTTAGGGCTGGGTGTGAGTAATGGTGGAGGTATACTGATACTAAGGTAATGAAGAAACATATCAAGTGACAAGTGGTATTTCTGCTTCTCCTTCCTGTTGGTCTGTGACCTAGTTATTGAATCAGGCTTGGTTCCATTAAAAGCCTTTTCTATATTCATAAATATTATCTTTCTTATTCAAATTAGCATAGTGATTTCCATCTCAATAATTTTATGAAAAAAATGTAGCTCTTGTAATTTTACTTCAGCAGCCCAAAGGTGAATGGATCAGTCTAACCTGGAGCCTTCCCCAGCCAGCACAAGTGGGAAAGACTCTCTCATTTAGGCTATGCCACATTCTCTGTTCTTTCAATGCATACATAGGGAGACTACAAAACTAGTTCAGAAGAGATAGAACAAAACTAGGCATGGTGGATCCTATGCAAAAGTTTCCAGCACAATCACATCACTGATGAGGGAGGGCTTTGCAGGAGGGCAGTAATGCAGCGGAAGCAAATTTGTGATTATTCCAGGAACACATTTAGCAATAGCATTTTCAAGAGATCTAATGAGTTCTACCGTATTAGACTGAGGGTTTTAAACACACTAAATGATGACAGGTAAGGGTGGGAGGGTGGACAAGTGAGGCAGAAGTGGAAAGGAACAGAAATAATGCTGCCATGGTGAAAAGACACTTACTCATTGGCCTGAAGAAATTTAAAACAGATTTGAATACACCTTTCACTGTCATGTTAAGTTTGTTGGGTGCCACTTCAGTGTGTCCTAAACCATGCTGAATTGGTGCTGCAAGATCTGAAAGTTCATAATGATTAGCTCATTACTACCAAAATATCCATAATTAATTAAATGCAATGACATTTTCATGCTGATTATCACTCATTATGAAGGCATTTACAGTCATTATGAACTGTGTCTACTGAGGGCCAGCAAGGTTAAGCTTAGATATCTTTCTGTTGCATTCACTTATATTACTTCAAACTGCTTCATGAACCACAATGAGGAAAGAACTAAAGCTGTAAAATTTAAATTAAGGAATCCATTCAGGTGGAAATTGTCAAGGATAAAAAGCACTGCTGTTCACCTATAAAGTGCAGGTTACATGAAAAGGCTTTATTGTATTTACAGTTATACTTCTCTTATGTACATAAGCAGAACACTCAGCCTTTCAGATAAAGAACAGACCCCAGCTAAAACACAGGAACATGGTCAAAGGCACCTTTATCAGATACAACCAAACTTGCATGTCTGCCAACATCTTCGTTCAGACAGTGACCCAGTGCAGTCGTGTAGAAAAGACCAAAACATTCTGAATATAGAAGTTTTTTTCCCAAACCCTCATGATTTCTTGCTCTGGGACCTCTCAACCACCTTTCATTTCCACTACTCTAAAATATGTGGCATCAGTAAACTTTGCTGCCTCCCTGCATCTCTTTTTTCATTAAACCAAATGTGCAAATCACAGTGGGACTCCACTGGCAATCACCAACTCCTCAAAGAGGAGGAAAAAAGAAACCCAGTATTCCCACCTGCTTGCCTTTTTTTCTCTCCATGAGAGAAACTTACACCATTACAGCTTTAATAGCTTTTCATGATGGAGTTTGCTGAAAGCCATTTCATGGGTTTGGAATTCCTTGTGAAAAGAAGTGAGATCACAGCCCAACCAAAAACTAAGGTATTGAACAACAATCTTTTGGATGATTATTCAGCTAACAGCAAAACTCTCTACTTGTCCTGGGGCACAACCTGCCCCTTCTGTGTCATACAAAACTCCCTTGGGAAAAAGAAGCATCAGAGTAGGGAGAATTGAAGGTATTGTCAAAACAGAGAATCTGAAACTAACATATAACAGAAATGTCACCACCAAGGCTCACATCAGCAATTATGTCATGCGGCTCCTCTCCCTCCAGTAAACAATACAGAAGGAGAGAAAATGTTAAAGATTTTGTAATGATTTCACAGGAAGTTCATGAGATGAGGTTTGCAACAATCAGTTTGGTAAGAATTATCTGAAAACATGAGCAAGGCTGCCTTACACATTACTCTCTCTTGTGAGAGATTGAACAGACATGAGCCATACATACATAGGTTTAATGGGCATTGCTGTACTTACCACATTTTATCTGTGTTAGAGCTCATACCTCCAGCCTTTTACAATGACACAGCAATGGACAGCCTTTCATCAAGACCTAAAAAAGTAGTCTCTGAAGTCCGGTTTCTCAATGCATTGAGGACCAAATGCAAGCTTAAACTGTGGACTGATCCTTTACACGTGCCAGATGACCAAATTTAACTTCTGTTGTGAGTGTAAGTTATCAGTCAGAGATCTTTCTTAACTATTTTGAGTCATCTGTTGCAGTAAGGAAATACATCAATTCTCAACAGACTACAAGAACACCTTTAACAGTATGCTGGGGAAAAAAAAAAAAAGAGCAGGGAAAAAAAAATAGAAGAATCCATATAATCAAAGTTAAAATAAAAGCAAAACACGCTGGCAGGGATGAAACAAGCAGGATTTCTTGAACAGATGCACAGAGGAAAACAGGAACTATAGTTGCAGGAAAAAAATATTTTGCTCTATTTAAATCTCAGGACTGATCAGTTCCCTCTGGAGTAATTGCTTGTAGTATTTCTCAGTATTTTTCAATCATTTCCAAGACAACAAAACCATAAACTTCTTGCTAGTAAAAGTACTTGCTGCTTCTCTGAAAATGCTTTTCTCCTTGCCATACTCACAGGAATGGATGCTACAAAGCAGTACCAGGACCATGAAGACCCCCACTCGATGGGGGCCAATGGGCAGCATTACTGTAATAAAACCAACAGCAATAACAAGAATTGGGGTGTGCATAAAAAATTACTGATCTTAACTTCACATTTATAGGGCAGAACAAACAAGACTGCTGCACAGGACTGTTCTGGGGTTTTCTTGCAATAGAGACCAAACCCAGTGACTATACATGTACATAGAAATCATTTTGAAAAAAATCACTCATTTAAAGAGAGTTTAAAGGAAGGCATCTTGTTAACAGAGACAAGCCAAAAAATTATCTCACTGAAGTGTCCCAGAGCTGGACATCTGGCACTTAAAAAGATAATTTTTAGCTAAAAATTTTAATCTGGGTTCAATGAATAGAAACAGAACTGAAGAATGGAAAATTGGTGGAAGTTTAAAACTGAATTCTAGTTTAGCTCACTGAATTCTTCCATCTTTTCAAAATTGGAACATATGAAATGCTTTGGATAATATTTTAAAAAGGTGGTTCAAAATGGTATTATGGCAAAAGCACTTTTAGACATCTCAAAGTCATTAATAGTAATTTAACAGCAGGTTTAAGCTGGGTTTTGTACCCTCAGCCAACCCCTGATGACTCCTTTGCCAGATGCTGCATTTTACTTCACTTGCTGCTCCTGTTTCACCCTCAAAAGGTCTTTTTTCAATTACTACCACTTAGTTGGTAAGACAGCCTAAACCTAGAGGCTATTTCATTAGTTATGACAAGGGGAGAACCTCCTTTTTTGAAGTGATATACACAGAAAAGACTGGCTGTTTCACACAGATATTGCACTTTGAAGGGTCAGTTCTCTCTGCACTCCTGCTGCTCAGTGAGGAGCTTCCTTGCCCTTAGAGTTACCTGAGCTATAGAGGAACACACAAACATGTTTTGTCCCACAGAGAAACTTTACTTGCACAGTTAAATGTAACATTATTTCTTAAGAGAACAGGAATTATGTTTTCCAAGATGCCTATTAATATCTCTTACCATTCAGGACAAGTGGGAAAACACTTCTAGGGAGAGGGAAAACAAGGGAGAAAATTCTTGTTCTTGCCATTACTTACTTCTTTTGCTGTCTTCTTCACTCCTGCTGGAGCAGGACACTTGCAGCTCTCCCGAGTGCAGCAACTGCGCACTGGCTACACATGACAACCGCGGAGTCCAAGCACATCACAATGGGCTCCCTGCAGCTACCACCACGCAGCTCAGATGGATGGAACAGGATGGCTCAACAGAGGGGCCAGAAAACAGCTGAATGTGTTTTGGGAAAAGTCAGATACTCTCCCACAGAGACTGTTAGAAGCCTCTCAGTCGTCTAATCCACCAACTTAAAAACAGTTTACACTCTTAACAATCACACTCTGGTGTGCAATGCAGAAATGCCACCTAATTGTGCACACCAGGTAACGGATACATCAGGAGACTAAGACACATTCCTCTCAAACCAGAAAATATTTGGTTGAAGTGCTTAATTTAGAGCTTCTCACTAATCCATGAAAGGTGAATTAATTAGGTAACAGGACCATCCCAATGGTTCACAATGTATTTGCACACTTGAAGCACAAATCTGAAACACTTATTTCTTACACCAGAAACCCAAACATACCCCAGGCTACAACAAAGAAACGTGGTTGAGAGGTGATTCTTCCCCTCCATTCTCATCAGACCCCCTTAGCGTGCTGCAACCAGCTCTGGAGAACTGTCCTGGTTTCAGCTAAGTATTCAGGGAATAAATTACTTCTTCATAGCTGGCACAGTGCTGTGTTTCTGATTTAAGATGAGAATAATGTTCAAGACACACTGATGCTTAGCTGTTGAGTAGTGTTTGCTCTCAGACAAGGACTTTTCAGTTCTCATGCTCTGGAAGGGAGCAGGTACAGCAGAAACGAGGAGGGAGAATGGCCAGATATTCCACACCACTGAACAGCACGCTCAGTATATGAACTGCAGAGGTGGCCAGGAGATGCCCATCGCTGCCTAGGCTATGGTGAGCAATTGTATTGTGCACCACTTGGTCCTCTTGGATTTCACTTCTCTCACTCCTTTTCACTACAATTATTTATTTTACTTTTTTTTTTCAATTATGCAACTATTCCTGTCTCAACCCACAAGTTTCACCCCTTTCCTCCCTCCCAATTCTCATCCCTGCTGGGAGCGTGGGCTGTTCAAGGCCAGGTTGAATGAGGCTTGGACCAACTTGGTCTAGTGAGAGGAACCTCTACCCAGGGCAGAGAGGTTGGAACTAGACGATCTTTAAGGTTCCTTCCAATCCAAAGCATTCTAGGATTCTACCACTTCCATTCCTTTTATTAAGCAAATGCTCTTAGACTAGGAGCAGTGTTTTTTAAAAAATACAGAAACCTAAAATAAATGGAGAACTGCTGATTTTGGGGCATCCAAACAGGTGAGCTGCCTAAAGTAGCTGCTGTTTGCTACAACAGCCATCTGAACTGAGATTGAAAAAAGTTATATATTTACATGCAAATGTTGTTTAATTTTTCCTTCAGTTAATTTTCATTTAAAGGGTGGCTCTCTAATCTCTATGCAGCATTAGCTTGCTAAAATAAGCAACAATATACAGTACCCTCAGTTTCACTGTTTCATTCAATATTCAGCCTAGACACAGCCACTCTCAGCAGTACCAATAGGAGAGAAGAAACTTGGAATTGTCTAATACACAGCAGTCATTTTTCACTTTCCAAAGCATACAATTTATATGCAATTAAGATTTACCATGCTGATTTGCCCCATCGAACACTGCATACAGTGAGATGCATTGCTGGGACACAAATGTGGGACTTCTCAGACTGCTAAGCATCACAGAAAACTGTCCCTACATTTAAGGTTGAACACTTTATTGATTTTCCTAAATTTAGGACTAGACTCTCCTTGCTGCAACTGTAGTTACACCTGAGGTTCAAATGGAGCCCAGTAGCTGAAAAAGTACATTCAAACCAAAACCTACCCTAAATGATGCTCTGCTATACCATTTCTGCAAAAGTCAGTTCTTAGTACTTATACAGACTACATTCATGTGATTCTCCTTTGCTTTAAATTAACTGCTTTCTTTGCAAAGCAATCTCTTGTATTCAGTTCAAAAATATAAGAAAACACCTTGTCCTATTGAATTCTCAGCAGATTCCTATGATTCCAAAATTACCTGATTGTTGCTTGTTCTTATTATTCACTTCCATACATTACTCAATGCACTTCAAAATTACTGCTTTGAAGTCTATCATAAAGACAATTATAAACAATGTAAGAAAAGTAATTGTGGCAACTGACTCATCTGTGGTTTAGCAGCACTTTTTTGTCTCCACCTCAAACTGCTGGAGATGAATGACCTTTGTAACTATGAAAGCACAAGTGACAGACGTGTGATACATTAAAACAACTGTTAGAAGCAGAGAAATAGATTCATGCCTAGATGCAAGCAAAGGATCTGCAGTCCTTTGTCAAAGACTAGTGATACCAAAGAGTAAAGAGCTATTGCTGTAAATCATAGCATAAAAATTTGATGTGAAACCCACACTGTGCTTAAATCTAATGAAACTCTGGCAAGGAGAAAATGGTTGATCAAGCTAGATCAACTCAGCAGGTCTAAGCTCACCCCTCATAACAAGGACAAAGCTGCCTTACACCATAAAGGTGTTAGAAGTCCTAGTCACTCCAGTCTCTATGGATGTGAATATGCCTGAAAAAGACTCTTTAAGGAACCTCTTTCAGGATGAAAATCTAAGTACTGTTAAGTTCAAGTGGAATGAAGAACAAGATTATATGCTGTGGAAACAAGAAGTTCAGCCTTGTCACTTTGTAAAAACCAAGAGCCACCAAAACCTGCAACACATTTCACTCCAGCCCCTTATCACAGGTATTCCACTGCAAGTCTTGATCTTTCTGGAAACAGACAAAACTTTTAACAATACAGAGGCTAAACATATTTGAGACCCATCTTTTCTCTGGCAGATTACTACAGAAGTCCACTTAGCAAAGCCATACATACAGAGAAATACCCACTGGAAGCTAGTATTTTCCCTTTTACTATACAATACTGAAAGGTTTTGAAGAGAGACGTACTGCAGTTCAGGAAGATCTCTTTCCACAGTAAGTGCTACTATGAAGAAGCAGAATCTACAACCACAGCTATAGTACTTAATGGCTTTTCTGGATGTGGAAATAAAGCACAGTACATAATATTCCATATTAGAGACAAACTGCTGAAAAAAACTAAGTTACTAATTCAAGTAATTTCTGTATTGATGAAATTAAACCTGTTGCTTCTAGAACTCGTAAGTGCTCATAAAGGGATTTTCATGTTTCAAACAAGTTGCATAAAGAGATTCTTTTTCTTGACAAAGTTGTAATAACTCTGAAAATCTTAACTGCCCACCATCATTAACATGCATTCAGTAAAGAGAAAACACCAACTTTGTGTTTTTATAAGCATTTGTTAATTCATAGGCTTTGACTTTAACCCTACTGAATTTAGACTTTGGCATGATTCACAAATACCTCTCACTCTTTAAAAAGAACTTTATTTTAAAAATAATTTTAATTTATTAGAGCATACTTTATCATAGTTACCAATAGGACGGACCTGAACTCAAGCATCAGACATTTGTTGCACTTTCAAGTTTTGTAACAACATGACTTTTCAAAATAAAAATGTACATTTAGATTCACAGTTTAATTTGTTGAAATTTAATAACATTTAAAACCACTGGAATATGAATGGAAAGGGATATATGTTAAGCACACAAATACTGAAAAAGGTCATAACACCCAAATCCATTTGAAAATGGAATGCAGCCAGTAAGTCAGACTGTGGTGTAGTAATTTCACATTTAACCTAGTTAGCACCATAGTGAACTCAACCACTGAAAGTGAAAAATAGTGTGGTAGTGTGACCACTCAACAGGTACTGTACCATTCCATGAGGAGACTGTGTCTTTTTGAGCATTATGTGCCATATTTTTGTAAAGTAGTAATATCTGACTTTTTCAAAGTGTGTAAATAAACAATGGCTACAGTTAAAGTCTAAACAAAGAAATACTTTCTCTACTTTTTCTAAGTTGAGATTTTTTAAAAGCAATCATTCATAAAGATTGCATCAACATCAGTTAGCAGAGGAAGATCAAACTTTATTGAAACTGCTTGCATACAAAATATATTGCACTATAACCAAACAAATGTCAACATAAAATCCAATCTGTTGTAGCTAATATGTACAGAGAATATTGCCCAAGAGCAGTTACATTACAAGGTCAGTCTACCTTGGTTAATTATCTACAGTATTTTAAACCAAACAGCTTACAGATGATGTGTGCAAGGTACCAATTTCTGTTTTCAAATACTATACATTCCCAAAATAAATAACTAGAAATCAACATTAATGTTTGGCAATACTTTTTAAGACATTTTTATATTTGTTAAATCATGTGCAGTTCGTTGCCAGTTTTAGTATGCTCACCTGTATGCAAGGAAAAAAAAAAAATGAAGAAAGCAAAGAAACAAAACTCACAAAATACATCAGAGGCAAGGTCAAGTTTGTACAATTCTGTACATAAACAGTGGCTCCCCTTCTGGAGTAATCTGAACAAAAATGGATTAAAATGAAGGTCCTTATGCAGTTGTGCCAGTAAGTTTAATGTGTGATCAGAAATTAAAGAAAGCACAGCTCCTCCCACCACTTCCCACCCTTCCCTGGTGTACAGCTGTACTTTGGATCAAATTCTGTGACACCTTCAGATTGGTTGGTAATTAGGACCTTGTAACTCAAAATATGACAAGCTTTTGTTCTACCTCCAATATCTCCAACTACTGTATCTGTACTTTCCAGGGCATCACATGTGGTGACTTTTTTTCCTACATCTCCTGAAATAGCCTCCAAATTAAACTAAGCAATTCAAAACCTTTAGGAGGATGAAAACCATCAATGCTTTAGGCTGGTCATCTGGCCAAATAGCAGGCACATATTACTAGCTTGTGAACGTTACACTTGTTCCCTCAGTAACAATGAGTTTTTTAGTTTTCCACAATGGAAAGGTTTTTTTTAATCTTTTTAAAGTTATTTTTTTAAAAAAAAAGCTTCCGTACTGCCTACAAAGAAAAAAATTACACCCCTTTTTCAATAACACTATTTGCCAAATCTTCAGTGCAAAATAAATTTCCTATTCTTATAACTGCCTAACTGAATGTTTATGTAAGGAAAAAATTATGGAAAGCATGCACTTGTCTATAAAGTACTAACGTCTGACAAGGATTGCTACATATATTTTACATTTAGTGTTACCAACTCATCTTCCCTGATTTCTGCATCCAAATATAATATTCCTACCTGCCAAGATATAAAAAAGGCACAGATCATACAACTTTTTTGCTAATGAAAATGACAATTGTTACATCACACATATTTCAGGGTCCACCAAAATATTGAAAAAGGTGGACCAGAATGGGAACTGACACAGGACATAAAACAACATAGCATTTCGTGAAGAACTGGTAAGTTAGATTGAAAACAGAAGCCAATTTGATTACTGCAAACACTATTTATTCTGAAAATTGAAATTGAGCAGTGAATTTGACCCAATGTGTTAAACTGGTACAACTGAACAGAAAGTTTACCAATGCACAGCTCAGTATTTTTAAAACAAACAAAAAAAAAGAATCTTTCATTGTTTGAACTGCAATATGTACTTGGAAGCGATTTTCGGAAGTTCAGGTATTTTTATGCAAATATTGGAATAACTTCTTATTCTGAAAACAACTGCATACTGTTGATGTTCAAAAAGGCTAACAGAGAACATATGTTCATTTCATGCCCTGCGCCATCTTGCCTACTATTTGTCTTTGGCCTAACAAGTTTCTCTAACATGGAATAGGAATTACTGAAACAGTATAGGAAATATGACTTCAGAGTTATGCAGTTTAGGGTACTCCGTTCACCAGCGGCTGTTGAGCATCGGCGCTGTCCGTCTTCTCCTTCTTCTGGCTCCGTTCTTTACCCGTGCGCAGCCGGCTGCCTTCACTGGAGGTATTCTGTAATGTTTTAGTGTGGACACTCCTTTCATTATTGCAGTCAATTCTGATCTGGAACAATTCAGAGTTATATAAACCATTCTCCTTTCCTCCACCCCTTGGCCATCTGGGAGGAGCAAACAGTGCCATACCCTTCTGGCTTTGTTAAATGTCTCCAGCTGAAATGGGAGTGTGAGAATTCTTTTCTCTTAAAAAAGGCCACATACTTGTGGACCTAAAAAGAACTTGCTATCTACCTGGCCTTGGAAGCTAAACAAAATTTCCAATGTGTTTGTTCAAGAAAAAGTTGAAGATTTAGTATCAGATGGGTCTTTGAAACATCATTTCACTTCTAGTAAGTCAACTTTCTACTCTCTGTATGCAAAAAGCTCCCCCAAAAACACAGTATCATTTCATGGCAGCTTTTTTAATAAACAAAAAATAATCTACTCAGCCCCTTTGTGCATCTGAAAAAAAGTTCCACTTAATACACTCAAAAGACTTGCAGCCCCTTTAAGTGTTCATACAAAAAATTCAAGAAAGTATGCTGCAAGTCAAGTTTTGTGTTTATAAAGGGGGTAAATACTTATTCCTTGAAATACTATAAGATTTTTATAACTTGATCATCCAGGTTTCAATAACATGAAATTGTTTATTTTCTTACAAAATATCTCATCCAAATCTCAGAGCAACATAAAAAACCTCCCATGATTTAAGTGTCTTACTTTTCAGCATCACATTTCCTCACTACTTCAAATTTTCAAAGGTAATTATTATTAACTATAAAAACTCTATGGTTAATTTTTTTGTTTGTTTTGCCATGTTAGTTGTTTGCATTTCAGATGCACATTCAATTACTATACCATGAAGTACAGCACTCCCACTTGGAAAACTAAGCATTTGGTCACTTGTTCCATTTTGTCCCTTTCTTAAGGAGGCTTTCTAAAACCAAATCGAGAGTAATCTCCTTCTCCCACTGGAACCATGACTCCTGGTAACACCACACAGGAGGCAGCAGCTGGCAGCTGCTTATTTTTTCTTCCATCCAACATAACCCATCCTATGTGATAAGAGATGGTAGAAAGTCTGAATGGTATCATTTGAAGCAAGAACAGTTTCCATGTGGGGAAACTTAATATAATGCAACAGCCTGAAAATGTAGAAATATCTTTATAAAAGGCTATAGAAAATTTCAGGTTATAAGGTACTTCCATCTATTACTTGAAAGGTTCCTCCTTGATGTGTGTTTAACTTACTTCCTAGACTGAATAGCTTCAATTGCAAATTTTTCATTTAGTAGAAAGGTAGTTTCTGACGTTTAATCTTTTACTCTGAAGATACTGACTACAACACTTTATATAAAGTACCAAGGATTCCCTTCCCTCAGGTACATGGAAGATAGGCAATATACAAAGACTGAAATCAAGCTGGTAAGTAAATCCTTGGGATTATGATCAGTTTTTCACCACACAAAGCTAAGTGAACATTACAAAACTGCATCTTTACACAGCTTGATAGAGATTCCTATTCATCTATGTAATTTTGTAACATAACCCTTGTACATCGGTTAGGGAATTAAGGAATCCCAAGGCTACTGTGTCACTCTCAGCCTTGAAGACTCTAATGTTACTATATGAATCAGCACAGACTTCCCATAGAGCAAAATTACCTCAAGAGATCCATCTGCTGCTCTCCCTTTTGCCTCTCTTGAGTTACGCTGACGGTTATCTGTTCGTGACTGTTCATCGTTTCCTGTTAAGAAGATTTAATCAACTAAGTTGTTCAACAAGGACACAGGATCTTCTTTCACTTAAATTTTATTCAAGCACAGTAGATAATTACTTCAACATTTTATGTCTTATGAATATTCAAGAAATATTATTACTAACATATAACAACAGTTCTTAAATGATGGGCCAAGAATCACTAAAAAAAAAAAGTTCTCTGGTGACAAAATAGACAAAACCATCACAAGAGATTGTCTACTGACTAAAGAAAAAACACTTCTCAAAATGATTTGCTATAGAAAAGAAGTACACCATCACCCTTAGTAAGGTTTAATATCTTCACATTTTTTCTAATGGCTCATCAGCTTCCTGAATTACACATTACTTTCTTTCAAAAATTAATTAAGCAACATCCATGCTTTGAAAAGAATTTCAAGAGTAAGAAGAGTTGTAGACAAAAGTATTTAAACAAATAAATATAATGAAACATCACATGATCAAATCTTATGTATTCAATTTATAGATTTAAGTTCTCCCATTTCATTTTTGCCTGGTCCTTTCCATTGAACATATACATTTTAATCTTATCCTCTTGCATGAAAATCAAATACAAGAAGATATTAACATGGACAGTTGCATAAGTAATGCAGATAACAATTTCTGTATCTATGGAGAAAGTAGAACTTGATTCCTTGATGCCCATGTGTGAAGGCACAGCTCACAAACTTGAGGCAAGAGTCATATGAGTAAAACAAATGATTGAGAAAATTATACCAAAATAAAGCAGGTTAAAAAGGATTACTCACCTGCGCTCAACATTCAACACATCTGAAACCAAATACTTGATTTAATAGACTGAACAAGTGGAGAGAAATCAGGAGATGGCCACAAGGATGGATGCCCAGGAGACTGGGGCAAGATGAGGAAAGAGGAGGCTGACAGAAATGAGTTTGGGATTCCAACAATGACCCCCCTTCCAAAATTAAGTCCACATTTACCTTTGAATCCGCCACGACCCCTTCCTCCTTGGCCTCTTGCGCCACCTCCACGTCTTCGCCCATCTCCCCTGCGAAGGTAGTTGTCCCGCTCCTCCTCTGCTGGGGCTGCTGACCAGTCACTCAGTTCATCTCTGTGATCAGATTCTGTTTCAGAAGCATTTGATGCTTCAGAATTAGTTCCTATCAAGAGGATGAAAAAAATCCAAACACGCCAGTGTAGCTTAGCATGAAATTACTATAGTAGAATGAAAAATGTATATACTTATTTTTTTTTTTAATAAACAGCTGTGGGATATTTTCTGCCTCCCGATCTTTACAACATACATAGTACAGAAAGGTGCAAAATATATATTACGTGTTCAAAAAAAAAATCGAAACAGACACTGATATAAGTCAGTTGTGTGTTTAAGGATAAATAACTTAGTGTGCCATACACTTATAGTTACTTGGTGTATCAGCTTCTCAATACATTACTGAATCTACTATAAAATATAATAAATCTAGTAAAACGTAGTCTAATAGACTGGAGTCCTTCACATTTCTAAAACTCAAAGTTCTGAATATAACCTGTCCTGTCTCCTCTCACCACTGCAACTCATCTATGAAAAGAACAAACATTCCATCATGAAACAGCCTGTAACAGACTACAAAAGCAGAGAACAAGGTTAGAATGCTAGAAATGTATCAAATAAAAAAAATGACCATTGTAATTTTTCCAGTTAACAGATCACCTTCACTAACAAAAGCTTGTTCTTTTCCCCATTTCCCCCCCCCCCCATAACCCAAGTTATTAGCAAGGTGAGTTCACATCTTCTAAAAACAGTAAACAGCACAAACCCTTTAATTTTGCATTATGCAGAATATAAGCTGAGACTGTCTTATAAAGCTCACACTACAAGCCTTTCAGTCAGTCAAGACAAACACCAGCTGACCTACATTATGGATAATGAAGTAACAGACTGCTCTGAGGAAGCACCATCCGGGAAAACTATTCATTAATGAATTATACAAGGTTTCAAAGAGGAACACCATTATGGTGACTAAGGTCTTCTGGTGAAAACATCAAAATTCAGTTCAATGTGACGAGAATAGTTTTTCTTCGAGTTGAGCTACGCAGTATTTTTCACTTATTTATATTAAGACAGCCTCACACAGGCTTAAATGAAAAACTGAGGCTTTACTCTAAGGAACTGTCCAAAATATAGATAAAACAAAAATCTCTGCCCTAAATAGTTAGGGAATAACTACATATGCTCTGTAACAAAGAAGACAAACACGCTGTAAGAGACAGGAACTGCATGGAAATAAGTGTAGGTTATAGGAGAGCACTACACTTCAGAGTTATTTTCTAAAGCATAAAGTTCTATATAATCTTCAAATATTAATACTCAATGTTAACTGCACTTTTGTTTTAATAGCTCTGATTCCAAGCCCCCACTTTTTCAAGAAATCAAGGGACCAGCAGTCCGCTCATAAAACCAGGTGCACTTTCAGTCCCCTACCTGAAGCATAGCCTGGACCACGCCTGCTGTGCCCTCGGTTTCTGTAGGGTCGACTTCCTCGGCCGAGCCCAGGGCCGTCATCAGTCATGTACCCCTTCTCCTTGTCTGTGCGGTTTGGAGGTGGCCTGGAAGTAGCTCCAATCTGTCGAAGTTGCTCATCAATTTGCAATCTTTCCAAACGCAGCTGGTCCACTTCCTACGCAAACAAAAGTGCAGTAAGTCATGTGCAACCACTGTTTAATCATCTGAGTGTGCAGACATGCAGCTCTCAAAGCAAGAGCTCTTCAGTATTGCAACTAATCATCTACTTAATAGTAGAACAGTAACTCAGCTTTCAGAATAAACTGCTTACCAAAAAGACTTTCAGATGTTCAAATCTGTTTGCTACCAACAAAATTCTCCCTGTGGCAGAGTTCACAAATTAAGGTTTGTTTAAAACACCCATCAGGAAAAAGCACTCAGATCTTACAGTGTTGCACATAAATATTCAAGTTATTAAACAATTATGATGGAAGAGTACTGTTTCATAAAAAGGGATAGTGGTTACCCTGCTGAACAATATGATGCGAGGATGTGAGGAAGCATAAAAGCATAGAGAATGAAGTGCTGTAACTGAGACAGAGGCAGCCAACACATATCTTTCCCTCCAAACATAATTAGGAAAAAGAGATACAGCAATACACTACAGAGTACCTTTTCCAGTTTTAGATACTTAGCTAACATCAAAACCACCTCTTTTAAACTGGGAAGGAAGCTATTTATAGAGATTTTATTGTGATACTGAGACCTCTGCAGGTCTCACTAACTTGTGTGTATCACCCCTTCCCCCTTTTCCCCAAGATATTCCGTAACTTGATATTCCTTTAGGAAAACTTAAGTGTTTATTGGTCCAGACTTCTCCATTGGTATCAGGGGCCTGGCATTCCTTAGGACAAATCTTCTGAATAAAAAATAAAAAAAAAAAGCTGAAGATGACATCCACTATCTCATCTGCTCCCTTTGTGAGCAAATTCCCTACTCTATCCAGCAGCAGGCCTACATTTTCTGCAGTGTTCCTTTTGTTGCCAATAAACCTGTAGAAGCCCTGTCTCCATTCACATCCCTTGCCATGTCAACTCCAGTCAGACTTGCTTTTCCAAACATATCCCTGCAAACTCAAGACTGTGCCTTCACAGTTCTCATGAGTCACCTGTCCTTACTTTACCCATTGTATTCTTGTTTTTAATATGTGAATTTTGCCAAAAGCTCTTTGTTGGTGCCTGCAGGCCTTTTGAGTGACCAGCTGCACATCAAGATGGATTATTCTTAAGCTTGGAGAAGTTGATGTTTTAAGTATCAATCTAAGTATCTGAATCTTCCAGGAATGTATGCTATGGGATTCTTCCAAGCAGATTCTTGACCAGGCCAAAGTCCACTTTCCTGAAGTCTGGGGCTGTAGATACTGATATTACTCTTTCTCCTTCCCCTCAAGATCTCAAAACTTCCCTAAAAATCATCACTCCAGCCAAGTTTGTTTCCTTCTTTTTACAGGGAAATTAATTACTCTGAGCTGATACAGCACAGTGATACTGATGCCTTATTATGGATCTTTTACAAAAAGTTTTCTTAATAACCTTCGCCTGGGGGTGTAAAAACACAAAAAACCTGAAAGGAACACTGGTCAGTTCTGACCACTTCTGGTCAGCAAACTGGAGGACATAATTCGGAATCATAAGGCAACAGGACACTAAGATAATAACATTTTGTGTGTTTATGTTAAATGGAATAAAAAGACCAAGATAAAAATCTATCCAGTAGTTATCACTTAGACCGATGTGTGTGACCCTCTGTTCAGGAAGCTTGCACAGCACTAAGGGAAAGTGACCCTAATTGACACTGAACTGATGAATCTAAAAGAGACAAATGTTGGGCTGTTCAACACTTTCCACTCACATGTCAGTACCCATTTACGTACTGACTCACATACAAGTATCCATTTTAGGTGGCCACCGAAGTTTAAATGAGAAATACTTCCTGAAATAATAATGAGCATGCAAGGAAGGAACTTGATTTTTAGTACTGGTTTTCATTTGGTCCTTCTCTGCCTCAACCACCTGACAGCTGCAGAGCTGCTGTATCTCTGCTCCAGGACACTGATAAAGGCAGGATTAAAAGGTAAAGTGATTGAGTAGGCAAGGGATCAAAAGTAATCTGTAATTCCAACTTCTTTCATACCTGTACTGAGACGTTTAACTGTGTACAGAGATTTTAGCATTCTAGAAGACTGACTGATAGCTACTGCACAGACTGGACATGTATCAAATCTTGAATGGTCTGAAGGTTTCAAAAGAGATGCAAGACTATATTTAATTAAATGAACTCCAAACTGTTCCTTCTGTTAGCACCTGTCCCTCTATCAAATCTTGGGCACCTGGCCATAACCAGCATAGGCAAAAGTAACCACAGACAATAATGGGGGATATTTTTTGCTCCCTAGACAACAGGCATTTAGCATCAAGGAAGTTTCAGAGACCAGAAGCAAACACAGCACATAAAGCTGAGTTGCCTACAAAAAACGTAAGTATGAAACATCAATCCACTAAAGAAAAAGCAGTTTAGGTTTTTTGTATAAAATGTTCACTTCTCTACAAGATCCTGCATAGAATACTGCTTGCTTTGTAGCTCCATGAGGGACTAACTACTTTTCATATATAAAGTTACAAGTACTTTTTAAGTTAGATTTCTTCTTTTCTTAGTAATCTGTAATTTGCATTCTGAAAAAAGTTGTGGGTTTTTTTTTTAGCCCACCATTCAGACCAAATATTTAATAAAATGTTCTGTTTTTAGAGGGAAAATCTGTTATAAACCCAATTTGTTCAACAGCCTCAGAGCCCAAACAGATTTTAATCACCACATCATTACCACCTTAAGTATCAATAGAAAAAATTCAGTGGTAAAGCAGCATCATTATCCTCACCTTTAAATAATTAAGATGATAATCCAGAAGAACAGTTGCATTAGTGATGCTATCCTTGGTTCCCACAAACACAAATGGCACCATGCCCTAAAACACAAGAACAGCAGTCCCATGGTTATTGATTAGGTATCGAATCCTGAACAGAACAAAACATATTACTGTAAAATTTGAAAACAAGTCTTACAACATGGATAAGCATAAACCAAAAAATAAATTAGACAATACTATATTTAAATTCTGATATTAATTAGATCAAGTAGGCTAACTCTGTTTATGCAGAGAGCTTTTTTAAACAAGAAAATTTAGATCATTTTCATCCCAATGCCAACTTTAATTTTTCTGAACAATGGAAACATAGTCAAATTAAAACACTTCATGTTTCCTCCCTTCAAAATTAATACCACCTTTGTTGATCACATCTATTATCTCACACCAGGTTCTTTTAGTCTACCTTTGATCTCTTAAAAAAGTACATCAAATTAACATCATGTCATTAAACAAAACTTGATCCTTCTTGAGGATTTCTACATTTGTGAAAGGCAAAGCAAAACATATTCACAGTTAGTACTTCAGGTAACAATTTCTAACTTACACTTCTTTTACTTTTCAAGCATGTTAAAAGATTCAACAAATAGATGGAAAATGTAAAGCTGGAAATTATAATGTCTGAAGTTATGATGTTTGGAGATAAAATACCTGAAGATTAACTTAGGCAGCCAAAGTAGGTGAAGAAATTATCTAAAAGGGCCACAGAGTGTGGAAAACAAGAAAATCTTGGCAATGGAAGAGCAATTTCCACACCAAAATTCCCAACACTAATATAGTCCACGCAGCATTTCAGAGGTGTGACTGCAGCCCATGCAGACTCACTGAGTGATAAACTACGTAACTCTCCCAGCAGCTGCAGCCTCACCAGGGCAGCAGGAGATTCACTCTGGACGGCAGAAGTGAACCTGAACATCTCAAACACTCAGCTGCTGAAGCCTACTGCAGACCAGAGCTTGGCTGCATCTACTGAGTTATTTAAAATAACTGGTTTGCTTTGTCATCATTACCTCTAAAGACACCTTTAATGTTCACTGTACACACAGCCTTTACAGGAAGCCTTCCAAAGGAAGGCTTTCTACAGAAGTGAGATGATTGGAGACAAAAATATCTTTAAAAATAACAGCATGATATGCCGAGGTTCCCCAACAGTGGCAAGTCTGTAATTCTGCCTCCAATTTTTAGGTGCTGTTTGTTTCCCTCACTGCTGCCTTCTACCTTTCTTTTAGGTACAAAAAACTTACATTAGACCTTAGACATCTACATAAATAACAAGGAAAAATATATAGTCCTCTAGTCTAAGACACCTAACTTTTATGAACATTAGAAATCCTTTAGCCACAGGCATTGTTGACTGAAATGTTTTATTATCTGGGGTATTTTAAGTTTCATAAATATTTAATACAACCTGATAAAGTGCAGTGAAATTTCTACTAAACTGGCATTAACTAGCTCAAAGTATAAATTATTAAAAGAACACAAGTCAAATGATTCAAAGAGGCATTTAAGAAAACTGCTGTTGCCTTTAGCACTGGATTCAAGGTATATCAATGCCAGCTACTAAGAGTATGAACCAGTAACCATGTCCAGCAATTTCAGCCATACAAAAGCACCAAAGTGCTTATTTATTCAACCTTAGTCTTCAAAGCAAAAGCACCAACCTTCAGCTTGGATGAAGAGGTGAAAATTGAGCAGACCTTATGTGCGTAATAAATTTAGGGGAAAAAGTAATATATATTACTATCACAAACAACTTTATCTCAACTTAAAACTGTGAAAAGCCTAATGATCCTGTTACAGAATTATGAAACTTATAAAACTGTGCCTGAAATTAATGTGCAGTATTCCAACATCTCAGTCACACAAAAAGAACCCAACACTGTATTAGATTTTAACTAAACTACTGTTCTACTACAGGAGAGTTGCAATATCCAGGTTCACACATGGGAAGATTATTTCTACTCCACAGTTGAAATAAACCTGCATTCAGCTTGCAAGAACTAACTCTTGTATGCTGGGATTTGATCTCAGGTTTCTGTATTGCACCTGGTATGACACAACTAACACATGAAGCAGTGCAAGCCATGACAGGGTTAGAAATATCATTAACAGCTAAAACAGAAGTAGGAATGCAGAGCTTGGCAGGTAAAAAAGAAAAAAAACTTTCAAGATAATATTTTAAAAGCTGCATTTTGTATAGAAAAAGGTAAGCAAATAAGCTTTTTCAAGTCAGAAGGAAAAAAGGCCTGGCATACTAAATGCAGACAGGAGTACTTGCTCTTTTACCTTTCTGTGCATCTACTGCTGCACCAACAGCAGCACCCTCTTGATTATTGAACTAGTTCCATTTTATGCTGCAGGAGTTTATCATTAAAAGTAAATACAACATAACAGTGAAACCTCTAAGTTTAAACACTGACTATTTTACATCTTCAGATAGATGTAAAACTAGTAAAATAGTAAAAACCCGTTACTTAAATACTTAGTCACTCTGTATAGAAGGAAGGAAATTGGATTGTGGGTCTTCAGTAACAGCTTTACAGTCATAAAAGATGAAATAACCACTCAAGCAACAGCACAAGGGTTCCAGAAATGTATTTTGTATCTTATCCAATGTAGCAAAGGTTCTTAACCAGTACATATTTAGACTTTGAGGTAAATCAAAGGCCATTCAGTTTTCTTAGCACATTTCACATTTGAAATTGTAGTGAATCTATTTGCATCAAGATGGTAAAGCCTTGATGCTTCAAGTTTTTTTGCAAACCTGCAACCTTGCCCCTCAATGCAGTCCCAAACAAAAGAATCTCAAATTACAAAGTTCCGTATTTCATTAAGGCCTTTTACAAAGGTGAGAACCTTCCTAGGCAAACCAGGATTTTCACTGTTCATGCCTGTTTTTCTTTAGGTTACAATTCATAGGCTATTTTGAACCTAGTTAATATTTATTAAAAAGAGTTTTAAGGAAAAGCACAAGCTGTTCATTACAACCTAAGAAATTACTAATAGAAAATGAAACCAGGTAAGAACCTAAGAGATCAAACTTAAAGCAGATTAGTGAATGGAAACAGTTTCATATATACTGATTTACAGCCTGGCACATGCTGGAAAATATGTCATTGCTTCCAACAGGAGTAAGATGAAATCTCTAAGAAGGTATGTCATCCAAAAATTTTACAAAAACATCTTTTCTAACACAGATAAGGCAAATTTATACAAAAATGCCCCTCAGCATTAATAGGAAGAGACGAACTATTAGAAAACACATTCAGCAAAACTTTATTTTACCACTATGAAGATATAAGGAAGAATTTAATTTATCACTGGGTAAAATACAACCACCAATTAATACATAGAGAAACAGTATTAACTGAAAACATACCTCTTCTTGTGGAATATTTTTATCATTTTCAGCCTCAATTCTCACTCTTACAACACCAGATTTGTCCACTATCTCCTGAATCAGTTTTCCATTTTTTCCTATTACTTTTCCTATAGAAAGAACACACATAACATTCCACCTTTAGGGTTTCTCCCCAAACCTCAGAGTATTGCTATACTCTAATTAGACAAAGAGTATTTAAGTACCAGTGTAAGAAGCTGTCCAAAATGACTTAAATCCTCTGCAACACAGGTTTAGTTAATAAGCCATACATTAACATGTCTATGTAAGCTTGTGGTGTTAACTCGTAACACATATTGATTACAGAATTGCAAAAAAATTTTAGTTGATGAAGTTTCCTGACAAAACAAAGGATACTGTTTGAGACAGACGTAAAAGTCTCTTCTCTGAAACTGAGCTTTTCAGTGACATATGACAGTACTTTAAAATTCACTAAAAAAAATCAAAGATAAAAATGGAAATAAATTATACTCCAATGGCAGTAACGCACACATTTATCTTATGAAGCCAAAGAAAATGAAAACTTTAGTTCTTTCCAAACTCAGCAAAAAACCTTAAAACATTACCAAAAAAAAGGCAACATCTTGAGTGGGGGTTTAATTTTTTTGGTGCCATTTGAGTTTTTTTAAAAAGATAATCAAGTAGAAAAAGGCAGTTGTATTTTCTTTACATAAAAAAATCAGCATATAAAAATAAGAGAAAAAGCCTTCTATATTTCTATAGCAAATTGTCAGACATTTTAAAAGCCAAATTATCACACATGGTGCATAGCCACCTTTATATTCTAAAAGATCCAGGTCAAGATTCAAGAGTAGAAATGAAAACCTGCCAAAACAGAAATAATTCCAACATTCTAAACAGAAAAAAGACTTTAAGACCTCAAAATAATTATGGTAGTTTATCATTTCTACTTATCACCAGCAGAACCAGGAGGTAATAGGAAAGGGAAAACTACTGGTTTTAATCAGAGCTGAGCTGCCACTTTTCTCAGTACCTGCCCCACTGCAGAATTTCACAGTGCTTCAACAATAGTTTTCATGCACTGCTTGACAACCCATTAAAGCATTTGCTTTTAGTGCCATGTTATACCATAAAAGTATTTTCCCTGTTCTTATCTACTGCATGAAATCATGTACTTTCATTTTGCTTTGTACCATCAAGGGCTGCATGTGATTTAAGAAGTCCTTGAGGAAAAAAGGTTCTTGAGGACTTTTTTTTTTTAAGAGTGTTTGGCAATATAAGTATTTTAGATTGTCTTTGGGTTATTTTCTTGATCACTGGATACCTTAACTATACGTTGAGTTCATCCCACTGTGTTGCTTCTAAACAAACTGTATTGCAAATGTAAAATGAGAGGAAAAAAGACAAATGCAAGCCAAAGAAATGATTCAAAATATACTAGAAAAATATGAGACTGCAGATTAATCTCTTGTACAGCTGAACTAACTTCCAGACATCTTCGGGGGAAGTAAT
Organism: Formicarius rufipectus; assembly: GCA_013399695.1. Classification (NCBI taxonomy): domain Eukaryota; kingdom Metazoa; phylum Chordata; class Aves; order Passeriformes; family Formicariidae; genus Formicarius; species Formicarius rufipectus. The sequence continues at coordinate 585,854 of VXAU01001361.1, forward strand.
TAATTCTTTGGATCAATCCAGAAACTACTCTACCCTGTATTTAAACATCAGTACATTAATTCTTGATTAAGGTAGTTCTCAGAAGGCATTTTTTCCTTCTTATCACTTAGTTAGCCTCCAGAATTGACATACCTACTAAATTTCTTGGAACTTGTATAACATCTTCAGCAAATTCAAGGTAACTTCTCGCCTTTTTCACTGCATCTTGGTCCTAAAATAGACACATGTATGAGAGGAACAAGATTCATTCTCCCAAGGTTTTTTGTTTTGCTTGTTTCTTTCTTTCTTTAATTTGGGTGTTTTCTGAAATGCTAAAGGGGACTTACCTCTCCATAAATATGGAATGTACAAGTATCTTCATCAAGGTCAATGGCAGTCACTCCAGGGACTTTTCTGGCTTGCTGAATATTAGCACCATGAGTGCCAATGGCCAAACCCATTAGGTCTTCACGTACAACAAACTGTTCATGGAACCGTGATGCAAGTTGCCTAGAACTCTGCAGAAAAATATAATGTTAGCTTACTTTGATTCTCAGGACACTGGAGACACACATCAACATACAATTTGAGCTTATTTTTCAATCAGGTACTTAGCCTACTTTTTATATAATCAGTTCTTTTAATGCACTTATTTTTGCTCAAAAAACACTGAAGAGTCTCCTTCAGAAGCCTTTAACATAAGGTTTGCCTCTGGCTGTGTTGACACCTTTGTATTTTGAATTACCCTTTGATAGCTACAGCTATCAGGTGTTACTAAGTAAGACTGCTTTCATATAAGGTAGTAAAGTAGGTGCTGTGTTGATTAGCAAATTTTATGATCTGAGGAAAAAAAAACTGCACCCATTTCAACAGGTGGTAGGAAACAGCAACGACTCAATCACTAATACAAAAATTACACAGAAAACAAAGCAATATGTGGATCTCTACTGCACTTAAATAAAATGAATAATCCATGCTTATATATGACAACACAAAAATTAAGGTGTAACTGTAATACATTGCTTGGATTCAGAGAACAAAACTTTATGAATCTCATCCAGGAATCACACCTGTCCAAAGACAGAAAGGTCAGGCTGAGAACTCACAAGTGTGAACAGAACAGAACACAGGAACAACACTTTAATGCATTGTGTGAAGGTAATTTCCAACTGTGATAATCTATTAAGGAAAGAGTTTTTGCAAGGAAGAAAAAAGATAAAAACTAAAATAAATAATCCTATACATGTTCCTGCATCAGAATCAAAGCTGTGACTACTGTGAGGACATACACAAGTACACTTTAAGTTAGCAGTTTAACCTCAACAATGAGACCCTACAGAGGCTGAGAAAACCAGGAAGTGCACACAACAAGGCCTATTCTGTCCCAGCTAATACTGCCTTATGACCTGTTTCTGTTAGAGCTGCTGATAAATATGCCATGCTAAAGCACTGTCACAAAGAACTGGCTACAGCAGACAGTGATGCAAATATCCAAGTGTCCTGAAATACTTCATATATTCGGTTCTATCAAGCACTTTACTAACTACATTACAGAAAATCTGCAAACTAAAACTTATTTTAAATGTACACAGTCCTACATTCTAAGAGATAAAGCAAATGCTGATTTACAAGTTGACATCTGTTACAGTCAAATGAGAGTGGAGAACAGGATGATCAAGACAATGATCAGTTCCAAACAAAGCTACATACAATACATAGAAAACATGAAGCAACATCATCACTAGGGACCTTGGCTATGACAACCAAAGCATAATTATACTGCTTGCACTAATAAAAGTGTAGGTTATATAGTTACAGTGTGTTTTAAACACTGGAAATTCTGTATTCTCCTTCCTTTCAATACATTAATAAAAAACAATTATGCAAATAGTGTATTAATACCCACACAGCAGCCATGACTAAATTCTATTTAGATATAAAATACAAAGCAGAATGCAAAACACTTGTACATTCAGGTTTTCTAGTACGTCAAAAAAACCAAATTAACTCAAATAAAGCAACAAAAAGAACTAAGTCTCACTCACTGGGAAAGAATGTAAACAAAAAGTAATCTGTTATTTCACTTGATACTCTAAAAGCTACACTTGAGAGGCAGAGCCATGGTAGCCAAGAAGTTAATATGCAGAAAAAAAGGTACAACATAGAAAGGAAAAAAACAAAAACAATGGAACAAAAGGAGCTGGACTAGTGATAATGACTCAGAAAGTAGGAAAGGTAAAATAGCAAGAAAAAAATTGGCAGACTTTTCAAATGCAGTATGTGACACAGAAAAAGTTTATTAGATGGCAACAGTGAACTATTATTAATAATGCAGCAAATCCCAGAGTGTTCACTAAATAATTTTCTGTAGATGAACATGTGCAGCGTGCTGTTCTGCCTGTGTCTCAACAAAAAACACAAGAATGATTTTTACTATCTGAAGCTTTTCAGCTTTGGAGGAAACTTGTTTCATATTTATCTAAAAGAAACTCAAACACCAAAATGAAGAACACCAGTCAACTTTTGTCATGCACATTTTAACTGTATATGTTTGTCTCACAACCTTCATTTAAGTACTGCTTAGGTAGAAACTGAAGTTCAGTAATGGTTTTTTCTAAGTGGGAATCAAATCAAGTTTGAGACCTTCACAGCAGCAAGAAGGTTCAGTGTTACACAGGCAGAAAGAATCCAAGATTAGTTGGGAAAAGAATCAATGACAACAGTTGTTGGTGCATGTAAAAAGAATTAGCTCTAAAGAGGCTGTTATTCTTTCCACCTCCAAAATAATACTCTGCACTTCAAGAGGTAAACTGCCCACACAATTGTCAGTTCTGGAGGAAGATAAAGAAGAATGATTACTGAAGAGCTACAGTGGGGTGCTCAAGCAATACCAGTGAGAAAAAAATTGGTCCCTTCTTGGTTTTGAGAGAAATCAAGAGCCAAACAAACTTGGATTACAGCTCTGAAACACAGAAACGAAGAGACTAAAAAGAGGACAACAGAAGTGAGATCTGCCTTGTAACACTGAGTACACCCACTGGATACAAGAGGCCTGAACTACTACACAACATCTCACTTCACACTAAAACCAAATAGATATAACCCTTGGGAGTGGGTTGGGGGGAAGCAACCTGGTTCTGCAGTAACACTGTTGGTGTACAGCCATATAAAAACGAATTACAGTAGTCTGAGTGGTACCTCTGGCTCCTAACAGTGAAGCTAAAGTTTTCAGAAAGCTGCCATTTTTTCTCACTTGTAAATAGGAGAAAAACCGTGAAGAAATATTAATTCTGATGTATAAAGAACCCCTTATTTCCTAGCCTACTCCTTCACTTTTTTTTTTTATTTGTAACCCATGGACAAGTATGACTCAAGCTTCTTGCCAGTCAACACCCACTCTCCAGTCACAGGAATATCAGAATCTGTATCTGCTGTTAGATTATTTCCTAACATTTTATCTATAGACAAACTTATCTCTTCATACACTCTACCATGATCAGTCTATTATTTTGCTAGATCCAGTTCAAGTTCACATCAGCATTATGACATATTCACTCCCATCTATTTTTAAAGCTATCAAATATGTGGCCCTGTTTGTGCAACAATGGCTAATTATTTTATGTCTCAACTATGAAAGAAATATATGTGTATGTTTGTCTATGCATTTGCATTTAAACCTCCACAAAACTCTGCTGGTAAAAGTAAGCCTTTGCAAAACCAGACCCTATAACTGTAAACATCTTTGTTGGATGACACCTCCAACTGCCTTTTGTTTTACACCTCCAGTACTGTCAGTACCTAATTACTTTCACCCCAATGCAGGTCCTACAAGCTAAGAAATGCATGACGTCTTCTTTTATTAGCTGCTTTACTGAAATTACTTTGGGGAAAACAACCAACATACCTCCAGCTGTTTGCTGGCTTCTTCATTTCTCAGTATCAGGGATAACTTGGTACGAAGACTTCGAAAGTGCATATCAATCAGCATATTTGCCCGCTTTGTTGTCACGTCGTTGACTGACTACATTATTAACAAAGAAGAGAGTGGTTTACACATGAACTCTTGAAAGAGACCACTGTCAACAGTACGGTAAAGCATTTGTACTTACCAAAATAATAAGCTGGTGATTTTCAGAATCATATGTTACAGAAAAAGCTCCAACTGCCTTTTTGAAGTCCTTATGTGCAGATTCTTTGGCACACCTAGAAATAAAAATGCTGCAAAGTTAAAAATACTAATCACTGCATTTTTGGTTAACAGCCAAAAAGATTAATTCCTTAATACAAATAACATAAATAAAGATTTGCAAGCTCTCTCTTTTAGTGCAGGTGTTATTTTATTCTGTTATTTTAATCATAGTTCATTTCCATTCACAAGAGTAGGATTCAAAATAGTTCAGAAATTTTCTGTATGCACATCTTTGAAATGACAAGCAAGTTAAACAAAACTACATGAAAAAGCTATAGTCATTACAATCAGCGAGTCCAAAATTTCAAACACATCATGACCCAGTACAACATGTGATTTCACTGTAACCACTGCAGCGACCTAATGACCTTGTGCTCATCTTGGACTGTATTTGGCTTCTCCAGGTCTCCTCTGCCCACTCACTACCTCCGTGAACTTCTGTACTACATCAACTAGAGAAATTCTTAGTCTGAATTTATACCTCATTCCACACTGAGGCAGGAACATGCATCCCAAAAAAAGCCAAAAGTGATCTGAAGACAAATAAGGTGAGTCAGTATTAATCTGAATTTCAGAGCTGTAACATGTCCATGTTCTAACAGAAAACCAGCTGGCTCTGTATCATGCTCTGAGAGGTTTGATTATGGTACAACTATTTCTAGAGTCATCAACAAATAAAAGTTAATAAAGAAGGATTCATATTAATCGGTGTGTATCACTGAACAGCCGTAAGAATAAAAGTCTTAACTTACACCACACACAAACCTTAAAAACTTGAAGAAAGTATTTCCTACTCCGAGATTAAACTGCAATTTAAAAAAATCATCTTTTCTATTTCTGAAGTACAACCATGTCAATATTTTTATTTGCTATATTCTTACATGAAAATTTTAAGTTAACTCAGTGGTGAAAAGCATTTTTCCACATTTTGAAACAAGTTGTAAAAACTGCTTGTACTTACATTTGCCTTAAATCTTCAGGAACTGCCAGTTTGATTTTATGAAAAGTATCTTTTGTTGCAGGTTTGTTGGGGTTCACAGATCTCAAGCGCTCAATTGTGACGATTTCATTGTATGTAGCATCACAGGCTGCATATTCTATTACGTAGAACTGATATAAAAATAATAAAATCATCCAAGCCATACATTTTATAACAAGAGTGAGCATTACACTACTAAGGGAAAGGTATTTTTGTTAACTGTACCAGTCAAATTTGACTTTTCAGGTTGAGGTTAATGGTAATTTCAACTGTCCCAATCAAGAAACTCTTCAAAAATGAAGAGATATGAGTTAAAAACGCTGTGCACATCAACAACCAAAGAAAAGGAAATATAAAGGATAAAAAAATATTATGTATATATGAATATTCCTACCTCACCCTTTATCATTCTCACTTTAGCCAACCACCAACAGCAGGGTTCTTTTTCATTTGCCCTGGAATAAACCTGGAATAAACAAAACACATACATACAAAATACATACATTACATTCTTGAAAGGCATCACAAAAGCTGACAGCAGTATGATCAGGAAATCTACAGGAACAAAATCCAGCAGAATATATCAGTACATAAAGCATAGAGTACATTATTACATAAAGTCTTCAAGCACAGCAAACAGGTAACAACTGACTTATCAACTGAAAATACAGATAAGAGATAAAATTATGTATGCAAGATTACTGCACCCAATCTATTTGCATTAGTTTCTTCAGTCTTGCATAGTCAGGAGAGAATTGGGACTTCTCTGTTAATATTTGTTAATCGACAACATTTCTAATTGTGTGCAGGTATGAGGTCCTACCAGTGCATAAAAGGCACACATTTACACCCCTTTAGCATATATATAATATTAGTCACATTCACACCAAACCATTTTTGTTATTTTCTTATCTTTCAAATCAAACTAAACCTAAAAAGCATGCAAGGTAAATACAGATCTTTAAAGTTCCCTTTCTTCATAGTAAACATCAATTTTATAACTTAAAAAAATAAGGAAGTTTTAGGTATGTGGTACTTAAAGCCTATCTATTTATACAGATAATTATTTACACACACCCATATATTTCTGTATTTCATGTACACATATATAATGCATATTGTCTCATTCAGCTGAAAGTTTTGGTAATAGAGACATGATTAACTTACAGGTGGAGAATTACAGTCTAACATCTATTTCTAAATTAATTCAGTTCTGATAAAGGACTGATCTGTTATCAATGAAACATTGATCATGTTTGTAAATCAGCATGCTTGTAACTTAGCATGGACGTCAAGGCACAGGAAATTTTACATGGGAGTTTTCTTGGTATGTGGAACTTCTGTGGTTTACAACTGTCCAAATCTGTTTTAGGTGATGTGCTTAACATTATGTTTTATGTAGCACTTGGAATCAAAGAAGGTGACAGCAGATAACATGGAAGCAAATCTTCCAGTGGCTTAGCTGACATTTTTCACACCAAAATCTCTCACTTTTCAAAACAAGTGTTGTAAACAGAGCATACACACCTCTACTTCATCAGTTTCATTGATGTCTTTATTATAGCCAGCAGGTGGTGGGAACCTCACATCATGGAATGGTATTTGTCTCTCTGGTTGCCAGCTACAAATAAAAAACATAGCAAATGGTCTAAAAATTTTTATCTTCAGAAACAGAAATCAGAAACACTTTCAATACATTAATTTTACATTTTTAAATTCTGTGGAGCTTTTGTGCATACTAATGGTAATGTGATCCAATGTATACATAATAAGAAAAATACACATCTAAGTGACCATTAAGCACCCTAAATGACTGCCTGGCGTCACCTGTAGTCTTTTGAAAAAATCCAGCAGCAGTTACAGTTACAGGTCTTAACTTCATCATTAGAAACAGAGGTTAAAATACATTTCATAACACATTTGGACACTTCCTTCAAAACAAGCCTAAATATCCATTTTCTTTGGTTCTACTACAGATTATGAAAACTTGATCAGAATTCAGTCTGAAAAGAATTTTCAGCTTCATTAACAGTTTGGATAAATCTGATCTCAAGATTAGAGAACCAGTATTCATCACTTATCTACAGGACAACTTTAGTAATAATTTAATCTGCTAAAACTAAACTAAGGAAGTCACATGAGAAAGAGACAATCACGGTACAACTGCTGACTTATTCAAACATGGGTTGTCACCATGTGAATTCAATAACATATCAACTTTCCTAGCAAAGCTGTGCTACTAAAATTTTGTACTTAAAAGTACTTAAACCATTAAAAGCATTTCTATAGAAATGTCACAAATAGTAGATAGTGGACATAATTTTAAAACACCCTAAAAGCAAGTTTAGTGTATCTGAAAAGTGCTACTCTACACAAAGCCATACTTAGGTTAATCAAATGCAAGGTTGATACTCTATCATTTATAGGTATAACAGCAGCAATACACTTACTTGTTTTCAAACGAAACTGTTATTGAATCTTCGTGCACATCCTTTACGAATGCCTGTGGAGGAAACAAGGTATAATTACGATATACTTATGGACATTTTAAAAAAATAATTTTAAATCTGTATAACACATTCCTTGCACAAATATTGATGCAACTCACAATGCAAGTATGCTTTCAAGTCAGTCTTTTTAATTTTGCAGTAGACTTACATAAAATACATCCTTAAAGCTGATAACCTCATTGGGTTTGTGACCACCAGCATATTGATACATGAACACAACACCCAAGCTATGGATACATTCTTTCTACCTTTTGGAAGTAACAGGAGAGTTTACTAAGAAATGACAGAGCATTCTGAATAAGTTTTAAATGGAGAATTTAAAATGTTTGATTTTATAATCGCAGGCATAAATATTAAACATCAGTATTTCTTAAAAAAAACCCCAAGTCCATAGAATCTCTAAGTTCTGTCTTTTCTCTCTTACTTCAAACGACACTTGAATGTTGCACTAGGAAAACTCATCTACACCCATTTCATCAGAGTTTTCCCCAAATGTACCTCACTACACTTTAATTTCATAGTGCACAAACTTCAGATAAATGCCCTACACCTTGTGGTGTCTTCCACGCCACCACAAAGCAGAAGACAGAAGTACCACTCAGCATTGACAGGGATCCTCCTGCCTCATACACTCAACTGACTGATGTTTGATCCATGTTCAGCTTTAAGCTCCAAACACTCTCCCTGCTCCCCACCTACAGAACAGAACAATGAATACTCAAAGACTTTCAGGATTTACCAATAAAAATATCTTTTTTAACCTTAAATGGTAGAGGTCACAGGTTAAACAGTTTTTTCTTTACTTTTCAAAGCATCTCCATGAACTTCTGAAACAAACTGGAGAAGTGCTAAGTATTCCATCACTCTAAGTCCACATATTGTATATTCATGCACGGTACGGAGATTAAGACAATGTGCAAGAATGAGCATAAAAGTTTGTTCTACTAGTGGAGATCCATCTTAGTAGATAAAAAATTTCTTAGTAAATTTTAATTTAGCAGCAACTACTGCTTCTGTAGAAGAATTAATGAAGCATCGAACTTTCTATCATCTGTGCATTTTGAAGCTTCCAAGACAAGCAGAGATCTTGTCTCTTACAAGAAGATAAGAGTTTCTGTCTCATAAGGAACCTAAAGGGTTTAAAAAAAAAAGAAAAATACTTCCTGGTATTGTTGCTTTATAAAGCATTCCAAAGTAATTCCTGAGTTGCAGCAGTATCTCAGTATCAAAGAAGAGAAACACCTGATGACTGACAGAATTCCAAGAACTGGTTACACTAAAATTAAGCAGTACATAAGCCCAAATACCATCACTCGGACATATTCAGCACTAAGGCCACCACAAAGGAAAGCCAAAGCAAAGCCACAATGAGCAACACACCTTGTTCGCCTCTCAGTACTGTTAAGTACAAGACTATTATTGCTATTGACCAAAGGAGGATTTACATAACTATATATTTCAGAATTCTAAGATAGTCCTTCAAAGGGGATTACAAGCACATCTGGTATTTCTCAATGACATGATATAAAGATTTAAGATCACATCTCAGGATCATGTTGATAGTAGTACAGAAAGGCTATTTACATAAAGAGGCAACAGAACTCTCAGATACTAAAGTTTCATCTTACTGTGTATTCTGTAAGAAAATTCCAAAGCTGGATATACATTTGAACAATACAATGGAAGTCCTGACTCATCTCACATTACACATCACCTTCAAAGACTTCAGCCACATTTCTTCCAAATGTTTGTCATGGGCAACTTAGAAGCACCTATTCTTACAGATGCAGCTGAAAGAGATGCCTTTAATTCCTGAAAAAATCTATGATCACTATCAGATATTTTATATATCTATATATGTATATATCTCCTTCACACCACTGACTGGAAAAGGATAGGACTCAGCATTGTTAGCAATACTTGAGAAGGCAAAAGCAAAGATTATTTTATAAAGCAGCTTCAACAGAAATGATTTCAGGAACACTTAATAGCCTTGAGGAAAGCAGGTAAGAGTAACACTAAAGTATGCCTTGAGAAAGAATTTCTTGACAATTTTCTCATATTCATAAAATGTTTAAAAAAAAAAAAAAAGAAAAAAAATCACCTTTTCTTGTAGGAAAGACACTTTGGGAGAAGTCAGAGAAGTCATCTCCACAGTGCTGATGAAAACACCAAAAAGTGTTCTAAACAGCACTCTGAAAAAATTACAAGTGACAGAAAAATACACAAGCACAGCAGCAAAGAGCAGACTACATCTCCTATGCAGAACTGAGAGCACACAAGTCATCCTGGGCAGAGTCCCAGAGACTGCAGCAACACACCTGACTAGAGGTAGTAACACTAAAACCTACCATTCATAAATAAACCATGTGGTGCCAAAACACATCCAAGTTAAGCCGAAGAGTAGCCTGTACCCTGAAAAAGTTTAGCAATTACGTTATCTTTAAAAAGTAAAATTTAAGAAACATAACTGGCTTAAAGAGGAGCAAACTACACTCTCCTGTTTAAGCTCTCTTAAACAGTTCTTCCACACTGCTTTGGTCGCTGCCCAGGAACCTGAAGGAACCTGAAACAGGAACATTAGGATAATTGGTGACCATACACAGGTAGCATCAACACAGACACTACCAGTGAAAAACACAAATCTGACAATTTCTTTAGCTTTTATCAAGTTCAGAAGAGTCAACCACAGAAACAAATGGAATACCTGGCTTTCACTCCAGCCTGGCCAAAAACGTTGATGGCGTAATACTGTGGCTTGTCTTTTAATTTATAGTCTTGCAAAATTTAAAAAAAAAAAAGAAAAAAAATCACTGGAATAAATTTTTAATTAATTACAAAGTGAACAATGTCTTGCCAAATATCTAATTTCAAACATGCAATATATTCAACACTTCCAGGCACCTCCATGTAATATTCATGTTTAAAAACAACCAGACAAACTATATTAATGATTATTAACACAGCTATCAGGATTTGGTTGTCTAATACCCACCACTCATACAAAGGTGGTTTTAAGTTTCTTGTGACACAGAAAAATGTCAAGAGATACAGACAATGAAAAACTGATAATTATCACATCATTATGACAATTTTCCTCCAATAAATATTTAAGCAGATCTGTAGTATATTAAATTTGGACTCTACAGTACTATGTACTTTCACACTTTCACGCATGAACAGAGAAGTTCTGGAAAATCATTAAGTTTTCCACAAAATAAAATCAGTATATAAGCATCAATGCCTTTGAAAAACCAAAATGAATGCTTATCAGAACTATTTGGGTCTCCCTATTCTGTGATACATGTGAAATTATACACAATGCTAAAAAGAAATGAAACCTTTAACACCAAAAGCCAAATACACAGACACACTACAAGCCAGGCCCAGATGTCAGCAGAGGCAGAGAAGAGGCTATGATCTCACACAAAGTATCACACAAAAAGTACAATAATCATTAGTCAGCCTTTTCTAAATGAAGAACATAAGTTAAGCATGCAAATACAAACAAAGATGCACATATATGAGTTTGGAACACACCTCCATGAAGGGACAGAACAGTGACTATGATGAATTTAGACATATAGATGGAAAGTCTTAAAAACACAGTGAAGGTAGATGGAAGCAAAAGGGGGGAACAGGGCAGTGAAAGATTGCAGCAGCTGAGATACCACTATTGTCAACAGCAGAAAGATCATATAAGAGTACACAAAACAATCTGCCAAGAGAAGCACACTTTACAATGGCAAAGGTTGATCTTCATTCTCTAATGTGGGGGGAAAAAATCAAATATGATAAATTTTCTACACAAAATTTGACTTTCAGTCACAAACCATTTCATTTCTCTCCATGCTTCAGATAAAATTAACTAAAAAAGTTTACAACGTGGCAGTTCTCAAACATATGAGCATTCATATTTTAAGAAGCGTTATATGATGAAAATATGCTCAAAAGTTTAAAATTATTTGTTAAGGCAATAATAATTACTGGAAACACCAGCATATTTGTTATTTTTGTGCTAAATGGAATAACAGACACTTCAAAGGAACAAATAAAGGATTCAGCTGCCATGAAATTTTGCTGCTTTTTTTAAAGTCTGCTCACATCATCAGATGTAAGCATTGTCAACCATTTTAATAAAGGAGGATAATTAACTGTAAGGAGGGAAAGGAGGGAAAATATGCTTTTTAACATAAAAGAAAAAAAGCTATGTTGATACAAACGTGCATCTACTGTCAGCATAACAGTTCTGAACGTGTCATACCTGTTGGAAGGAGAATGTCAAAAGGGAACTCGGTGGATAATCAAATCTGAGAAAGGCTGGACATACAAAGGAACAGAATAGGGAAAGAATAATAGTCACAGAAATGGTTACCAGGTGAGGGAAAAGGGTACAGGCTGTTGTCCTCAGAAGGACTCAGCAGAGAGGCTCACAGATGTACAAAGAGACTGGAGGCACTGGCTGAGGGTATGTCTGTATGGAACAGTGGAAGGAAAGGAAAGAAAAAATGGATACAGAGGCCAAAGGAACAGCTGCTGATAGTGAGACCTGGAGTAATAAAGCAGTAATAAAGATGGATGATTTTATCAGTTGTAGCTCCAATGAAGTCAATGAGGTTATCTATAAAACCAAGCAAACAGCAGCAAAGCACTGGAACTACCGGGATAAAAAGTGGAAGATTTTCACAAGGTTATGGAGTAAGAAGTGGCAAAAATTGGATTACAGACAACACAGAGATGTCAACAACAAACATCATTCCAAAACTGCCTGCCTCATAAACAGCATGCTTTCCATCTTTAGTAGAGGACACAAGAGAATCACGCCCAAACAGGAAAAGAAAAATCAATCCCACGTTGAAAAGGCATCCAGCATGTCCCTTTATAGAGGGAAATATCTAAAGCTAATTCCAAAAAGATTAGACAAAGATGCCTATTAGTCCTCTGTGAACGAGATAAGAATTTCAAAACCCTATTTACTACTCCAATACAAGAAAAGATGTGAAAAGAAATGCCCTAATAGTGCCCATCTTTAAGGTTTAGTTACTTAGCTGTGAGCTGCAGAAAGGCAGTTCCCTCCCCTTGAATTCAGTCCTGGTGGTTTGCTGGACCAATCTACACAAAATAAATAAGGGAATCTAACATTTTCTTTCCAAAGATTCTGGGCTCAACCACAGAGCAAGTGATGACTAAGCATCTCCAGGTACTAGATTGTCAATTATCCCTGAATCGTGCCCACTGACTGCACTGCACTTTCCATTGAGTAATTCATCTTAGGCAAGGACAAAAAAAGTCATGAAAGTATGAAGTATTCACCAAGCAATTCAATTCCATTCAGAAAGAACTAGTCTCCACTACAGCAGTCACATCAACGAACTCCAGTACTCAGAGCACCTGCCCAGTAAGAAATTTTAATTTCAATCTTACATTTGGGTACAAATGCATCCTCCAACCACCTCCTTCATTTATGTGAACATAATCCCTCTAGATGTACATCAGAAAAGACTAGCTTATTACTCTAAGCAGGGCCCAGGTGACAATTAGGCACCAGTTTTGTACTGTCAAGATCTAGATGCTGCTGATACACTCAAAATCGCTCAGCTCTTCAGAGACCTACAAGGAGGATATGAAAACCTAAAGAGGCAATTAGGTGTCTCCTTATGACACAGTCCCTTCCCGACTCTAACAGCCTCATGTTCCTCCCCTCCATGTCTTAACATCAATATAGAAATGCACTTTCCCAAAACATTTACATATTCTCATTAAGTTCTTCAGAATTATTCAAAACCAAAGAAATTTTCACAATTTATCAGTCAACCATGAGATTGAATAATTGTTTTGCTTTTGATTTATTTGAAGTGTTCCTGCCATAAAACACCTCTCAGGAGACTCCTAAAAGAAACTTTTTAAATGAAAAAAAATCCCAATCATTCTGCACTTAAATTCACACTTCACATCACACACTCCTTGTTATGCTGGGTCAACACTGCTTTTTTACAACGAAATTTCCCACTTGCAAAATGGGCATAAAACTCAAAAGAAAAAACTTAGATAAATTACTTTTTAACAGAGTGATACTCAGACATCATGATGAAAGAAAAACACGGGAACTAGAACTCAAGTAGTTCAGACTAAAGGAAAATTGCTACTTTACACTGAACATTACTACATGAGAGTTTAAAAAAAAACAACCTCCACAACATTTTTTTTTTATTTGTTGCATTTATCTTAAGTATGATGGTCCATCTAGACAGGTAACACAGGTGAAGATTGATAAATCCATGGACCCATTTGTCCTCATAGATAATTTAACCATGTCCTCTCAGAGATTAAGGGGAGAAAAAAAATTCTGTATCAAAATTTCTAAAAGTTAAAAGGCAAACAGAACATGCAACTTGAAGGCAATGTCAGTGTCATAACTTGGATACACTACCACAAATAAATTTACCTGAACATATGCTCAAACAAAACTTTCACCTACACAAAAGGAGCCCTATGATGTGAACACTGAACACAAACAATAAAAGTTACAGAAGATTTCAAGTCTCCCAGGTTTCTTCAATAATATTTGTCCATTTAAGACTGTACTATATCATTTTTACTAACACCTGTTTTGCATCATCGTGTAAATACTCTCATACAATTTGATAAAAAGCCTCATTAAAAGTTGCCCTTGGCAAGATATTTATTCCTTGTGTTTCCTTCTGATCAAATACTGTACCTTTAAAAAATGTAAAACTGATTTTTAAAAGTGCTAAATTATTTAATTCCAGGTAGTAATATACAGACCTAAAACTTCAGCTACAGCACTGTAAACTCAGAGCATTTATTTACCATATTCACTGTACTCGTATCATATGTTTAAAAAAAATATATTACCAGAGTAAGATAATATCTCGTGTATTTTTAAGATAAGCTTTTAAGGGATCTTCCTTTTTTTTCTTAGAAACACTCGGAGGTGCTGGAACTATATCATTTGGATATCTACCTGGCTTACCACAGGAACACCTGAGTGTGAAATTCTACCTGTTCCTTCACTGCTAGCATAAATATTGGATGTCGCACAATAACTAGGCCCAATTTTTAAAGTCCTAGGGACATCTGAACCACGGGAAACTTGCAGAAACCGATCCACGGCTGCTTCTGGTATGTTGATAACAGGCAATGACTGTAGGCCCAAACCCACCATATCTGAATTTTATTTTTCTGTGATTAAACCACAAATTATACCCCTATTAATAAGCTGATTAACGCAGCCCAAATCATGCAAAGACACACAATACTACACGGTATTAAACATATTAAGTGCTCGGCATACACGTTTAAGGCTCAGTGATGGCTTTATTAAGCACAAGGGCTTGGAAACAAACATGGAATGCCACTAAGTAGCTTCAGTAAGAAATAATTTGATAATTAAGCGTATTTAGCGACTCAGCAAAGATCTCTTTGGCCAGGCAATGCTCTCTTTAACATCGGCAGGCTGCATCCCCTGCCATGGCATTAAGAGCAGGAATCCACCACAGCGTTTTACCAGGAATGTGCACTGCCCAGGTCCCCCTCCTCCCCGCCGTGCAGGCCGTGCTCCGGCAGTGCAGCTCTCCTACAGACCCGGACGGCCGGAGAGACTTTCCTTAAGTAGCGACAAAAGCTGAGGATTTAGCAATTAATGCCCCATCCCGGCGCTGATCCCCGCTCAGCTCCGGGACGGGGCGGCCCCCGGGGCTCCCCTTCCCACAAAAGGGGCAGGCCCGAGGCCTCGCCGCTCTCGCTCCTCCCGGGGCCTCGCGTCCCCTCAGCCCCGCTTCGCTCCCCGCAGACACCGCGAGGGGCCCGCCGCGGCCTCCGCCTCTGCCCCGCTCTCCTTCCTCCTCCTGCTGCTGCTGCCCCGGGGCCTCCGCGCTCCCTCAGCGCGGGGAGAAGGAGGAGGAGCCGCCGCCTCCTCCTCCTCCTCCTCCCCCCGTCCCCGGCCGCGCTCCCTTCCCTGGGGCCCGGCCCGGCCGCGAGCACCCGGTACCTTGTAGAAGGCCCCGTTGGAGCCCCGCACCTCCACCACCAGCTCCTCCATGTTGTGCGCGGTGCGGGAGACCCGGGCCCGGCGCCGCCTCCCTTCCCTTTCTCTGCCGGCGCAGGAGGCGGGGGAGGAGCGCGGCGCGCGCGCGGTGTGTGTGTGTGTGTGTGTGTGTGTTTGCGGGGCGGGGGCGCTCCGTTCACGCCGAGCCCGGACCGGGGGTGTGGCCGCCGGGGTTTGGAGCAGGGGGTGGTTCTGCGCTCGGCGCGCTCGCCCCGGGCCGCGGGGCCGCCGGAAATGAAACCGAAACGGCGGCGGGCGGGGCGGGCCGGTGTCGGTGCCGGGGT